>OY720301.1:21168372-21768372 GCA_963082785.1 Philonthus spinipes
TTTTATATAAATGCATAACTGAAATTCCAAATGAAATCTAGATAATGATTTATTTCATATCTTTGGTATTCCGCTTGGATAAAATTTAATTAATCAACGCTGCTTGTCGAAATCCGCGAATCACACACCGTATTTTTTTAAACGCTCTAACCCTCTCTACATGTTCCGCAACACGAAGTACTCCGACTGTTGTATATGCACAAATTTAAATTGTTAACATATGATAATAATTTCATAAAATCAAACTCAAGGGAATAATTACTAAAAATTTATATGTATTGTTGAAAAAAAAATCTACTATTTCTATCAAAAATTTTGGCCTCTCTGAATATTAATTATAAAAAATTGCAGAGTGAATAAAATTATATTTTTTATTGAATATTTTTAAATAACATTCTAAAAATGCATTTTATAGACTGGTTCAAATATTTTATTTGTATAATATGTTTGAAAAAGCAGGTATTTTAAAAAATGTTTTACAACTGTTGCTGTTGTATTTTCTTTGTTTTACAAGAAAATTTGTTAAACTTTAGCAATCAGTAAAGTTAAATTGATTAATTGAGTTACATGAAGATCAAATTAATAAATAAAGCATAAAGCTTTATTTATCAATTTAAATTAAAGTTATTTACCACTTTGATTTATTCCGAGTTCACAGTTTTAATATTTATAATTAATATGTAGCAGGTTATATCTTTTTTTTTTAATATACATGCAATCATGTCTATATTATAACAATGCATTGATTATAATACAGGAATGATAGAACAGATGAATAAAAATGATCGAGCCCTATATGAGCTTTGCTTGTAACCTGATCGATATTACTGAATACCTAATATTGATTTTTTCTTAATTTATTAAGTTAGAATCATTATCATTTATTTGAATAATTAATTTATTAATACCAAAATATTTCAATTTCAGAAGGTAAAAATGTATCTGCAGGTCGATTATCTTTTGTATGTTTCATTTTACAGAAGACTGGAAAAGATGTATTAATTATGTAGTTTGAAATAGAATCGTTTAGACAATTTAAAGAGATGGGTAATATTACGTAATTTAGGATTAGGAAAAAAATACAATACATTTAGGTTTAGGAAAAAATAAATACAATAAATAAAGCAAAACATAAAACGTATTTATGAAACAGCATTTGTAGAAGTGTGTAATGTATTTTGTAATGAAATAACTGCAGTTATACAAACATCACACAGCTGATGCACTGTGTCATGATCAAGCCGAACAGAAAAATCAAATGAGACAAAAGGATCTATTCAAGGCAATTGAGCTAAAATGATCGACCCGTAATTAATATTGTTTGATTGATCTTTATGAGCAGTGTGATATTGTTTGTTTAACCGCGGTTTGTTTATTTATTTATGAAAAAATACATTATATATTTCTACAAATGGTATTTCATAAATACTGCATATTTTGCATTATTTTAGTGGTAATTTACTGTAAATTACATAATATTACCCATCTTGTCAAATTGCCAAAATGATTATATCTCAAATTACATAAATAATAATCCAGTCTTCTGTAAAATGAACCATATAAAAGGTAATCGACATGTACATATACTTTGAGCTTCTGTAATTGAAATATTATTGTTAGAGTTCAGTATTGATAAATGTCTTAGAATAATTACTGATAACGGTAAGAGAAAATCAACATTTTAAGTATTAATAATGAACTGAACATAAAATGTTTGTGCTCTGTTTATTTAATCGCACATTTACAAAAAACCTCAATAAAGAACTACTAGTTTAATACTGAGTCTCCTGACTCTTAAATTATCAGATTAATTTAATTTAAGAAAATCAATTTTGCTCATTATCTTTATAATATAGTATAACAAAAAATTAACATATTTTATTTCTTATATTTTGTATTTTAATACAATTAATATTAAGAACTGTAAGTAAAAAGTGGTGGGAGACATATCTGCTCAAGGTTTCCTTAGGTTTTTTGCTTACACAAAATCGGGGTGTACTAGTACGCACTGCATGAGGGCTATGCCGTACAACAATACTGACACCAAGAAGTGAAATGCCCGAAATATGAATTGTCAGCTGATTTCAAAACATAACTCATCTACAATTATGCGTATATCCCACGTACATTTTGGGATATGCGAAAAACCATACTAGCAAGTAGGTGATATGAACATTTTGTATGCAATAGATTGCAAGAAATAGTGAATGTAGTGAAGACATGGCACGATTGATAGAGTATACCGTAAAAACGTCTTTCCCTTTAGGGACAGGGCAATATGTTTTGCAACATTGTAGTGTGGATTTTGTCACCGTGTCGTCTTCTCACCTTTTTCGACCATCATTCCTCGTTCCATTGCAATCGCTCTCTGCACCACTCTAGATAATGGTGAGAGATGGTGTATAGATGTCAGAGGTAGTACAATAAAATGTGCTACCTCTAACATTGAACAGTTATTGTATGGGGATATGCGATCAAGGAGAGCTGTATGATCGTATCATACAGACTAAAACTGGTGGGAAAAACATTAATATAGCCACTGATAGTAAAGCAGCACTAGCAGTACTTAGTAAACAAGAAGTAACCTGTATACTAATAAATAACTGCATAAGAAAGCTAAACAGAGCTGCAGAAATGAACATAATAACTCTGACAAACTAGCTAAACTCGAGAACACTGAGCACTCTAGCAAAGAAAATACAATCATTCAGTTAGGTGAAATCATACCTGCCCAAACCCCGACTGTTCTGAAGCCAAAAGATCGTGGGGTTCTCGAGAACAAACACAAGAACCATAACTGTTTTCTGTTTACACAATATTGGAACGCACACACTGGGTGTGCTATATGAGAGCCGCGCTGTATTACACAGCACTGGTTTTCAATCACTGCATGGGATTCAGCTCTGACACCGAGAAGTGAAATGTGCAGAATATGAATTGTCTACAATTATGCCAGATGACATGAAAGAAATATATTTCATTATAGATAAAAAAAACAAAAACAAAAATGGAACAGAATTAATATTCCTTCATAATAAGTAAATAGATTTAATAAATATTCCAACAATTCAGCACAAACTAACAAATGATTTGTTGTTTTGTCCACCACTTTGCACTGGAATTTGTATACCGGGTGGTGCCACATATGGAAAACTTTTTTTATTTTAAGAGATATGGAAAAACCGTTTTCGCAACCCTAGGCCAATTTTTAATGATAGAAACAATAGCAAAGAAAAATATGATCTATTTTTAACCATTTCCGCATTACAACCGGAAAGTTGACTACAAGTCATTTTTCGAGGGTGTCTGTAACTCCATTATTATTAAAAATAGAAAAATATAATAAACACTTTCTCAAAGCAACATTTTATTTATCATTTTTAGTTTTTAGTCTTAACCACAAACTATGATTTCCCGTTCGAGTGAGCCGCAGCGTGCGCATCGTAGCGAACATCTCCGGCTTAAAGATTAAATAAGTGCAGAAAAGAGTGTTATTACCGCAATTTCGATTTTAAATATGCGTTAGTGAGCGATTTCAATATGAACTTCCAAACGGCACACAAAGAGCCCCTGGACGATCCCGACATCATTGATGCCGAAATGTAGGTAGACCCGTCCCCAGCGAACGATAAGTATCACAAAAAAAACGTACCCTACGATGATTTTGAAAAGTTTCAAACAAATTATACTAATTCGCAGAGTAAAGTTATTCTAGATACACAAAATAGTGAACAAATTAAAACAAATCCTCAAAATTTTTACCACATCGGTAACGACTTTGAAAATCGCATTAGCGAAAACAAAACACCTGCAGACGGAATTATCAATCCGGACGCACCAAAGACAAATAAAAACATAACAATTCTAGATAATTCACTTATTCGTGCAGTAAATCAGGAAAAAATAAACTTTAAGACAACGGATAAAGGAAATGATAATCAAAATGTCGGTAATATGCATCCCATGCAAATTGGTAAAATGTTATTTACTTGTCATAACGACATCAATAGACACATAGTTAATATTTCAAGGGCAGGTAGAAATAAAATTAAAATAGAGGCTTCCACAGGCAAATCTGCAAATACTATTGAAGTATTTCTTTATTTCTTAATCTTATGCTCTTTTACCCGTTTTGGGTGTCGAGGTTATTGAAGTATTTAAAAATCATAATATGAAAACATACATACCAATATTTCTTGTAAATAAAAGGAGAGTTATAAGAAATATATATAAAAATTTAAGTGAACAAGAAATACTTTCTGAAATTAAGAGCTCTGTCAGGGTTAATTCAATAAGATGTATCCAGAAAAAGAATAAGGAAGGCGAAATGAGTAATATTGGCCCTTGCATCGTAACTTTCGATGGGCAAACGCTACCTAAATATGTATATATCCATGGAACACATTGTTTGGTAGAACCTTACATAGCTCCTGTTTTACAATGTTATAATTGTCTCAGATATAATCATGGAAGCAAACAATGTCGTAGATGTGGCTAATGTAGTCAAGATCACAATAGTAATGAGTGTAAAGATACTTCCTCCCTATTATGCGTATACTGTCAGACCAGAGATCATTCTTCATTAAACAAAGAATGTCCAGAATACATTAAGAGGGCTAATGTAAAGAAAAATAATACATTAATAAGAAATGCATACCAAAATACAAATTTTCAAGATTATAACCCTTATTATGCCCTACTAGATTATGACACTGAATTTCCCCATTTAGACAAGTCTAGAAATGAGACTAGAGGGTCTTTGAAAAAAAAGACCAAGAATTAACAAGAGAAGTGAACGGATTAGTAATAAAATAGTCCCGACCCCAGTATATAAATCAAAAAATGCATTGACATCTCTAGAAACAGTTGAGCCCAAAACAAAAAAAAAGATTTTCAACCCTCACAGAAATAGCCCATTTACAAAACAAACCATGTTAACTTTAAATGATAATTTAGACGATTTCTTTAAAATAGCACTCGAAGCCACCGATACGTCAGTACAAAAGTTAAACGAGTTGAAAAACAACATTCTAAAAATATTTGATCAATTTATAAGTAAATTAAGTAATGGAAGTGAAGGATCAAACATTGAGTCTGGTCAGTTCTTTTAGACTTTTCAAAATTTCACAAAATTACTCTCAATTTATACAATTAAATATCTTACAATTAAATGCAAGATCACTTATCAAAAATAATTTTTCAGTCATTTACTATTTCTTGGATAATGATATTAATGTTGGTTTAATTTCGGAAACTTGGTTTAAATCAGATTATGATGTACAATTTAAGGGATATAAAATGGAGAGACGTGATAGAGCAGATGGTAAAGGAGGAGCTGCTATATTGATAAAAAATTCAATTATGTATGAAAGAATCCAATTAAGTAGTATACCAGAAAATATACAAATAGTATGTGTTAAAATTAAATCTCAAAATAATCATGATGTTACACTAGTATCTCTGTACGTAGCTCCTTGGGTAAAAGTTAACTCTGTAGAATGGACAACACTCTTCACCTCGATCCAACACCGTTTTTAATAGGGGGAGACTTTAATGCGTACCATAGCGGATGAGGATGTAGAAGAACGGATATACAAGGAGCAGAATTATTACAAGCACTGTCGTCTAGTGCTTCTGGTTATAACCCGGAAATGATTATAGATAGATCATATTTTTTTTCCCCATTGATTGTATCATTAAAAATTGGTTGCGAAAACGGTTTTTCGATATCTCTTAAAATAAAAAAGCCATATGTGGCTCACTCCCAGAGTCAGTGTCGTTTTCTTGCACTCTATCGGGTCGAGTTTACATTTTTATGTAAACAGAAAACAATTTTGACAGGTTGCACTGAAAAAGTATAGCAGGAGAATACGAAAAAATCTCGACGTGTGCGCATTATTGCAGTAAGCAGATACGCTATAACTACAATCACATTAACATCTAATATCGGTAAAAAAATTAATTGCATGGCGCAGTCGTCCAATCCAATTTAATTAATCGAAATTTAGTTTCATTTTTAAGAGTGTGCCTCATTTAGATTGATATTGGTCGCTATGACCTCAATAAGCCACTCTGTAGGATGTGATATGAGGGAGATCTATGAAGAGGATTCAAAGAAGAGACTGTGAGGTATGTCCTTCATGAATGCCCGGCTCTAATGTAAGACGTTCCACGTGTATAGAGAAGTCCTGAACCTGAGAAAAACTTGAAGTGGAAACCGACCTACAACGAAATTCTGATTATTGCAGGATAAGAGGAGTGGGTCTAGTCACGAGGATGGGGGAACCATAATGTGCCCAATGTGTGACCTAAGTGGACATAGCGTTCCTACACCCTCACCGAGTATCGTTAGCGGCCACATACCTATAAAAAACTAGGCGAGTAGTACTATTTGTAAATACAACGACAGTTTTTTAAGTTTCAAAAAAATTATTCTAGAGACACTGCTATAATTGTTTTGCTAACAGCAGATGATTAATAAGTTTATATAAAAACAATATACCTAAAAATAGGTAGATAAGTGGTAGGGGTGGGGAGTATAGTTCGTACAAAATACAAGATTACAAAAATTACAAAAGTACAAAAATATAATAATACAGTTAAAAACATTCTCGAACAGATTGAAATAGATAAATTAAAATTTAAGGGTATTCTCCTTAATGATCAACTCGACTATTATAATTCTTCCCTATTAAACTTATAATATTCCTTCTATAACCTCTTATATTTTAGCACAAACATTTTATATTTTGCATTCTTTGTATTTTCATATTTTCTAATTTTGTATTTTTTTTTTTTCAATATAAAAATGGAGCTGTACTGACAAGGGATATATCAGTAGCTAAAGAGGAAATAATTAATTATTTTCAATTTTTTTAATTTAATTTATATAAATAACTGTGACCAAATAAATGGTCGCGTTCAAGGAATTTTAGACGTGTAGCGCTACAGCGCAAAGCGCTTGATGTTCCCTGAACACACTTTCGATGTTAAGGACGTTCACGAAAAGATGGCGGTTTTGTTTACAGCTGCACGGCTTGAAAAGCGATCAAGCGGAAAAAATATATGCTTTACCGCTTGATAAAGCTGTACAGTGCCACACATAAAGCAGTACCGTTCAACGAAACTGCTTTCGTAAAGCGCTTAAGCGCTGCAATTCCCTGTACGCGACCATTGATTATATATTGATTATAAGAATATATACAATTTCGTGTTATAATTGGGGCTCTTTATATGAGCAAAAAAAAAAAAAAAAATAGAAAATTAGAAAATATGAAAATAGAAAGAATGCAAAATATAAAATGTTTGTAATAAAATGTTAGAGGTTATAGGATACCAAGAAAATCGTAAATGAATTATTTCCTCCAACTTCGATAAAGAGTACGTATAATTCATGAAAAAGCTAATAATAAAGTAAAGCACTAACGAGTTTATGTATACGGTTAGGCCTCTAAAATCATTCCCCATATGTCTTTCGCTTGTATGTTGGATGTCAACAAACGGGGTGTAGTTATAACACTCTGTTAGCAGCACATTTAGTTTCATACGAACAAATTACTCATCTGTTCTGTGAGCGCTCGGATTCACAAACTTACCCTCAATCCCGCATTAGGCTGTACGCAGCAGGGTTCCTTCCTAAATTATGGTAACTATTTAGCGAAAAGTTACTAAAATTTTTGTAAATGGAATAATTTAATTTTTTAATATCTTATAACAAATTTTAAAAAATTACTCGAATTTTCTGTAATATCACTTTATAATTGATTTATGACATATAAATTATTTAAACAAATATTATTGCATGTTAAATTTAAAATTTAGGATTCCAATATAGAATCATTATATTATAAAGAATTAGTTAATAACGTTTAATAATATCTTTTTCTTCTGCTATCCCTTGTTGCCCCTTAGGGCGTCAGGTCGTTTAATAATATAAAAATGATAAATTCACATACAGTATAACACGTCACTCAATAACTCCCCGGTCTGTCACATAAATGGCAACATTGTTGACAGACCTACCCGATTTCCGGGTTGACGCGTACTGTTTGAAGTTTAGTACTTTCAAACAGTATGTGTTAAAATTTTATGACATTCTGACTAGTTGTTTTAGTGACCCCAGTTTTGTAATTTTCAAATTAATGAATAGAAAGAAATTTTGTGTTTTATAATAGAAAAAAATACTGTTGGAGCCAAACAGTGGCTGTGATAAACATTAAGGGGACACTGTTCCGCGGAAATTAAACTACTACAAATGCGGTCGCAAAAAACAAAAAAATGCCTAGAAAATAATTTTAAAAGACTGGAAAATGAATGTGTGAGGTAGCTGATACCTTGAAAATATCAGAAGGTAGTGTTTTTCAATTTTATATGAGCTTTTGCTCACACAGACCTGAAGCAACAATGCGTCAATGATTCAGACCCAGTTAGGAGCTGTTCAAACGAAATAAAAAGGATTCCTTGCTTCGGTTTGTGACAATGGATGAATCATGGATCCAACACGAGACGCCTGAATCAAAAAATTGTCAGCTTAGTGGACAGTAGCCGGTGGAAATCGTTTAAAGCAACCATAAACTCAAAAGTCAGCTTGCAAAATTATGGCATCCGTATTTTGAGACAGGCATGAAATTTTATCTATTGACAATCTTGAGAAAGGCAAAACTGTTAATTGTGATTATTACATGGTGTTATTGGATCTATTGAGAAATCAAGAAAAAATGGCCCCATAGACAAAAGAAAAAATTGCTGTTTCAGCAGGACTATGCCTGTGTCACAAGTCAATGAAAACAATGGTTAAATTTGTGGGTAGGGAAGTAATTCAAAACATAATTCCCTATTAAATAAAAATAACTTGAAAATAATTAATAAATTATTTCCTCTTTAGCTACTGTGACCTTCCGACTTATCTTACATAAGTACTTTAAACAAATGTTCAATAATGGAGATTTGCGGTTGCATAACAATATTATATTGTGTAATGTAAAAATTTTTGAATGAAAAAAAAAAATGAAATGCAAAAAACGAAACAAAAAATTACTTAATATAATAGTTTTGATAATGACACGTTAAGGTTGTCGAAACTATAGTCAACAATAAAATCAATCCGAGTTATACAAACAAAGTAAAAAAGTGTTTCATTTATTAAAATTGAATTACAATGTATAATAAAGTAGAAGCCTCAACAATTAACAAGTACAGTTATGCCTTATATAATTACAAAGTTGTTAAATAAATCAAACGTACCATCACGTTGAGATATGATCAAAAAGGATTGAATTTAAATCCGAGTCGAAAAAAAATTGTTGCCGAAAATAATTAGTTAGTTAATTAATTGCGCATGGCGATCATGTCCATCCGCCAACGTCCTTTTCAATTATTTCCACCGGATATCTTGAAGTGACGGTATGTTGATTTAATTTAACAACTTTGTAATTATATAAAGCACAGCTGCACTGATGAGGGATGAAATCCCGAAAGAAGTATCTGCAGATAGCCTTATAAAATGTAATTTTGTAACTTGTTAATTATTGAGGCTTCTACTTTGTTATACATTGTAATTCAATTTTAATAAATGAAACACTTTTTTTTATTTTGTTTGTATAACTCGGATTGTTTTGTTTTGATAATGACACGTTAAAGTTGTCGAAACTATAGTCAACAATAAAACAATCCGAGTTATACAAACAACGTAAAAAAGTGTTTCATTTATTAAAACATAATTTTTTTGTTTTATTTTTTTTTGATTTTACTTTTTTTCGATTCAAAATTTTTGAAATATACAAAATTGTGTTAAGCAATAACAAATATTCATTATTGAACATTTGTTTAAAGTGCTTATGTAGCATAAGTCAGAATGTCACATTAGCTAAAGAGGAAATAATTTATTAATTATTTTCGAGTTCTTTTTATTTAATTTATTTAAATAACTTTTTAAATTGCTTCCCTACCCACCACACTACTCTTCAGATTTGGCCGCCAGCAACTACTGGCTTTTTGTAGAAATGAAAAAGATGCTGCAGGAAAAGAAATTTGGCTCAAAAGGAGAAGTGTTTGCCAAAACTGAGAGCAAAGACAAATTGTGAAGTGGGATTTCTAAAAAAAAAAAAATATTTTTCTTATTAGATCGGAGACTTATTGAGTGCATCACTCAATAAGTCTCAGATCTAACTAAGAAAAATATTTTTATGATATACAGTATCCGAAAAAATAAGTAACTATATATTTATCATTATTTTATAAAGAATTGCCTAAAAACGTTTCAAAATATAAAAATGATAAATTCAGTATACATTCGCATGTATTGATAATTATCAAATATTTGAAATACATTATCTGTTTAAAAAAATATCTGCATTTTATGTTTGATAGTAAGAAAATGGACATGGACAAATACAAAAAAACACATTTAATATATTTATTATTATTAAACTACTGCACCAGTGCGCACTCATCCGGATTTTCATGTTTTCTACTTGTGCACTTTTTCAGTGCGCCCCGTCAATATCGTTTTCTGCTTACATAAAAATGTGCAAGAATACGACTCTGACTTGGGGAGTGAGTGCACGAGTTCCAGTGCAATATAATATGGTGACAAAACAAAGAGTCATGTGATAGTTTGTGAAGAATTGTTGGAATATTTATTACATCTATGTATTTATTATGAAGGAATATGAATTCTCATCTATTTTTTAGTAATCTTTTTGTCATATCTATAATGAAATATATTTATCTCGTGTATAATTGTAGACGGTTAATCATCATCTATTAATTTTTTATGCGGGTTATTTTTTAAAATCGGCTGTCAATTCATATTTCGCATATTTTACTTCTCGTCAGTTTTGAATTGCACCCCGTGTTTGAAAACTGGGGCATTGCAATACGTCACAACTCTCATTCTGTGCGCACTCGTGCGCCCTGGTTCTGTGTAAGCAGAAAAGACTATTAGATTGATAATGATTACCGTGTAATTGAAACTAGTCACTAAAGTAAAACAAAAGTGGTATAAAAAAGTTATGAGCTTTTCTTTATATTAGATTTAGAAGAATATTCATTCAGGATAAGCCAAACTAATAAATGTGAATGTGGTTAAGAACTGTCTATTAGAAATGAAGCTTGCTCTGTATCAGTATAAACACTATTTCTTCAAAAGAACAGAATCAATTTCGTCTATTACGACTAAAAACGAAGTTGAAGCGATACCGAATCATGGTTGATAAAGAATTCCGAGTCACAGTTACAATGAAGCAATATTCAGAAGTTGGACTGTATTGATTTCAAATGTGTCATCTATTACAAATAAAAACGAAATTGGAGCGATACCGAACCACGATTGATAAAGAATTCCGAGTCGCAGTTACAATGAAGCAATATTCAGAAGTTGGACTGCATTGAAATGGGAAAATTTATTACTTAACGAAGAATCGAAACTTTTAATATATAACAAAAGAAATTTCTTTATTTCACTTAAAAAATATTATAATTGTTGTTAATAGTCGACAATTATAATATTTTTATATTAATAAATAATTAATATAAAAAATTGGCCCATTTTTTGGAACACTCGACTATAACAATTTATTTCTTAGTAAGTACTAAATTTATAAAATCACGTTTTATATATATCATCAATGCTGTATATAAAATAGGCCCCTTTTTTATTTAATAGTCGACAATTGCAATATCTTCAAATCGAATAAATAGTATTAAAATATATAACAGAAAATGATTGAGAAAGTGTTAATTATTTCATCGTTGTTTAAACAGAGGGGTTGAAACTTTTGAAAAGGATGTTAAAAATGAACTAAATAATCCCTGAGAACCCAAAATTAATATTGTTTTTAAATAAACTTATTTAATTGTGTTATAAACAAAATGTGTTGATATTAATTTTTGCTTTGTTTTAGATGTTCCCTGAAAAATAGTACATTTTTCAAAAATCACGTTTATTTGGTGCCGCATTGGGAATAATGATGCCGGTGTTTTTTTTGCGAAAATAATTTTAATACCATGATTTTTACTTACTAATTTATGAAATTCGGTGTTAACGTGCCAAAACTTCAACAGGGTTTTTACAACTAATGATTGTTTATTTATAAATAAGAAAAAATGAATATCAAACAAGTGGATACACGATCGATTGTTTGAAGTACTGTTTCTAAACATAACCTTATTTTTTGCGAATGAATGGGAAAATGAAAACATTTAAAGATTCACACATATTTCATTAAGTGCATTCCGGAAATTTTAAATGAAATCTAAAGAATAATATATTTCATACCTTCGGGATATCGTTTAAAACAGATTTAATTAATTAAGTCTGTTTGTCGAAAATCGCGAATTCACACACCATATTTTTTTTAAACTGCCAGACAAATCTAACGCTTGCGCTTTAACCCGCTCGACAAGTATGGTGACGCGAAGTAGACCGCGCCGATTTTCTTGTCTGTGCTGTCCCGCCCATAATACAAACTCCAGGGAATACTTGGTTCAATATTTTTATGTTGGTAGTACTTTTGTTTTGTTTTAGAAGGTAACATCTAAAACAAAACAAAAGTACTACCAACATATACTCGTAATATTTTCCTTGTAACACAAAAAGATTGTATTGTTTTTAATCAAAATTATCCATTTTGGTGTCTCTGGTGTAATTCAGACTATTTCTAGTATTTTTTTCGGACATCTAGTAAAGCCCCGAAAAAATTAATCTATCTATTCATAAAAAGGACTGCTCTAAAAAATCTGTGGGCGACACGTTGAGAATAATGACGAAAGCGTTTGTTGCGATGATAGTTTTAATTCTATGGTTATTACTTAATTCAGAAATTCGTTAAAACTAACAATCGTGTGTTTATAAATAAGAAAAAAATAATATCAAAGAAGCTGATATGTGAATGATTGTATTTTTAAACATAACCAAATATTAATATTTCTTCGCGAATGTCAGAGAAAACAAAAACATTCCACGATTCAGAAATATTTCATATAAGTGACAACAACTGTAAATGAAATATAAATAATAATTAATTTCATACCTTCAGAATTCCACTTAGAGGGGTTTAATTAATGCTGTTTATTGGAAAGGGATAACTAACACAGTATATATTTTTTAAACCGCTTCACAAAACTAACGCTTGCGCTCTAACCCGTTCGACGTTTGTGTTTGCGAACGCGCCAATCGGCGCAGAGTGCTTGCGCTGATTGGCGCGTCCGCGTTTTCGCGCGCGTGATTTAAATTTTATAACGTACAATAATTATTTAATAAAATTAAGAACTTACCTATATCAGCATCCGATATTTTATGAAGACTAATCGCTTTGTTTGCGTAAACACACAAGCACACACGAGGGCCTGTAAATAGACAAATGCATATAAAATGTTTTTTCTTTACTCATCTTCACAACACAACCTCACTTTTTTGCGAAATGAGAAAATCAATAATTTAAATGGTTGTTTTATAAAGTCTTTAAAGGTTAACAAAGAAAATGTAATAATATTTTCTATGTATTTGTTCAAGATGAAAATTAGAGAATGTTTATTTGCCTCGATAATGCTTCTTACTCAACACGTATCAATAGGTGTGTATTATTGGGTTATGAAATATAAATAATAATTAATTTCATACCTTCAAAATTCCACTTAGAGGGGTTTAATTAATGCTGTTTATTGAAAAGGGATAACTAACACAGTATATATTTTTTAAACCGCTTCACAAAACCAACGCTTGCGCTCTAACCCGTTCGACGTTTGTGTTTGCAAACGCGCCAATCAGCGCAGAGTGTTTGCGCCGATTGGCGCGTCCGCGTTTTCGCGCGCGTAATTTAAATTTTATAACGTATAATAATTATTTAATAAAATTAAGAACTTACCTATATCAGCATCCGATATTTTATGAAGACTAATCGCTTTGTTTGCGTAAACACACAAGCACACACGAGGGCCTGTAAATAGACAAATGCATATAAAATGTTTTTTCTTTACTCATCTTCACAACACAACCTCACTTTTTTGCGAAATGAGAAAATCAATAATTTAAATGGTTGTTTTATAATGTCTTTAAAGGTTAACAAAGAAAATGTAATAATATTTTCGATTTATTCGTTCAAGATGAAAATTAGAAAATGTTTATTTACCTCGGTAATGTTTCTTACTCAACACGTATCAATAGGTGTGTATTATTGGGTTATGAAATATAAATAATAATTAATTTCATACCTTCAGAATTCCACTTAGAGGGGTTTAATTAATGCCGTTTATTGAAAAGGGATAACTAACACAGTATATATTTTTAAACCGCTTCACAAAACTAACGCTTGCGCTCTAACCCGTTCGACGTTTGCGTTTGCGAACGCGCCAATCGGCGCAGAGTGCTTGCGCTGATTGGCGCGTCCGCGTTTTCGCGCGCGTAATTTAAATTTTATAACGTACAATAATTATTTAATAAAATTAAGAACTTACCTATATCAGCATCCGATATTTTATGAAGACTAATCGCTTTGTTTGCGTAAACACACAAGCACACACGAGGGCCTGTAAATAGACAAATGCATATAAAATGTTTTTTCTTTACTCATCTTCACAACACAACCTCACTTTTTTGCGAAATGAGAAAATCAATAATTTAAATGGTTGTTTTATAATGTCTTTAAAGGTTAACAAAGAAAATGTAATAATATTTTCTATTTATTCGTTCAAGATGAAAATTAGAAAATGTTTATTTACCTCGGTAATGTTTCTTACTCAACACGTATTAATAGGTGTGTATTATTGGGTTATTTTTTTTTGTTTATTATAAACAAAACATTGAAACTCTATATACTTTCACAAATATTAATATATATATTTATGGAGTTTGACACATAATACATAAGGATTTTATATGTAAAATGAAATTTGTGCAATTATCTGTTTCCTTGTTTATGCAAGAAATTAAATGTGTTAAAATTCCATCAACATGTTTCTTTGAATTTAAAAATCAACGTTTTAAATAATACATTAGTTTGATAATTATCAAATAATTAAATTGCATTTTCTATTACTTCCAGTAGCAATGGTGTTAGAGCTCGCATCGTGGGAAGTTCCTAGAAAGCCAAAGGGTCTATTTGGAGCGGTACAAAAATGTAGAAATTATTTATAAATGCCTTGCTAATCGGAGGGTTCATTATCTTAAAAGTACTTAGACAAAATGCAAATGTTTTTTTTTTTTTTCAAGTACGAGTATTGAAATTTCCTTACTACCTATGTAGCCATGTAGGCGCAACTCATTCAAGTAAACTTAACACAGTAGTCGACAGTAAGCGCTTTGGGTCCTCTATAATTACATTGCAGGGGGCTACGAAAGGTAATTACGCCTCTGATTACTTCCATTATAAAAGATGCATTTAATGTAAACATCACTATGGGATTTTTAACATAGATTTCTTTCATAGTTCATGTTTAGAACGTTTTTATGTCTCCTGACATAATATGCGTTTCTATCAAGCGTATAACAAAATTTGATGACGAAGTTGGCGTTGGAAGTCTCGAGTCATGTCTGTACTAAGATCACACGCGTAAAATGGTGGTTGCGGTCAACATGACAACTAGTACTTTACGCGTGCGCGTGCGACTTTAGTTCAGACATGACTTTAGATTTCCAATGTTAACTTCATCGTCGATTTTTGTTATACGCTCGATATTTACTTAAATAACTGAGTGAATAATCTCTTCTCTGTTAGTAACATTTACTGACAATTGGATTATTCTTTTATATAGATTAATTCGACCGTCACAAGATATTAATAACAGAAATGGCTTTATTGTAGCATTATTTGTTTACATAGATTAATTCGACAGTCAGAAGATATTAATTACAAAAAAGAGTTATTCGCTTGGTTGCAGTTATTTCGATTATAGAATAGGAAGATATTTTAAATCTAGGATCAACAATAGCTTTTCCTACAAATTCTCTTTTATGTCATTTATCAACTGAAAACGAGTACCACAAAATCGTAATACGAGTTTTTAAAAGAGAAAAAAAAAGACAGCCAAAGCTATATCAGGAAAATACGAAGATTGTTCAATAATCTTTGTTAAGTTCTTGTTTTTAAACTCATTCATAATGCCTTGTAACTTAATGCGTTAAAACATAAACGTTTTTTTTGCCATAATTCTGGCTAATTGAATCATGAGACACAGAAAAGACGACTTTATTCAGTCAACATATTCTTCGTTTTATTGAACTTGAATTGAAGAGAGAAATCGGTAAACATCTTCAGAGTTTTATTACCAATTTTTATGTCTAGTAGCATTTATATTAATTACGATGTTAAAATAATATCGAGTACTGTAAACAAATTAAAGGACATATTGTGCTTAAACTTTTGACAGTTTACTAAATTAAAGATAAAACGTCTTTTTATATCTTTTTTTTTGGCTTTTAAATGCTTTATTGATTTTCAGATACAAAATTAATAAGATTCTACTTACCTTTTTCTGTCGGTTCATAAATATTCAGATTTCATTTAAGACATATCTATTCTGTCGATTTTCAACCCTATAAAAAATGGGACTCGAAGCGTCTGTAAAATGAGTATTACTTGTACCTACAAGAGCACTCTCATAAGGTGACCATAAATAACCAGGTTTAATATTGTTTTCTCCGATTGTACAATCCAAAATCTCTATTTAAATTCAGCCATAATATTGTAACATTTTATACTACTTAAAAATAAATAGCCATGATTTACAATCATAATTCTTTCTTATTATTACAGGAAATCAACCGATGGTAGGAATGGGGGGACATCACCATCAAGGCATGATGATGAATGGGCCGAGGGGGAACGGACCCCAAATGAATGGTCCAATGGGCAATCCAATGGGGCCACATATGATGTCAAGTCCTAACGGGCCAATGCATGGTCCTATTGCAGGTAATATTTCACATAAAAATTATTTAAAATAATTAATGCATAATTTAAAAATGTATCTTTAAATATGGTTATTTTAGTCTAAACTAAACAAAGTATCATTGAAAATTAACCATTAATTATAATTACAATTACTTGATTGCAGTTTTTTAAATGCAACTTTAAGAAATGTCCAATAATAGACATTTGCTGTTGCATAATAACAACAATTGTATAATGCAACAATTTTTTAATCGAAAATATTTAATGCATGCAATAATTTTTTTTTTTGCATTAAATATTTTCGATTCAAAAATTGTTGCATTATACAATTGTTGTTATGCAACAGCAAATGTCTATTATTGGACATTTGTTAAAGTACTTATATAACATAAGTCATAATGTCACAGCAGCAAAAGAGAAAATAATTTTTCAAGTAACTTTTTTATTTTATTTTTTATGTGACTAATTTCGACTATAATGATTACTTAATTAAATGTTAGTTTTGTGAAGATTTGAAAGATACATGAAATCACTTTGTACACTTTATCAATGATCGTGTTCAGGGAATTTTTAGACATGTAGCGCTACAGCGCAAAGTGCTTGATGTTCCCTGAACACGCTTTCGATGTTAAGGACGCTCACGAAAATATGGCGGTTTTGTTTACAGCTGTACGGCTTGAAAAGCGATTAAGCGGAAAAAATATATGCTTTAGCGCTTGATAAAGCGATACAGCGCCACACATAAAGCAGTACCGTTCAGGGAAACCACTTTCGTAGAGTGCTTAAGCGCTACAATTCCCTGAATGCGACCAATGATAATGATCACATGGTGATCGAAATGTACATCTGTTAATAAATAAAACAAGTGAAGAAAAGTGTACAAAATTTTTCATAAAAAAAAAGTGTAAAAGTAAAAGTGATTTAAATAGTTACACGATTTCTATTTTAAAAATTGGAAATTTACCGTGAAGCTAATGCCTCTGATATATAAGATATAATATTAATTATTTTCTTTTTGCAACTGCAAAGTGCTTTACATAAACATAAGTATATAACAATCCTTTTGGAACTGCAATATGACTTATGAAAATTTAAGTATGTAATAATTGATTCAAAAAACGTTACACATGACAGAGATGGACGGGGTTGGAATTCAGATATGAATTATTTCAGAGGGTTCTAACAAGGTATTCGAATACTTTTATATCAAAGAATTTATGATATGTATTCGTAATATAAATCACGAATAATTCCTATTTGAATCACAAAAGTAATCCTTATAAAAGAATTCGAGTCATTTATGAATACTTTCAATAGAGCTCGATGACACTGATTTGCTGATATTAATTATTATTTTAATATAAAAGCTGTGATATATAGTTTTGTTTAAAATAAGTCAAAAATAAAAATTTGTATCTCAAAATGCTTGTTCTTAAAAAATAATTATTATCTGGTGTTCTTTGTCCTTTACCTGAAAGATTTTTCGATCTTACCATATTTGACGAAATATAATAATAAACAAAAATTAACATAATTTTACTTTTATAATTATAGTATGTCCAACTTAAGTCAAGTGTATATATTTAGGGATTAATTTATAATAATTATATTTTTAAATTGAACCTTAAAAGAGACAGACAATGAGGACTATTCTGAATCGATAATGTTCAACATAACAAGATCGTTATCTGAGAAGAATCATATTTCAAGTGAATTTTCTATAAATTATAATAAATACAAATCTGCTTAGACTGTGATTATGAATATAAGAAGATTTTCTTTTACAGAATAGAAGTTTTAGGGCGCTTTGACAACATTGGTCATTTGCGCCTTACAGAATAGCCTTGAATGTTGGGTATTATAATATTCAATAACAAGAATTATACTGTAGGCTGTTTTTAGCCCAGTGTTCTTCTGTCTCTAAAAAAAATCAGCTTAATTTAGTTTTTGCAGTATATCCGCCACTGAAGTTATTAATTTACTGTGTAATATAAGCGCATACCCTTTCAGTACGCTATTATGTAGAAAAACGAAGTTTCGTACATATGTGCCATTCACAATACGGCCATTGTCTCAAAACGACTTTGATATCACATTATAATTAATAAGAAGTTTTTACTTTTCATAGAATGCGATATTTAAGGGTGGTGTGAACATGTATTTCAGAATTTTGGGTTCTAATAACAAAATTTTCATAATTCAAATTGACAGATTGAAAATGGCCATCTCAAAATTGAAAAAAAAAACATTATTTTCAAACGTAAAAATTAAATAGTTAACTAAACTATGTCTAACAATCAACTGACGATTCCTGAGGTGGAAATTCTTTCTAAAACACTCAGTGGTACCCACAGGGACATTCTGTACTTACTTTTACACCAGGTTTACAATCAAAGAAAACGAGCTTTATGTGGCCCTTTATATATGCACTTATTACTTTCTCAGTAAATTAAATTAAAAAATGGTTTTATGTGGAGAGGGAAAAGGAAAATACAAAATTAATATTGTTAGGAATTAATCTTTAATTATTAATTCACAATAATCAAACACTTTTGCTTTGTTTGTATAAGGGCTGTTTTATACAAACAAGAAATTTAGTAGAAATTCATAATATAATTATATATAAACATATATTATAAATTTACGCAAGTTTAATACAGAAATTTTTAGAATATATTTTTCGCGTTCAAAAGAATTATATAAAATATTTAAAATATCCTCCCAGTACAGTTAAGCATTGAATACTATGCACAACGCTACATGTGTTTGTTTTGAATGAATGAATGTTTATTTCAATACCAACATATGGACATTTCAACTCCTATTTTCTATTGTCCAGGATCTCTGATTTATTTTGACAAGAACGCATGCACAAAGGGCAAATTTCCACAAGTCTTTCTTTTGTAATGCAGGAAAAAATATTTTTATACAGTGCTTTAACAATGAAAGGAACAAATTCATTTTAATTACTGGTTATTGTTTTCTAGAAAAAATGGTCAGCTAGGTTAGAATTTTTGACTGCGCATATTTTTCTGTAAAAATTTTATATAAGGGTGTTAAAGGATGGCAGGTACTCCTTTGTATGACTTTAGCTCAGGAAGCATGGGAAGAGCAACTAACCCAAAACAACTGGTCCAAATGACAAATTATGTATATTTACACAAAGGACATGAACAAAAAAATAATTACAAATAATTGAATAAAAAAAAACGTTGGTGACCTAGATAATAGGCGTCGACAGGTACGATCGTAGGCGGAGAGGCAAATAGCTTGAATACTAGTTGCTCTCTGGTTTCTGGTCGGTCGTTTCTCCGGATTTATACCCAGTTTCTTCTTAGGGGGTGTAGGCTGTCTTTTATGGCAGGATTATCAAAATGTTGGCTAATGAGTTTCACGAGAAATAATAAGCAATTATATTAATTATTTTCAAATCATTCTTTGTTACCCTTGAGTTTTGTAGTCTGTAAACGTGTCCTAGCCATCTCAATCTATTTTGTTGTATTGTGGTTGGAATTGGCCTATATAAAAATACAAATTTTTCGTTTTTTGCATTGAAAGGATGTGAAAATTTGTTTCAATATTCTGTCTTGTGTTGCTACTTACTTTTTTTATTTTGATAACTTTACAACATTAACTTCATCACGCTTTATCTTTATTGTCTGGTAGACTAGGGATTGAACTTAAATTGATGCAGATTGGTTCCAATACTCTGTCTTACTTTGCTTTGTGGGGCTTCTGATTTTTTGATCTTGATAATTGTACAACATACAACTCATCCACTCATATGCACGATTTAATAGCATTTACTTGGTAGACTCAACTGCTGGTTGAATCAATAATATCTGCCCTTTGTGCCTACCTTTTTATATGTGTTTAAAAATGGCTGACATTAATTTTAATATTAAAATAGTTCTTTCTCCAGTCAATTAGACATTGTACAACCAGCCATTAATGTTGTAAAGTTTAATGTTAAAGTTACACATTTAAAAAAAAACAAATTTTTAGAATACAAGCTTTTCATATTCTTCCCTTATTGTTATAAAAAGTTTATTTTAAATATATAAATCATTTTTATTATCTTTTTTTAATATAAACATGTTCCATTTCAAGCAAATTTTGAAGATCTTCGTGGATTAAACAATCTTGCACATTTTAAAATGTTTGAAGAAAAATGATTAATGGCTACAATTTGACTTTTCAATATTTTTTTAATAACTGTAGGGTGTGGCAGAGAAAGTTACTCTTTTGAAAAAGCTACCAAATGGCAAGGAATGAAGGTAGAGAGCTGGGACGGGGTACGTCCAAGAGTTTAGGTCTTCAATTTTTGCCCCCCCCTCCATTGTGAGTATGTTACCATTTGGTGCGCAATTTTATCTGTCGGGATCATTGGTCCTTTTTTTTTGAGAAAAACAAACATGATGTCATGATGATACAGAGGGATGATCGAAAAATTTTTCCTTCCAAATCTGGAAGAAATGGACATTGGCGATGTGTGGTTTCAATAAGTCGGAGCCACGGCGCATGCAGCACGGGCCTTGATCGAATTGTTGAGGGAGCACTTGCCTGGTCCACACATCTCTCTCAGACGCTCTTCAATTTTGGTTCCATGTAACTTCTTTCTATGGGGTTATTTTATGTCTATTGTTTACAATGATCAACCACAGACTCTAGCTCACCTCAAGACAAACATTCGGAACGCCATCACCGAATACCGGTGGACATGCTTCAGAGAGTGGTGCGAATCTTCAGAAATCGACTCAATTAGTGCATAAACAATGGCGGCTGTCATTTGATAGATGAAATTTTAAAACTGCATGAAAAATTATGAGGTGATCTGTTAAGGAAAAAAATAATCATACCGATATCTGCAATAGTTTTGTTTTCATAACCTTTCAAAAAAGTAAGCTTCTCTGCCACACCCTATATTTTCTAATGCTTTTTCTAGAAATATTTTATGTTTTATTATATTTATCATATAAAACAGAAATGTGAAAATTACTGAGTGATTTTTCATATATTGTAGAATCGTTGAATTGAAGTTTATAAACTTGACATTCGACGGTAGAATGTTTCATCATGGATTGGATGAGAAAATAGTTCAAAGTAATTGTTTTGTGTTTAAATGAGAGTTTTGGTCACAATGGAAAATGTAGGAACGCATAAGCCCCACTTGATATGGAACATGTTAATAGACATTTCTATTAATATCAAAATTAATTAGATGTAGAAATTTATAGAATTGATGTCAATTATAGGGTATAAACAATAAAGTCGATCAATATAAACTTTAAAAATATATTGTTTATTCTAAAAAAATAATTTTAAAAATTTATATTTACTTTTTTCATTTGGTTAAAGCCTTTATGTAGAATATTCTTAAGTTAATGTTACTACTCACTTTTTTTATAACGTAAAAATTGTGTTTAGGTCCAATTCCTAGTCCAATCAACAACATTGGTCCCTCTCCCATGTCAGGGCCAATGCAGGGAAATGGCCCTATCAATGGTCCCATGATGAGCCCGATGGGGCCAATGAATAACGGTGGCCCTATGGGATCTATGAATAGTCCTCTGAATGGACCAATGAATGGACCCGTGCCTATGAACGGAATATCATCGCCTATGAACGGCCCTATGAGCAATCCTATTAATGGAATGGGAGGTGGCATGAACAGCCCTATGGGTGGACCATCACAGTGTACTATGAATCATGTATCTTCTAATGCAGGTACTTGTTTTTGTTTTTGCATCTTCTAATAATAGTATAGAATATTTTGCACATTAATATTGAACTTAATGTTTTTAATAAATTAATTTCATGGAATTATTTATTGTTTACTTATTATTATATATAATAAATAAATGATAACAATAATACTTTTCTCCATTCAAATTTAGTTTCATTATTAGTAATAGTTTTGCATGTTAGTAAATCATCATCATTAAATATAAATTTTGTATTAACTTTAAAAAGTCAATAATTAATTAGTTTACATGTTAAGGAGAAACATTAAGGTAGCTACTGTTGCTCACATATACCGCAAGGGCCCATAGTGTTACCACAAAGGGCAGTAGTTGCCCTTCTATAAAACTCAATTTAAGCCTTTTAATGGGGAGGGGGAAGTGTTTTGTTTGGTTGGTTATTTGGTGCATAAAAATCTTAATCCATTAAAGACTTCACACGGAGAACTGGAGAGGCACATATAACGACCATAACGATTTTTTTTAATTAAGGAAATAATGTTTAAAGGCTGAAATACTTCTACTACTGGTCAGTAGTTATTTCACAATATCGCTAAATATATATATATATATATATATATATTTATTATTTACAATAACTTATATCCAGTTATTGTTTATATGCGACAGGGTGTTAATGTGTTAAGTGGTGCGAGTTCTACAAGCTTATTAATATGAGCCTATCCCGGAATTCTGTAATGTTTTCCTTTAGAGCAAGGCACTGTTCTAGAAGGAAGGATGGTCTTCTCCCCTCGCTCATCTTTCAATCCCATACAGTATTTATGATTTAGGTCATAGTGATGTTTTGCTTTTTTTTTCAAATAGGAACATTTATAAGTTTTTTGGTCTTAGACATACAAGCACAAGATTGGTGTATTGAGGTTACAAGAATTTTTGGTCTTTCTTCCTGAAATTTTACTAACAATGAAACTGTAATTTCTAATATTGGTACTCAACTCATAACATAAGATATTTTGAGACGGTTTTAGTGAACAATTTGACAGACTTCTCTAGTATTGCCTCAGATGCAGATTAGTTAAGCAGACTTAAGTCCATCTTAAGATGGATTTGAGTTGCACCAAGACTTCATGATGTGTGTCTTTGGATAGATCTAGCAACAATGCCATTATTCACTTACTGGCTTTGTGATTCATTCAATTTTTTTACAAAATAATAATATAATAAATGATTCATAATAATTGGAAAAATAACGCCATATTTTTCCTAATTTCAAGTGGCCTTGTCAACAATTTGGGTCTACAAGGTAGATGACTAAGAATCGTTGTTTCATCCACTAAAGGAAGGTGAACTTGTTCTGTTTATGAAAACAGGAAATGAAATTCATATAATAAAATGTTCAACCACCATTCATCTAGCGAGATCCAAAAGAGCGAAATGGCCATCAGCAGTTATCCATGCGCTAGATGATGGTTAAACATTTTATTAGGCAAAAGATTACTTAAAGGTCAAACGTCATTTAGCATCAAACAGATATGTCTCAGAGTTTGAGTACTTGAAATTTGTATTTCAAGGTTCTCATTAACGAAATCACATTTTGCCAGTTTGCAACAGAATAAACAAAGCATGGGTATTATAACGAGACTTGGGATGTAGTTAGTTACACATAAGATGTATGGGGGGAAAACAGGCATTAGGTTCTTGCGTTTATTAAATAAACTGTGTTCCTATTTCCAATAATAATATAAAATGATGAAATTTCTAGTGATATTCTAATGATCCTCAGTTTTTTTGTCTGGTGATATGAATTCTTCGTAAACTTTATGTATAAATGATTGTGATTTTGTATTATTTTATAGCTCTCCATTTATGATCTGAAAAATAAAAAAAATGTACTTCAGAAAATATATTCACATAGTTTATTGGAAATCATTTTGATCAAAAATATAATTATATATAATTATAATATATAATTGTGAAAATAATTTATTAATTATTTTCAAATCATTTTTATTTAATATATATAATTTTATTGCAACACAATGGAATTAACACACATTTACTGTTTACTATAGTTGCTTGAATAAGCATTTATTTTTGGCTATGTACAGGGGCACATGGGCCATTCGGGAGACCAGAAAATTTCTCGATTTTTTTGTTGGGATGACACTATATACAGGTTATTCTAAATTAAGTGTGCATCTTTGCTAACTTTGTTCATAGTTGAACAAAAGTGTCGGTCGAATTAGCAAAGTAGTAGTAAATTTTCCGGAGATATTTGTTTTGTCAATATCTTTAAAACACAATGCTCTTTTATTTTTCTGTTTACACTGTTATAATCTCCGGAAAACATTTTACTACTACTTTGCTAATTTAACTGAAACGTTTTAAGGGAAAGATGAGAAAATTGTTTGTTTTGTCAATATTTTTTAATTGCGATGCTCTTTTGTTTTTCAAAATTTATTTTCATGATTTGTTGCTATTTCGTTATTAAAAAGAACTGAAAATATAATATTAATATACGAATAACATTTTTATTTGTGATTTTTTTTGTGATGGTGTATTATAACTTTTTTGTTAAGAATTGTCTTCTCTATCAAATTATGATAAAATATATAGGATGTTCTATTTAAACAAATATATATTTTGATAATATCTTGAAAACACGATGCTCTTTTGTCTTTCTGATTTCACTGCTGTAATCCCCGGAAAATTTTTGACTACTTTAACCAACTCTCTAGCTCAACTAATAACAAAGTTGGCAATAGTGCGCACTTAATTTAGAACAACCTGGGTATATTTCCTGGGCTGCCACTATGCTGCCCATCCGCCCCTAGCTATGTATACTATATAACAAACTATTCATTTTTACATATGGAAATAACTTTTATTTGGTGCTGTTAAAATTCAGATTTTAAATTATCATTTTATTTTTTTAGGAGGAATGAATAATAACTTCATGATGCCGATGAATAACATGTACCAGAAACCATTACCAGTGAGTGCCGGAAAAGTATACCCAGCTGATCAACCTATGGTATGTATTTTTATTTTTTTATAAATTTTAGTTGATGTAAGTACAAACAATTGCAAAGTAGAAAAATATATTAACCAGCTTTTTGACTTAAAATAATAATATGACAATTATTATTCATAATTCTGACTCTATATTTCCAGGAGGTCTTTAAAACTTGTCAGAATGACTTCTGAAATATAACAATGCAGGCATCAGCATATAATATTTTATTTCTTAAAAAACTTTCCCATTTATAACTTGGTGAAATTACTTTTAATAACTCAGGATTTTTTAATTTATTTGTGCTTATCAAGAGTCTTGATAATGCTATAAAAAGCAAAACCAATCGAGTAAATACATCAAAATTGTTGAAAAGTGTAGTTAATAATAGAAATGATTTTTATTCACATAATTTTGAATTTAATGTCTTTTAAGATGGAAATAGATTACAGTCATAGCAGGATGTTGTCTCTGTTGGGTCTGAGGTCTTTAGCTGAAAGACGAATTTTGTTAGATTTCACTATAGATTGCAATCAACTGGTGGGTTCCTTAAATTACAATGTTCCGTATGGCAAAGGTCATTATTCCATTTGGTCTTATATACCACTAAATATGGCATGAATCGATTGATGAGGCAAGCAAATGTCGTATCAAATTGTCCGAATTTTATGCTGATTGCTTTTACGTATGCTGCTCTCAAATCCCGTTTACGTTACATTGATCTGTCTAGTATCATTGATATATCCTATTAGGTATGTTTAATTTTGTAAATTTTGTTGCTTCACGTCTATTTTAGTCAAATTTTATTTCAATTGGTATCTTGAAGAGAGGACTGAGCTGATTATTATTTTTTATCTTTCTTTTTCAAAGTTTAATTTCTACTTTTTGTTAAATTTCGATTATTTCATTTGCAATTAAAAATATCTTGACCAGCCGCTGTTACTGTAATTGTTTTATATTAATGGATTTGAATTTTTCATGATTAATTATTTTACATTTAAATGATGTGTACAGTAACTTTTCAACCAATAATATTATTTTTATTGAATAATTCTATTATTGTCTTTATTTTTGTTGGGTTCTTTTTTATCTGTTTTAATTTATATGTATTGCTTTTGCAGTGGTTTTAATAATTTTTATTGAATTTTGTAATTTTTCCATAAAATATTTTATGTTTGTATTTGATTTACTTATACATTTTATTCACTGTGAGCATCATTATTTTTATAGTCCGTATGGATTCTGTTTTAAAAACTCAATGGTTATACTTAATCAAGGAATTATTAATTTAATTATTTGTTAAATCGATTCAATGTTTTATTGTATTGTGTAATTACAGATTGTTATTAATTTTTAAAAAAGGTTAATTTCCATAAATAAAGAAATTAAATCAAATTAAAATTAAATAAAAAGAAATTTGAAAATAATTAATTAATAGGTAGTTGTTTTAAGACCATCTGCAGACATGTGTTTTGTGATTTATCCCTCATCGGTACAGCTCTGCCTTATAAATTTTTAATGATTTTAAATAAAATTAATTATACTCACTGTCCATGCTGCGATCTCAATGTGGGTGTTCCTATCGTTCACAACAAATAACATCTCGACTGAGATTTAAATAAAAACCTCACTGTTTGTCTTTTAAGTGATTATGTTATATAAGTAAAAGTTGCAGCAGCAAAAGAGAAAATAATTATTATATTAATCACATATTTTCAAATTTCTTTTTATTTAATCTATAGTAATGTATGTTGTTTTTTACCATTTTTAATCTAGAAATGTATTTTCTTTTAGGTATTTAATTCACAAAATCCTAATGCACCACCAATATATCCATGCGGAGTGTGTCATAAGGAAGTACACGACAACGATCAAGCAATTCTCTGTGAAAGTGGATGCAACTTCTGGTTCCACAGAGGCTGCACAGGTTTAACAGAAGCCGCCTTTCAGCTGTTGACAGCCGAAGTTTACGCCGAATGGGTGTGTGACAAATGTCTCGCTTCCAAAAATATCCCTTTAGTGAAATTCAAGCCATAAATATAGTTTCTAGAATTGGTACTCGAATATGTGTCAATTGTTAGTCTGTAGCCTGTTTTACATGGCCATTTTAGATGAATAACTTCTGTTAATTTTTTTAACGATATAAGAATGTTTGATTGACCTACTCCTTCGATTTAAATTATTATATAGATTATTTTTGTTAATAATATTATTAGTAAAATAATTATTTGATATGACTTATATAAATACAATTACAATTTTCTTTAAGTTTATTATGTAGTCACTTACAGATGGTTTTGTCACACAAAATATTTCAGAATAATTTTAATGCACAATTTGTACTGAAATTATTTAATGCATAAAGTAAATAAATTTGAAGAGTCTAAGCAAATTACACTAAGCATCACAGAAAAAGGTATTCAAATTAAAATAGTCCATTTTACATAGCAAAAATTTATAGAACACTTTTTTAGTTTAATCGTTATTATTATTGTTATTAATACCTTTTCATTTTAAGTGTAAATGCGTTTGCTCAAGGAATGAAATCCACGTAAATGAATTTAATGCATTGATATATTTCCGTAGAAATAAACAAGAAATTATTCTGGCATTTTCAGTGTCACATAAAACTCTGTGCATAATGTAAAACAGGTTTAATATGACACTTTACAATTCTAAAGACTGAAATTAATATAGGTTTTTGAGATTGACTTTCATTTGATTGGCGCAATTTTATTATTATCTCAAATGTGTACTTTACTGGTTTTAGTATTAATTTTTTTCTTATTTCACAATAACTGCGCACAAACAGTAACACATTAAATATTTTTTTGTATTATTTGTAATGTCAAAATGTACAAATTTAATTATAGTGTAAATATATTAGAGGTATAATGGAATGGCTTACAGAGGAAAAATAGTGGTTAGACCAGTGTTTGCCAAACGGCACATAATTTTATTTCAGGTGTGTTTTTGAGATATTTTTAAATCGATATAAAAATATTGTTTTTATTTGTAATGGTATGATGTATTAAATTTGATTAGAAAATTATTTATGTAAGGTTTGGCAGACTCTGCGTTAGATCATATTAATTTATACATGGTGTCAACATTTTGCTGGAATTTATGAGAAAACTGAAATATTATATTTTATAATCATGTTCACCTTGTACATTTGGAATTTTTATTGAAAAAACATCAATGGTGCTCTTAGTTTTTAAATTATTTAATTTGAAAAAATCGAATTGTAAACCAATTTAATTGTATGGATATTAATTACATTTTAAATTAATTCAAATCAATTTTATTAAAAACAAATTAGTTTACATAATTTTGTAAATGTGGTAAAATTATTTTAAATTCAATTTTGAATGTATTTTAATAATTTTTGTTTTTTAGCAACACATAAGGGGAAGATAATTTATAAAGTATTTATTTTAAAACATTTTTAATAGAAACAATTACTTTTCAAAAATGTGTAAATGTAATAAAAATATTATTTCAACTTATTTTTGCATGTATTTTAACTAATTATTCTTCTGTTTTAACTGTATACTCTAATAGAAATATAATATATAAATTATTTATTTAAAATCAAGATTGTTACAAACAAACTTTTTTTAAAAAACCTTGTAATTGTATTAACTGTATTTATAAAAATGCCATTTTAAATCCAATTTTTGTAAGTTTTAAGTCATTTTATTGGCTGTAAAGCTACTACACGTTTTTGACCCATAAAATGAATTAAGACGAAAGGCAAATCAATAAGAAGTATTTTTTGTATTTTAGCTGCACATCCAAGTGGGAAGATTATATATAAAAAATAATTATTTTTTTAAAATAATGTTTTTGAATATTTAAAATTAATTTGAACCTTTAGTATTTTTGGTATGTAAGAAGTATGGGCTAAAATAACGGTGAACATATCAACTAGTTTCAATATCTTGTCTTGTTGAAAACAAAACCATTTTTATCTCTCCAGCTATGTCTGACAAAATATAAACACCGTGTATACTGCCTTCACTGCCATGCTACCTACCTGTACATATTATAATTTAGAAATAATTATTTTATAAACAAGTAGATGAGAAGTATTTAATTTTTAAATAGATAACAAGTAATATTTACGTTTAGTTAAAGCCCATTGTAGATGATCTTATTTTCCTGTACAAAAATGTTAATCGATTTCTACAATATTAATAACCACATTTATGAACATTTAATTTCCGTTTATAAACACTTTTCTCCGATTGTTTATGATTTCTTTACTTGCATTTTTTACCTCATAAAATATGATCATATAAAATGGAATTAATAGGTATTAATTTATTTGGGGCACACCTGTATTCAGGCCATATCACAAAAACACTTGGTCAATTAATCGCTTTGGATGATCTTTCACATGTATATTGTAGATTTAAATCAAATAATTTGTAATACAACATTTTAAAATGTAACAAGTGTGTATTATTATTAGAGATTATATTCCAATCACTTTTATAATTATTAAACACTCATATCCTTAGTTTGTAAATAAAGTATTTTAATACGTAGTGAATTTATTTTGTAATAATATCAGTTTACGAAAATCAATTTATGAAATATTTACACTCCATTGAAATATTATTTGAGATGTAATAACAAATTATATAATTTATTCATAAATTATTTACTGTAGACATCAGTTAAATAACATGAATATTATTTATATTTTTATAGTTTTCGTAAACAGTTATTATATACAACTCGGAACATGATGTAAAATATTGTGATACTAAAACAGTAATTCGGATTGATTAATTTGTTCCAGCTCTAATTTATTTTTAATACACTAATAACATGTATATAGATCTTGGTTACTGGTTGACTGGGCTTTAAAGCCGAGGTTATTAAATTCACAATGGAATTAAAATTTAACCCTATTGATTCAAGCAAACCACCAATAATGAATCCTAATCCTTTTTTTATTTAAAATGTTAGTTTAAATTTATACATAAAATTAATCCGATAGACATACAGATTTATTTATATTGTCCAGCTAATAGAAATAAATGGTGAAAAATGAAAATTATATATTGTTACGTAATACTAATACTTGATTTTCATTACCCACATTTTTTTATATATGAGAATGAGAGATTTAATTCCGAAAAAGTATACTTAGCTTTTAAAAGAATATTTATCTAACTATTATAAAATAGGTAGATTATGAACAAAAATGTTACTGTTGAAAATTACAACAAAATAATGAAATAATAATTAAGATAAATTTGATAAAATATTAGTCTGTATTTTCAGAATTTTAACAGATATAAGTTGTAACAGAAATTTATTAAAAAAGGATGTATTGATATTTTTGAGTTGTTAACAATGAAACAAATAGTTGCAATTGCTTTTTTATTAGTTAACGGAGACTAGTGATGGGCAAAATCGATTTCAATGATTGAATATTTTAGAAATCAAATATGAAATAATAAAAATAAATCAAATATGAAATAATAAAATAAAAAAAAATCATAATCTGTTCATATTTCCTTTCAATTAATAAAATTATCAATATAATAGTATACACATTTTTCAGCAAATTTATAATGTATTACAATTTTCAACTAAAATATTGTATATTAATTATTAATTCACATCCCAAATGTTTATTGATCTAAAAGACCTCTCTTTTAGATTGGTTTAATCAGTTTAGAAATACAAATCTGTCGTAGATTAATGAAATGAAGTCGAATGCGGTCAGATGAGTTTTTTTTTTATATAGAAGATTTATCTCGATTTCAATGGAACAATGTATCTTTGATGCCTTCAAAACTGCACAGTAAAATGGAAATACTTGTTTAAAAAGAGTCAGTCTCTAGAATTTGATATTTGTATATGTCATGTAGAAAAATATCAGTTTATCTAATTATTGCTTATTATGTCAATTCACTAGTTCACGTTAGAAAAAAAGATGTAATGAAATTAATAGGTAATGAATGCAGAATTTAATGAAATCTTTATATTTTTTTATTGCACACGTTTTTGTTACCATATTGATATTAATTACATTGACATAAAAATAATCTATATACACACATCTTTATTCAAATTATACAGATTATTTTAACAATATAACATAAATAACTACAATAGATGTAGGTTTTAGTCTGTCTGGGCTATCGACCAGAAGTCTTTCTGTCTAAAAATAATCTATTTTCATTATTTTTCATAATTGTTTAAAAAAATTATTAAAATGAATTTTAATTAATCTCATGAAATTGCTACAAAATGTAAAAAGAGATAGGTTTAGAATTAAACACTACTTGTATCACGCATTTGTTAATTTGAAGTAAATTTTGGCTTGTTCTGTTACGATACGAGCAAAGTGTTTAATTATAAACCTATCTCTTTTTACATTAGTTTCACAACGTAATAGCTTCAATCATCAATTATGTAATTGCTACATGTTTTAAGATGTAACGCGAATTAGCCACTGTCAATAGCTATATAGCTATCTCTTTCTATTAAACTGCACTTTTAAAGAAGTATAATTACAGAAATATCAAGTTAATCTGATTATTCTGTGGTATAATTTAGAATACAAGTAGAGTAGATTATGAAAACGAGGAATAAACAAACTTTATATGTGTGTATTTGTTTCAGTTGCTAGATCAAAGATTTATTGTTATTATTGTTATAGAGTTAAAGGGATTTTTAGAGATTTTCTCAAAGCAAGCAAGCTGTATTCCTAAGCTTGCTTGCTTTGATTGGGATAATTAAGGTAGCGTTATAAGGGTTATTTGGAAGGATAATGTAGATAATTAAACAATGAACATAAATTTTCGAAAATTATCAATAATATAATTATAAAGTTGGTTGAAATATTTCACATTGCAGTTTTAATTAAATTAAAAGATAGGATATAATTATAAAGTTGGTTAAAATATTTCACATTGCAGTTATTATTAAATTAAAAGATAGGAATTTTTAAAATAATTAATTGATTATTATCTATTGCTCACAATACGAAGTAAGTGCAATGAAAAAATAAATATCTATTCAAACAACTATTTCCCGGGCAAATACAAATTTATTGGGAAGTAACGCCAATAAGTATTGTATAATTCAATGTTCGGTGTGGGTATTTGCCCAGAAAGTAGTTGTTTCATTTTTTTTTCATTACTTACTTCATAAGTCAATAAATTGCAAAGAAATAGAAAGGCAATAATTAATTATTTTCAAATTCTTTTCTTTTAATTTAAATCAATTACATATTTTGAAACCATTGAAATATATTTTTAACTATTTCGAATGCTAAAAATCAATGTATTTCGAAATTAGAAGGATGTAAGTTAGCGCAGCTTTTTTAAATTTCATTTTAATCAGTTTTAAAAATCGATAGTTTTTTTTTTATTTCAAAACTTCCGGTATTGTATGTATTGATTTTTTTTAAATTTAACAGTCTTGTCACAAGATGACGCCAAGGGAACATGATTTATGTCATTTTGGTTGCCTATATTGATATAATTTTTGTTATATCAAGTTTGTCTTCGAAAATTAATTGTAACTCTTAATACTTGTATGAAAATTGTTATGAATTATTCATTTTAATTGAATGAATTTTAAATATATATATATTTTTTAATTTCTAAACTTTCTGTCATATTGCATATATTGATTTTTTTAATTAAGTAGACTTATGTTATTTTGGTTGCCTATATAGATATATTTTTTATGATATCAATGTTGCCTTCGAATAATAATTGCGATTGCAATTTTATTTCATACTAGAATAAAAAAAAACTAAAAAATGAAATAAACAACGGCCCGTTTTAGTTATATAAAACCCACTACATAATCTTTGTTGTTCTGTATTACATATATATTCTATGTAATATTCCTCCCAAAAAATAGATTAGAATATCTCCCTAAAATTTGTCAAAATTCCTATCCTAAACCATCTATGTAGTCAACGCAATCCAACTGTTCCTTCTAAATTCAAATATCCCACCTTTACAATTCATGAATTACATCAATGGTTGACCTCAGCAGAGCTAACCGAACGTTTTAATTAATTTATATTCTTCAGTTTGTAGCAAATAACATAATTGATATTAGGTCGTGAAGGATGAAACTTTTAGAAAAAAAGGCAAAGTTATCAACCTACAAATATAAGGAATTATTTTATTCATCAAAGTTTGCATCCATATTACCTAAATACTTTTGCCATTTAAGCGGCAGGTTATTTATTCAGATCGGTGGTATAAAACCCTGGCGGATGAGAGTCAATGAATTCCTGGAAGGCCAGTTTTATAACATTTTCGGAATTAAATTGTGTTCCTATTAAAAAGTTCTCTAAATTGCGAAAGAAGTGGTAGTCAGTGAGGGCTAGGTCTGGTGAGTATGGAGGATGATGAAGAAATCCCAACTCCAATTCCTGTAGTTTTGCCAAAATAATTTGTACAGTGTGTGGTCTAGCGCTATCATGCAATAAGATAGAAGTTGGTATGTGACCAATTTAGGCTGTTTTCTTTAAGTTTTTGACTCATTTCGTCCAGTTGGTTATAGTATACATCTGCTGTGATCGATGATCACACCTGCGTTAGACCACCAAACACTTACCATCATCTTCTTTAAATGATTATTACGTTTTGGAGTGTGTTTTCGTGATTCATCCTTGCCCAACCACTGTGCTGAATGTTTGACATATTGGATCCATTTATAATAACAAGTGACAATTCGATTCAAAAATGGATCATATTTTTGACGAGGAAGCAACATCAAGCAAGCTTTCAAACGCTTTTCTTTCTGTTTTTCACTCAGTTCATGTGGAACCCACTTATCCAACTTTTTCACTTTACCGATTTGAGCTAAATGAGTTAATGTTGTTTGTTTGTAAACACCAAATTTCAACGATAATTCATAGGCACTTTGAGATAGGTCAGACTTTTGATTATGATTATGGGCGACTGTGGGGCGACTGTGTGGCTAATTTGTGAGTTTAAAGTTACCTGTATGAAATTTGGCCAACCAATGTCTGCTGCGTAGTAACACTAGGGCTAAATCCACTATTAATGGTTTGCACGGTTTGCGATGCAGTACTTCCACGTAAGAACTTATACTTCATAATAGTGCGAATTCCCGACCGTTCCATTTCCAAAAAAAAGAAAAAAAAAAAAAAAACAGAAAAACAGAACGATAAAGTATTAAACCAATTTCAAGTAATTACATTTAATGAAACGTTCAGTCACCATTCATCTAGCGTATGGATAACTAGTGATGGCCATTTCGGTTTTTCGAACCTCATCAGACTAGTGTGTTCCATGTGCAATGCCTTGATGAAGGCGACTGAACGAAAATTGTGTTGGGGTTATATACCCGATATTATTCATAATAAATTAAAGACGACGCAAATTAAATTAAATTAGGCAAAAGGTGGCGCTTGCGTCGTCTTTAATTTATTATTCAAGTAATTAGGTGTTAAAGTTGGCAATATTATTAACTACAAATTTCATCCTTGCCAATCTGATATATTCAGTTAGCTTAACGACCAACTGAGTTTTTACGACCAGTTAATTCCACCGGTGAGACTGGTCATGTTTTTGAGAGTGACAAAAACGTTAGCAATCATGACGGTTACAATATAGACAACAATTGAACTAACAAAAAACCTGAAAGAAAGTAGATGGTAAAATTCCTAAAAACTTAAATTATATACATGAGTTATTAGACATTTTTATTTAAGTTTATTAACTTTTTATTAGTTTCGATTACACGGTAAACTATTCTGATTCTCAAGCAAATAGAGTTTGAGAGTAATTGACGGTAATCATTCTGAAAATGCACAGTTTCTCAAAGAAGTATAGTTTCAGAACGATATCACTATAATCGAAACTAGTAATAAGTAAATAAAATTAAGTAGTATAAAAGAGAGGGTGGCGATGAAGTATTGGATGTAAGTGTAGTTAAGCGGATACATGGAAGGGAAGAAAAGGTATCCGGTCCGGCAAGTATTGCTATTTATTGTCTATTTTAAACAAAGAAAGATGAAGTCGGAAGAATGGATACTTGAAGTAGCATCAATTACCATTGGTAAAAAGAGGTAATTTATACTTATGGAAAGAGATAGCGGTGGATGGGATATAACTTAATAGATGGAGTGTGTGGGATTAAGATTGGAATGAAGTGAGAGCAATGGAAGAGGTTATTGGTGGGTGGAAACACGAAAAAGAAGCAGTAGTGGTTTAAAAGACCTTTTTTTTTCTTACAGTACATTATTTACAATTACATTTTTTTCCTTTATCTCATACGACCTTCTCCATCTCCTATTCAGTACCCCTTTCTTCTTTTTTTTATCACAATCTCTACGCCTGCCCCATCCTTTCTCATACATTTACCTATCCATTTTATTTCCCCTCTCTTCTTGCATCTCCTTGCGCCCTTGGCCTAAATGACTATGTGTCCCTTCCATTCTCGCACAACACACACCTGCTATATCGTTTCTCCATGAATACCTTCCTTCCTCTTTTCTCCGATCCACATCTTGCCTTTGCCAGAGTAACTTTTTGGACCTCGTCCAATCTGTCTTTAATAGATACTCTGGCACACTTTGCCAACTTCCATACAATAGGTTGTAGCCACTCCTTACAAAACATTTTTGCTGTTCTTGATCTTCCACTTCGAACCATTTTTCCTCATCCACGCCGATACATTCACATTCATCTCATACCTAGTCACTCTTTCCATTGTTCCTACATGCATACTATATCTATTTGATTCCTGAAGCAGAATATACGTATCCCACAGTTTGCACGTCATCAAGAATTTTCCCTACATCTGGTTTCCCCACGCTTTTTGTTGCAAGTATTTGACGTGCTTCCCGTATCCTCCACCACTCGTAAAGACAAATCCCAGATATTTAAATTCTTTCACTCTTTCAATTACTACTTCCTTCCATTTCAACTCTTACCAACATATCTTTCATTCCTTCCCATCATTGGTGACGAATAGGTGATAATTGAGGAAGGAAAAAAGAGATCATGGTGGTAGTTGTGAGGGCCAGGTATAATACGTTACGCGAAATAAAGTGTAGAATATTGTAAGGAGCAGATGCATCGAAGGGAAGAAAACACATCTGGTCCAGCAAGGATTACTATTTAGTGTCTATGTTAAGCAAATAACGATTAAGTTGGAAGAATGGAGAACTGAAGTAGCGTCAATTGCCACTAGTAATTAAGAGTAATGGATAAGGAAAGAGATAAAGGTGGATGAAACGTAAATTAATAGATGCAGAGTGTGAGATTATGAATGGAATGAAGTTAGATTAATGGAAAAGGTTATTGGTGGTTGCGAAACCAAAAAAAAAAGAAGCAACGCGAAGGAATACGTGATAATTTGAGGAAGGATGGTAGTAGCTGTGAGGGTCAGGTATTATAAGTTATGTGAAACAAAGTGTAAAATATTGTGAGGAGCGGATACATAGAACATAAGAAAACACATCTGGTCCAGTAAGGATTACTATAGATTGTCTATGTTAAGCAAAGAAGGTTGAAGTCAGAAGAATGGATAATTAAAGTAGCGTCAATTACCACTTGTAATAAGGAATAATCGATAGGGAAAAAGATTAAGGTGGATGAGACGTAAGTTAATAGATGCAGAGTGTGAGGTTATGAATGGAATGAAGGGAGAACAATGTAAGAGGTTATTGGTGGTTGCGAAACCAAAAGAAGAAGCAATTGGAATGAATAGGTAGTAATTGAGGAAGGCAAAAGAGATCATGGTAGTAGCTGCGAGAGTCAGGTATTATAAGTTATGTGAAACAAAGTGCAGAATATTTTTATGAGAGGAGATTTAACAGATGGAAACAGGTACTGCAAAAAGTGAGCATATTTTTCTTCTGGTCCTTCCTTTGAAGTGGAAAATTTGTAAACGGCGAAGGAGAATATAGGCTTCACTAGGGAGGAGGCAAATAAGGTATTTGGTAAGGTGAATAAAAGGCAGATTTTGCGGGATAATATTTAAAATAAGAGAAGAGATAGGCAAATAAAAAATCAAATCTGCTTCATAAAATTTGAAGAGGCGACGAAGATATTTCCAGATTTAACCGTAAAATAATTGAAATAAGGAACTTTAATTAGTAAGTGGGGGACAGTATATCAACAATATTTTAAATATGAACGGATATGGTACTGGGTCCAAACACCTATAAAACACAAACACAGTAAATTTTATTGTTTTTAGAAAACGGACGTACATTCTATCTTTGATGAAAGAAAGAAATGATTAGGAGATTAATTAACAAATGTTAAATGGTCCGCTATGATTGATTATTTGGAGAGCGGATAGAATAATTGGGTAAACATTTTAGCGTACTAAATTTTATTAAAAAGTCAAATACCACTGAAACACAAATACAATAAATTTAATTATTTTTGTTATAGAGAAAGATTACTGACATATGTATTTCATCTTCGATGGAAGATAGAAATGATTAGAAAATACACAACAAAATATTTGGGTAAACATTTTAACGTATGTCAGTTCGTCCATTGTCCTCAACATATGGTTCAACATCGTTGAGCGTGAAGATGGAAGGCTGCATGTCTTCGCTTGTCGCCCAGCTATACTCAATGATCTTGCTGTATAATGCTGAGAATAAAAGGACTGAGTTACACATTAGTTGAACATGAATGATTATATATAGTAGGTTGAGGTTGAGTAATACGCACCCAGATGTAAAATTTTCTTCAGCCCTTTCCATACGCTCCGACAAAAATATTTAGAGTAGAATCCTTAGAGGTGGCGCCCAAATGCAATCGCTTCCCTGTATCCTGCTTCTGGCTGGTGTAATAGTTCGAACCAAATCAGAGGAGACAGATTTATGCTACACTTTGAAATTTCTTTTGCATCCTTTCCATGAGCTTCACATATGTTGTGGTATAAGGGGTCCAAATTGGAGTAACATGAGCATTGGCATTCAATGATATTAGAGGTGATCTGCTACCACATATGATTTTTCTTCAAATAAAAAAAAGACATTACAGAAACGCGTATATATTTGTTTCTATAATGTCTTTTCAACCATCACAAATGTGTTATGCGATAATACAACCCAAAAAATGCAGACCCATACAACCTAACCTAAAATCTACGCACAGGAAACCTATTCACTTGGTTTAAAATGTCGTCGAGTTTTGTTCACTTCAGACAAATTGTCAGCCTGAAGAAGGAACAAATATAGTCCCGAAAGCTTGGTTTATACAATAAAAGTTTGAGAGAAATTTAATTCCTGCCTTTTTTGGTCGCTTGCTCCGTGAGGAGTCCTCTCTCCGATCGCCATTGTGTTTAACATTTGACGACCGTTACTTCTTGCTGTGGTTTTATGTGAAATACTTCTGCCGTTCATAACAATTACTAAAAGGCAATGTCGGGACTAGTCATTAATAAAGATGCCATTAGGGCACTGGTTTTGTCTGTATACCTTTATATTTCGAAGCGCAATGTTGTTCTGAAAAGGTAAGGTGCAGAAATTGAATGTAGGAACACTGTCCACTCTATGGTATACCGATACCATCCGAAAACAGCCTGACGTAAATGTGCCCTCCAGCTATTAGCAATCGTTCAAGATATTAGTTGCCTAAAACTGAACAATTTTTCGCTGTTAATAACTTCCTAAAATGGCATTCGGATCAATTCTGCTCCCAGCAAACCATCGTGTGCCGATACGCATTCAAACGTGGATGTCGATTTGATGTCTCATTCTATTCTCATTTCAATGATTTTGTAACGTTCTCCCATTTACAGATTAAGTTATTCCTAATTTCATTAATAAGTGTATTTTTTTTTCGTCAAATTTAAGTTATCGCACAATTTACGAATTATAAAACTATTATATTTTTTTTGTTTTATATCAATTTTTGTTTTTATCACTTTATTTATTTTACACTTGTATAAGCAAAGCCTAAAATGTTCGAGTTTTCTCCTCTGCACATGTTCTGTGCTCAGGTCCTGTTTGGGTGGGTAAAAGAAAGGTGGTTCGGTCGAAAACTGTATAAATAACAGAAGGTAGTAGAAAAAAAGGGAAAGAGGAAATACGATTTGTGGAATGAGATTTTGATGGTTCCCAATGGACAATGCATAAAAATCAATGCATTGGATCAGCACATAATTGTTTGCTGGGCATTTGCATTTAAATTTTTAAAAACCAATGATTATGGATACAATTAGAAAGTTAGCTTTATCAAAAAAAAAAAATCTTTTATAAATATGTTGATGCAGAGTCGACTTGTGGGCTAACTCAAATGAAGCTCCACGACCAAGGTATTGAAAATTGTATGACTCGTTTTTATAATCGTGTAACAATATATGACGTCAATTTGCAATTGTGTAATACCTTAGATGTGAGAAATCGTTAACGCAGTGGGGCGATAACGATTTCTTGTTCTTATTGGACGTTTTCATTTTCTAATGCTTTCATTAATGTTTCTGAAGTCAAAGAAAGTAAAAATTCTCGTAACGAAAAAAACAAAAAAATGACAGTCGCTCAATAAAAAAATGAAAGAAAGATACAAGTTACGGAAATGAAATTTCTACAAAGAGTGAAAGACATAACTAGGAGAGTCAGAATAAGAAATGTGGATTTACGAAATATGTCGAATAAAGCTAGCTGGGGTGATGGGGGTATATACAGAGGATGGATAGAAAAGTAACTGTAAAAACTACATAAAAACTGAGGAATGGGAAGACCATCGAAAACTGGGAAAATTACGAATGCACTACATAGGCATAGAACAGATGGCTCAAGATAAAAACAAATGGAAGACAACCATCAAGATATAGAATTCGGTTGTATATACGGGATGTACTAAATTTTATAAAATGTTCAACCACCATTCATCTAGCGTATGGATAACTACTGATGGCTATTTCGCCTTCGGTCGCCTACCTTGTAGACTCAAATCATTGACCATACCACATGAAATTAGGCAATAGATGGCGCTTGTGTTATCTTCCATTAATAAATTCTATATATTATTTTTAAAATATCTTGTGATATTCAGGTGATAATGATTTATTTTTCCGAACACACCGTTGTATTATCCGAAAAATGTATTACTATTTTGCATTTTTAAGCGACCTTAACTAATAACAAAGTTAGTTAGCAATATATACAGGGTGTTCAAAATTAAAGTCAATTATGCCGAACTGAACTAGTATGGTGTGTAGATAGATAGAAATAATCTTTATTTACAGAATATATAAATTTACATATTTACACAAGATTCAGTACATCATTATCATTGAAGTTCGGTAAATTGGCTATCGACCAACGGTTTTTGTCTGGTTTTTATTTTTTTATTTTTTTGTCGCCCATGTTGTCATGTTTGGGAATTTGAATATAAGGTTTATTTGAGGTTTCGTGGGATGTGTAGGAGGTTTAGGATTTTGATATTCTCAGAATTAGTGGCATTTTTTGATAATCACAGGATGTAAATCAATAGGGGTTATTTCAGTTTTTTGATAGAGGATAATGTTTGAGGGATTATGAAGAGGGTTTAAGGGATCTCGAAGTTTAGTTGCTTCTTGAAAAATATGGAGAACTGTAGGATGATGGTTATGGAAAAGGATAGATGTGTATTATAGCAGGGCTCATAGGTTAAAAGTTTAAAAACGCCTTGCTTTTAACTTTTGTTTTGTTGTGAGGAGTGAGTTTTGAATGTAAGTTTAGAATCAAGGGTAATACCGAGGTTTTTGGAGTAGTTTGGGGACGAGTAGTTTGAATCCGTCGAGTATGCGGTTGTCTCGTGGCCGGCGGGATGGGCGCAGCAGTATTAACTGCCGCGCCGGATGTGGTTGCCCCGAAACAGCTGGCCATGCTATACAGCAATGTTTCCGTACCCATGGAAGTCGCATCCTCACGCATGACTGCATCGTGAAGGAGATAGCTAATGGACTTAGCTAGGGGACACACTACCGAGGTCGGTCTAAGAAGGCCTGATATTACAGGCTTTAAAGACGGAAAAGTGGCCGTAGTCGATGCACAGGTGGTAGCGCCGAACCATGACCCCAATGTGGACCATAGAAAAAGGTGGCAAAGTTAGAGGAAGTGGCCCAGCTTGGTCCGATTGTTGCCCGTGAGATGTCGGAGGAAGGGACCGTGTCGGAAGTTGTCTTTGCCAGTGCAACCATCACCTGGCGAGGTTGTACTCCATATACCTCGCCAGGTGATGGTTGCGCAGGGACTTAAATCCTTGGGACTTACCTCGGCACAAATGGGGCGCTTGATCACTATGGTCCTTAAGGGATCACATCTGAACTGGGTGAGGTTCGTGAAGTCCACCTCCTCTCAGATGGGAGGTGGATGACCCCGCTGTAACTCTGACCCACCGCCCTGAATATCTTGGGTCTTCCTTCTTAAAGGTTCGAACATCGTAATGTCCCCTGAACATTACTCGATCTTATGAAGTTCCCTACTTAGAGCCGCATTAAGGAACTTCACATGTATTTCCGTATTGCTATGAGCATAAGTATTATGTTGAGTACAAAAAAAGGGATGATTTGTGTGGTATAGATGATGTTGAATAATTCTAGGATATATTTATGGATATTATCAGGGAGAGATCTTAGAATGGATTTAGGGGTCTATCGTGGCCAGGAGCTGTATTTTTGCATTTAAAAAGATATTCATAATGTCTTCGTTTATGTCATCTCCAGAATAGAATGGTAATTAAGTATTTTTGAAGGAATTATACCAATTGTTCACTATGTTGATATCATAGTGGATTTTATTATGATAAGAACTTTAAATTATAAGCGTTATATATTTTTATTTAAAATCTAATTATGATAAGGAATAATGATAATATATTTTGCTGTAATTTTAACCATTGGTGAATTTAATTAAAACATACAATTCTTTAAATGTATTTGGACTTTTAAAAAATAGAGGCAATTTCTTGTTATGCAGTCACATTCCCAGCCGTTTACACTTTTATAGAAGGGAATCTCTATACATGGAGAAATATACAGAAAGGAACATAGCCCAATGATAAGTTTTTATAAAGTCCATATCAATGTATTTCAAATAAATTGTCTTTACCTCATTTTAAAGTTTATAATTAAGTTTCATTGATGGTAATGTAATCTCAATTCATTTATTTAAAAAAATATATACATACGGCTATGTTCAATGAATGAAAGCTTGTGCATATATGAGAGAATAAAAGATTGAATGAGATTTAGAAAAAAAGTGGGCGATTTCATCGAAACTAAACAGAATACATGTGGATTTTGGCGTGTTAGAAACCAACACGCCAAAATTAATTAACAAAATGTTAATTAATGTAAATAGTTAATTTTTAATGAAACGTTAATGAAAACAGATTTCTGTAGTTCGTACTAACTTATCCCACTTATGTATACATGTTATATAAAGTAATACTAAATGTTAAGTATAGATGGCACTAAAATCGTCACACAGAAAATTGCTTCCTTCTATTTCCTTATTTGAAATAATGTCAGTGCCATCTACAGAAAATATATGCAAGATATCCCCAAAAAATGTAATTTTAATGATTTTGACCGCTTGTTTCATTACTGAAATTTATAGGTGCCTGTAACACATGCGCATATTAGTTTTCTATTATAATTATAATATATGTTTAATATATAAATAAATGAGAAACTTGCGTACAATAGTTTATTACAAATTTATACTTGAGACTTCGTTTTTCGTTAATTTCTTTTAATCGTAGACTTAGAGGGACTAAAACTTTTTTTCTCGCTTATCTTCATAAAAGTATTTACTGTATTATTTATTAAAAATATTAAAGATCAAAACTGCCACCCCACCCACTCCATTTAACTATAATTCAAAAATGTTCAAAGGATGTACAATGCACATTTATCCATATATTCCACTGAATTAATTACAATTGGTCAGTTATTCTGTATTTAATGAAAACAACAATAACAACAATATACGTATCTATCTAATAATTTGGCGGTACAATACTGCATAATAATATTTTTATTATATAATAATTATAAATTGGCGAAAGGACCTCTGGTCGATAGCCATTTCATAAAATTATATAAATATAGTTCTAAAACGATAAATTAAAAATTGACAGTGAACTATTACAATTGGATCGTCCCAATATGTAATTAAATATATAACTAATAATAATTGTGTAGTTCCCCGGGAAATAGAATGGATATTTGTTTTTTTATTCGAAACAATTCTGAAAGGGAAATATTAAGTTTAACGCGTACGTTATTTTTATCATCACAGTCTAAGCAACTTTTGTAATAGAAATTTATTCATAGAATTTGAATTTAATTAATAGCGTACACGTTAAACGTAACATTTTTAATAGGGAGTAACCCTGATTAAGTGCTTAAGTTATGTGAGTCAAAGTTGCTGTCGCCAAAGAAAAAATAAATATTTAATTTTATTAATTGGGATTCAATGCACCAATTAGGTCTTGGATTTTATTTATTAATTATTTGTAAATGAAATCTATATTGTAAAATGGAGATTCCGTTAAAAATAAAATAAGATTAATTATTTTAAAAAATTGACTTAATAAAAAAGTGTTATATTTCAAAATTGCTCTACTTTACCGATTTAATTGTTTCTTTACTGCTTATAGTTTCCATAAAAAAATATATGGAAAAATACAAACAGATGTGCAATAAAATAATTTAAAATTATAATTGAAGTCAGTTGACGCGAAGCAATATTGCTTCTAAAGCAATTATTTAATTATTTGTTGACTAAAATGATTTATTGATTTTTACAAATAAAACATTTATCAGTAGAGATCTTTAAGGGTAAGAGTGCCGAATGTGTAATACGATTAGCGAAATATTTTCTATTATATTACTCTTTTCCATTTAGATTAGAATCATTTGTTTTATTAATAATATTATTTTATATTATGTAATGCCAAACATTGATTGTGTAATTCGTTATATAGATGATAATAGGTCGGAAAGTTGTTTTATAATAATTATATTTAGCATTAACGTTAATCGCAGTTACTAAAAAAATCTATTCAAATGCCTATTTGTTTGAATTATATTTTAATTACTACAATTAATGTGAATGAATTTATAAAAAAAATAATTGACGCCTTTTAAATCAGGCTCCAAGCACATCACCCTATTAGAGTCTGATAAATATTAAATCCCCTACATCGAGATATTGTATTTCTTAATGTGAAGAATTATTCTGAAAACCCGCATGCTGTAATAAAGAATATCGATAAGAAGGGTTGCTCAGATACGTTTAATTAATTCTGGTATTGTTAAATAAATAAAATGTCACATTAAAGGTGATTAAAAATTACTAATATTTTATTTATCTAATGTATTAATGCTAAGTATCGATAAAAATATGAGGGTTTTAGTGTTGGATGGAGAAAATGTTATGCATTTTTTATGTTGACCAGCTAGTTATAATTTTTATTCATTTTTAAAAGTTTACTTTTAAACGAACTGTTAGCGATGTATGCGCATCTATCGCAAATATTAACCACAAAACCTCCTCAAAACCTTTATTTATAAAAAACATTGTAGTGATTGACAGTAATACATTAAGGAAATTCTATTTAATAGAACACTAGACCTTTGAGATTTCACTGTTAATTATTTGACATTGCAAACATTGTTTCACCGCAATGAAACATTTCAATCATTAGTCAGGTGACACCATAATGTGGTGAAACAATTATTTCAATGCCATTGATTTAGGATAGATGCAAATATATGGTTAATAAGTTTTAAAATATTGAGGAAATTATATTTAAAATATTTAATAAAGCACAGAGGTTTGAGATTTCACTGATTATTAGTTGACACTGTAAAAATTATTTCACTATAGTATGGCTTTGTTAGGCAGATCAGTCATCTATCAGAAGAAGCCACAATGCGCCAGAACAATTGTTACAGTGTTATTTATTAACGATAAATGCAAATGGTTAATAGGTTATAATTTACAGGAAAAAATATTTAAAATATTTAATAGAACACAGACTTTAGATATTTCACTGTTAATTATTTGACATTGCAAAAATGAAATGAAACAGTTCAAACATCAGTCAGATGAAACCACAGTGTGACAAAGCAATTATTGCACTACCTTTGATTTACGATGAATGCAAATAAATGATTAATAGGTTTTAAAATATCGATATGATAAATGCGAATAAATGGTTAATCGGTTTTAAATTATCGAGGAAATTCTATTTAAAATATTTAATAGAACACAAACGTTTGAGATTTCACTGTTTTACTTTATACTGCAAAAATTGTTTCAGCACAATATGACTTCGTTAGACAATAAGCAATTGTTGGAGTGTCATTTAACTACGATAGATGCAAATGAATGGTTAATGGATTTTAAAATATTGAGAAAATTCCATTTAAAATATTTAATAGAATACAAACGTTTGAGATTTCACTATTTTTTTTACTTGATACTGCAAAAAATTGTTTCACCACAGTACGGCTTCATTGAGCAGATCAACCATCTGTTAGATGAAATCACAATGTGGTGAAACAATTATTGTACCACTTATCATCTATGATAGATTTAAATAAATGGTTAATAGATTTAAAAAAATATTATTTTTTTTTAAACCTGATGTGTTCTTTGAACAAAAATAATTTCTTAACTCACAATAAAATAAAGAAAGACCATTGGTCGATAGCCAATTAACAGATATAAAATATACATTTGATTTTGTAATTTCTTAATATTTATTTAGTATTTTTTTGCTGTATATATCTGTTAATAAAGATTATTATTTTTATTTAAGAAAGTAGATTTTTTTGATAAATCTCCCCCTTTTTAAATTATTTGACTTTGTGTATTTTATATAAGGAAATGAAGTAACAAAAAATGTATTTACTAGAGATGGACAAAGTCGATCTTGCAAAATTAAATATATAATAATTTTATTGATGCAACATATTCTATTAATATCAATAACTGTTTCCTATTTATTGAAAAACATCATTTTATTATTACTTATCGACTTTATTTATTTAAAATTGCTCATTTGGAAATACTCGATTACTAATATTACTCGATTATGCCCAAGAGTAGTATTTACTCTATTTTAAATTAATTCATTCACGCCGAGTGCACATTTACATTATACTTGTTGTTTTTTAGAAATTAATAATCCTCTTTTATGTATTCACTTTTTTGTCTATTAAAACAAATAATTTTTATATGCATAATATGTATAATGCAAAATGAATACATAATCATAGCAAGAGCCAATGAAACTTAGTGAAATAACATATATTTACGGAAATCGCTTTTAAAATATGAATAATTAATACGATTTTAAGGACTTGTGGTTAATAACTAGTTAAGTACTAAACGCAGTCGGGATCTCTCTTATAGAATATTTAATTACAGCCATATTAAACCTTCACCGCACTTTGTTTTCCTATGTAACAGAGAGAAATATTAATCTATCATTTAATGGACGCCTATATACCCCTTTTTAAATCAGGCTAAGAGTATGCCACCCTATTAAAGCGGTGAATATTTGATGATTGACATTCTGATTTAGGGTAGAAATATCTGGAATTAATATGAGTTTCTTAATGTAGGAGATTATTCTAAAAACCCGCATTCTATAATTAAGCGTGTCGATAGGAGGGTTGTCGAGCTTTGTTAAATTAATACTTACATTGTTTAAGGCAAATAATAAAATATGCTATAGAGCTAGCTAATATACATTGTCAGTATGGAACAAATAATAGGATTGATTTAACCCCTTTGTTGATACTTTTATTTTTAGTGTAGGGTAACTCCTATGTACATATATTATTGAATCTATTTTAAAAGAGGATAATGAAAAATCACTATAATTTAGCTTTTTTATTGATCCAAAACGTAATTTCATTTTATAAGGTCTCAAAATCAAAATTTAACGTAATTTTATTTCGTTTCCTGAATAAAATTGCATTTTTATCTAGTGACTTATTTGATGAAACTCCAAATTCCGAATATTATCTTAATTCACAGGGCTAGGAAATAAATCTTTATTTCAATTTATTTTAAAATAGCTAAATATGATTTAAATAATATAATTGTTTGTATGAGAATGCCATTGATAATCCAATGATCATATATGATTTATCATTCGAAGGAGCACTCAGATACTTATTAGAAAGATTATTTGAACGATCGTTAAAATACTCTTTATAATGATATGAATCAACATTGAATCACCAATCAAATATTCGCATTAATAATTATTTCCGACAGAAAGACGTCGATAGCCAATGCAGACTAATACCTACATGTACTTTAATTATTTATGTTATATGATTTTGTATTATCTATGTAGTCTGAATAAAGATGCGTATACATATATATTTATGATTATTTCATAATCATTGAAATGGTGATGTAAATAAATAATTAAATAATAAATCAAAATTATGGCAATAATATTTATTGGGCAAAAGGACCTATGGTCGATAGCCCATGACAGACTACTAACATAATTGTACATATTGTTATAATAAATTTTGTAAAATTTTGTTGTCATATTGTCTGAATAAAGATGTTTGTATATATAATATTTATAACTGGCATTTTTTATATCTATAATACGAAAATATGAAACTTGAATAATTAGACGTATATGTGTATTGTTCAAATGTTAAGAAAATATTACATATTTGTTATTTATATCACCATATTATATTTATTTACTTAATACATATACAGTTTAAATGTTCACTTAAAATAAACGAAAAATTTTATGTTATAATACAATTAACTTAAAAGTAATACAATTAATAATAATTAATTAAAGTAACAAAATAAGCAAAATGCAATTTTAGAAATGTGTGCCATGCGAAAGGAAAGATTACTACTAGCTACATGAAAAATGTCGAATGAAGGGTTGATTGACAGTAAAACATTATAAATGTCGCACATTGAAAATAATGGGAATTTCATTAAAATATTCGTTCGAGGAATTGGAAGGTGGAAAAATCTGGTTTGACGCAAAGAATATGGAACATGAAATGACATTTGCGAGAGAATCTCAGGACAATCGATATAATTGTTTAGAATTTTAAATAAAAATGCATGCGCTTTGAGTCTGCTCTATAAAATCTAAAATCAATCAATAGAGAATCATATGTAACATTATTGTCAGGATAAATGCCATATTTCTTTAAATAAGGGAATTTTAAAAGTCGTTTTCGGATAGATTCAATTAACTTACAATATTTATCATAATGCGGACGAATGCATAATATAAAGTAACAATAGTTTTAGTACCACTAAATAGCCGTAAATTGCGAAAAATAAATACCAATAAACTGATGACACAATGCTGTTAATATTTAGTTTTTTAAAGTACTAACTTATGTAAATAAAAAAGTTGCAGTAACTAAAGAGTAATAATCAAGAGGTGGGTTAGGTGCTCGATTGTCAATTATGTGTTCCACCCGTTTCATTATAGGAATAAGAATGATCATATGGCCATATAAGTCTTTGAGATGCCACATCATCGTTTGCCATTTTGTTACGAAAGGTTCAATACATATCTTTGTAAAAGTAAATTTGTAAAATATCATATAACAATGTTTAAATAAAAGGCGTAACATACAAAATTTATATGGCCTACCCCCTCTATTAATTATTTAATTATTCAAAACATATGTTTTGTAATGTTTTTCACGCGTCACACTTTCCTTGTAAAATTTTTAATATGTAATTTGGAAATGGAGATTCCGTTAATAAAGTGTAAATTAATTATGTTCGAATTCTTTTTGTTTAATTTTATGTGTTTGTCTGTTATACATAATTTAAATACTTAAACGTTGTTTTAAACGTACTTTCATATTGTTTTATATTGGAATATTATATCACTCCTAAAGAATTGAAACATACAATCTATGTTTTCAATTGTTAGGAGTGATATAATATTCCAATAAGAAATTACTTTTAAAACAAGGTTTTTAATTGTACTTAAATAAATTCAGCCTTTTTTGGTATTTATTTTTTGTAACATTACTATTTCCCTGCCAATTTGTATCACAAAAAGGAATCAAAGGATGCAAGATCTAGAGAGTGAACTGATCACATGATCGCTCTATGTCACCCTATCCACAGTTGTGGAAAGATATTATCTAAGTATGTGCGAACAGGAAGAGGGCAATGGCGAGGACTGCTATCAGATATGTCTGGTCCACTTACTGTTCAAATTGCAAATACCTAGGGCCAGGAAAGTTATACAAAATACGAGCCAAAAATATTTTTTTCAACATATATTTACACGAATATAATAATATATCTTTATTCGACACAAGTAACAGAATTATTTACATTACATAATTTTGTTATTATACATAAAACATGGTTATCTTGTTCTGAAATTGGCTATCGGCTAGAAGTTTTTTCACCTGTAGACAATTTTATTAAAATTTAAAATAACATTTTAGATAAGATATATACGTATATTAAATAATACTGTATTAACAAACAAACAAATCAACAAATAACCAATTGCGATTAATAGTAAATGTAAATTTAGAACATATTAACAATATAAATTTTATATATAAATAAAATTCTTAAATAAAACACTTTTTCACTTTGATGCTCTATGCTTCGAAACTATAGTCACTAAAATAAAATAACAAGTTATACAAACAAAGTGAAAAAGTGTTTTATTTAATAAACTCAAAATGTATAACCAAGTGAAAGCCTTAACAATCAACAAAATAAAATTCTTTCAAAAATAGAATTATCAACGTTTTATTACCATTATAATAATCTTCACATATAAATAGAAATGAGTATTTATTCACTTGGTTACAGTTATTTAAATATATTAAATAAAAATGATTTGAAAATAATTAATAAATTATTTCCACATTTAGCTCCGTGACTTTTGACTTACGTTACGTAAGTACGTTAAACAAATGCATATGAAAACAACTACTTCCCGGGCGAATGCCCACGCCGGACATTGAATTACATAATGTACAACTGCTGTTGTATATCAATAAAATATTGCATAATGCAACAAATTTTGATCCGAGAAAAATTTAATGTAAAAACAACAAAAGGAACGTTACTTAGTATAAGGCTATCTACAGACACGTGTTTCGGGATCTATCCCTCGTCAGTACAGCTATGCCTTACATAATTTAAAGATGTTAAAATAAATCAATTAAATTAATTCAAATACACTCAGCGAAATTAAATCAATTATATTAAATTAAATTAAACACCAAATTAATTCAATTTAAATCAAAACCAAATAAAATTAAACAAAACGAATTGAATTTTTATTTAATCTTCACATAACTCTCAAACATACACAAAGTTAACGTACTTGTTATTTTTACCACCACAGTCCAAGTGAATTTTGATGAATACATATATTGTGAGATTAATTGATAACATATATGTTAAATTTAATTTTTTTGTATGGAATAGCCTGGATACAAGTTGTAAAATATTACTTTTTAAAAATTTACAATCGTTGCAATTTTATATTATTCTACAATTAATTTATTTGTTAACGAAGTGATGAACTTTTTATTCTTTTTTAGATTTATATAATTCAACCTTAGAATGTGATATTTTGTTTTTGCAAATAATTGTATATTTATAAACTGTAATATTATCTGTTTTACAAATTGTTTTAAAAATAAAAAAAAACTATTAAAATCCTTTCTTCACTGTTGCGCTAAATGCACGTTTCTGACACTATGTGTCAATTATTAATAGTTTACAATAGTTAGTCAACTATTGATAATGAACAAAGACACAGAGACTTTTGTTCAATGTGGAATGGATCATTGAGATGCCTGCGTTTTGTAAGGAATCTTAGAAAGGATCTTTCGGCTACTTGGATGTGGTAAAGGGAGGGTGGTTTGATTTTAATAAAAAAGGACGGCACTGTAATTTAATAAAGGCCAGTAAATTGATGTATAAATATGTATGGCTGTTTTTACACCTATGCCCACTTGTTTGCAAGTCAATGACGTGGCCTTATTTTGATTTTGGTTTTTGTGATTCCACATGTGTATTTTGAAGGATAGTTTAGAGTTGAAAAGGATGCCTATGTATTTAAATGTACAGAGGGAGAAATTGTGGTATTGTACATGGTGATTGTGGACTAATATATAGCAAAACATTTCTAGATTATTCGAATATTAAAATAGATTACAAAATAAATAAATAAGGAAATAAAAATGGCGATTGTGAAGTAATTCTGTTATATTGGATGAAGAGCTGGGACTCAGAAGGATTTATTTTGACCGTCTGTTTGGGACACTAGGCTTGGACGGATTCAAAAGATTTTTGGAAAGATTGTTGAACTATCTCAGGGGTGATAGCATGAGAAATAAGGACGGTATCTTCAGCAAACAAAAGAGCGTATTGGGAAGGATTGTGGATATTGCGACAGTAAATATTGTAATAAAGTAGGACAATCTTGAGGCACGGCTTGTAAGATGGAGAATGAGTGGGAGAGTGTTTGGCGGATTTTTACTTCTACCGTTCATTTTTTGAAGATACATAAAGCTTTTGACTCGGTTTGGCATACTGGTCTCCTTTACAAATACTTTATTTTTAAAAATCCTAATCATAATTTCCAAAACACAAGGTGCACAACATACCTTGTATTTCAAAATACAAGGTACACAACATACCTTGTATTTTGGAAATTGTGATTAGGATTTTTAAAAATAAAGTATTTGTAAAGGAGGCCAATATGCCAGACCGAGTCAAAAGCTTTCTGTATCTTCAAAAAAGAACGGTAGAAGTAAAAATCCGCCAAACACTCTCCCACTCATTCTCCATCTTACAAGAAATTGTGAATAAGAATGTTTAGGTGGTGTGGGATTTTTAAAAGAAAGTATTTGGAAAAGAGACCAATATGCCAAACCGAGTTAAAAGCTTTATGTATCTCTAAAAAAAGAACGGTAGATTGTTTGCCTTATAGATGAAGGTTGTAAGTATTATGTTGTTTGGAAAGTAATTAATTTCGTAAATACTTAATTGAATTTTTTCACAACCAACTTCATACTTAAGGCAAGTTGAAGCGTATGAATCTCTCAGCGATTCCAGGAGTTGTTATTTGCTGTTTGCATCAATTAATCTTTTATTACACAATAAAGGATTAATTGACGCAAATCTTTTATTACACAATAAAAGATTAATTGAAGCAAACTAGCGAATAACAATTCCTGAGATCGCTGAGCGATTATATGTATCGAATTCGACCGTTCATAATCATTTGAAACTGCTAGGTTTAATCTTAAAGCTCGACATATGGGCTCCCCATCTTACAAAAAAAAGTGCCGTCGTATCGACGTTTGTGATTTGCTTTGCAAATTACAAGAAAATAATCCATTTTTTAAGCGTATTATCATTGGGGTCGAGAAATGGGTTGTCTACAACAATTATAAGCGCAAAAGATCCTGGTGTATAAAAGATCAACTTGTCTCAAAACATTCGAAAGCCAATATTCATCAAAAAAAAAGGTTATGATATCTCTTCGGTGGGATTTCGAAGATATCGTTTAATTTGGGCTTCTTCCGAGCAACACAGCGATCAATTCTGAAGTGTACTGTTATCATTTGGACAAAATGAATGATTTACTTAAAGAAGCCAGAATTGGTAGATAATGCGAAATACATACAAGTTTTACCATTCGGCCAAAAGCATTTAGAGCTTGGATCTGGCACCTTCCGATTATCATTTGTTTCGGTCTCTGCAAACATTTTTAGATGGTAAAATATTAAATTCAAAAGAGGAGGTCAAAAATAAAACAAAAATTGTATGCTATTGCCAGAAATATGGCATAGGGTATTGGAACGGAATGGACAATATTTATTTGAATAAAATATAAATTCACTATAAGAAAATCATTTTTCATTTTTATAAATGATACAATAATTGGAAAGATAACGCAAGCGGCATCTATAGCCTAATTTCATATAACATTCTTAATAAATTGGGTTTACAAGGTAGACGACCGCGAATCGTTGTTTCGTCCACTAAAGAAAGGCGAACTTGACCTATTTACGAGAGCAGAAAACGAAATTCATGTAATAAAACGTTCAACTACAATCATTAACTAGCGCATGGATTAAGAGATATCCATGAATGTTGGTTGAATGTTTTATAAAAATACGAAATTACTTTCCGAACAACCCAATAGCATTCTGGGATATATTTAATGGAGTTGCAGGGGAGTTTTTGTTTAATTAGCGATTCAAGTAGTTTTCATATTACAAGGACGGTAATTAGATACTAAGGTGGGATCGTTTTGTCTACAGGTTATTATACTTTTTTCTATGGGACTGAGGATGTTGGTTAGAGTAACAGTAGCTGGCGGTTTTAAGGATAAACATATGGATTTCATCAGGAAGTTTTTTAGGAATGGATATAGGAATTTTATGGAAACCAGCAAAAAAATAACTAGAGTGTATGTTAATATAGAGAAATTGTGTATTGTGCTATTGTTTAATTTGTTTTATTAACTTATTTGTTAATCTATAAGTTCACCCTTATTACAATGTTTGTATATTATTGTTTAATATATACAAATATCTTTAATAAGTTACATACTTTTTTAAAAACATTAAGTATACACTATAAAATTAAAGTGCTTGTTTATCCTGGGCTATTGACCAGTGGTCTCGCTGCCCTCTTTTAAATTTATATCGGTGTGTAATAAAAATGTCTGTGCTAGCTAGATGAACTGTCTTGAAGCATATTATGAATAGTGAGAGTAGGATGTATGTATTTTGGTGAGATGTTCGGATTTCAGATACGGTTCAAATTTTCAACAATTGAATCGTTTTCTTTGGTTTAATAAATTTAATAAACTAAATTGCTTAGTTATTGTATTGGAATCATAAATAAAAATGATTTGAAAATAATTAATAATTTATTTCCACATTTAGTTCCGTGACTTTTGACTTACGTTACGTAAGTACGTTAAACAAATGCACATTGAAACAACTACTTCCCGGGCAAATACCCACGCCGGACATTGAATTACATAATGTACACCTGCTGTTGCATATCAATAAAATATTGCATAATGCAACAAATTTTGATCCGAGAAAAATTTAATGTAAAAATAACAAAATGAACGTTACTTAATATAAGGCCATCTGCAGACACGTGTTTCTGGATCTATTTCTCGTCAGTACGGCTATGTCTTACATAATTTAAATGTGTTAAAAACATCAATTAAATTAATTCAAATACACTGAGCGAAATTAAATCAATTATATTAAATCAAATTATTTTATATATTTAAATAACTGTGACCAAGTGAATAAATACTCTTTTCTATTTATTGGAATCATAAGTTTAATCACATATTTATTGTATTATCATTACAATTATTGATGGCAAATTATATTTATTTGTTATATTATATATAGTATTTTGTAATTTTGTGTAATTATTACTTTGTGAACAGTTGAAATTTCATAAATAAAGACAATAAATTGTATGGATTTGTTGTTTGTTTGGTTCTTAAAACCTACTAACTGAATTAGTATCAAACATTAGGCCTACTGCCATATTTTATGTCGAAATTTATCGCCAATAGAAATTTATTAAAAAAAATCAATTCTGGCACACGAGAATTTCTTTTATTTATATCATATGATAAAAATAGTTAAATAACTAATAAATACGAAAAAATAGAATAATAATTATTATGATTACTGTGGCGGTATGAGTGTGAGTGCTGAGTTTGTTGATATGAAATATTGTTTTGCTTTGATTTTGAAGAGATTTATAGTTGTTAGTCCCAGGTAAGTTATTATAATGTTTTATACCCAATACGAATATGCTGTAATTTTAATATATGTGAGTTGTTATATATTTTCTGAATATATGTTAAAATAGAAATTCCGTCAATATATAAATTGAAATATGATATACCGTGTGTCTCAGGATTAATACTAAAGAAAAACTGTTCTTATTTTTAATGTTATGATAAAAAGTAATTCTAATTGACTTGATTGTAATTATATGGTTTTGAGTCGTAAGCAAGAAAGCGTATGCTTTAATAACATTTCGAGCATACTGGGTTTAGCATTTTGAATATTTAATATAAGTTCTTGCCGTTTTTTGAATATTTTGTTGGTGGATATCAATATTTTATTAAGAATTATTGCATTAATATTTTGTATACTTTATTTCATTTGTAATTATTTAAGTAAATAAGAATATTTAGGGCAGAAAGACCCCAGGTCGATAGCCCGGACAGGCTAACACAATATTTATTCTTGTTAAGTAAATATAAATGTATATAAGCTTATGTAATGTTGTCTGAATAAAGATGTTTGCATATGTATAAGAATATTTTATGCAGAAAGTTAGCTCAGACAGACTAACACCTACATGTATTGTAATTTTTTTATATTGTATTATTTTGTATTATCTATTGAATATTTGGGCTGATAGTCAATTCATATTTTGATTTCAGAATATAATTTTGTAAATGAGTGTACGTATTTTTATTTAAATGAATTAAGATATTTAATTAGATAGAATATTTATTTATTAATAAGTGAAAGATTCGCGGAGAAAATGGTACGTGAACATTATTCAAGGAAAAGCTGTACTGACGAGGGATAAATCCCGAAACACGTGTATACAGAGTGCCTTTTATACATATTTAGTTTTGTTTGTGTAAAATATTCTTGATTCGAAAAAGGTTGTTAATAATGCAAATTTGTATAATTCAATGTCCGGCATGGGTATTTGCCCGGGAAATAGTTGTTTTGATAGATATTTGTATTTTCTGTGTATTTACTTCGTAAGTCTTTATTTGCAGAGTAACTGGAAAGAAAATAATTAATTAATCAATTATTTTTTTATTCTTTTCTTTTATTTCAAGTAAAAGAAACAGAGTGTTTTTGTTTACCTAAATATCCTTAAATATTTTCATAATATTTTACAAGTGAGAATGTTATCCAAAAAAAAAATATAATTATTGTTGATATTTAATTTTACTTATTGTTATACCATAAACTTTAGGGATATTAACATTTTGCGTATATATTTGTATATTATTGCATATTGCGTTTTACCCTTAATAAATAATGAACAAAAGAATATATTACTTATAAAATATTGCTTCACACGTAGTAAATATTATTACATGTTTTAATTTACCCCCTATGTTTGTGCTATAATGCGCTATAATTGAGCCAATAATATTGACCGTATTGATAATATTGATGATTATATGTGGCGTGGAGTTGGATAATTTTCGAATTTATTACACAAAAAGTTGCTCTTTTCGTGAGTAGTAACCCATGTAAGATTTATGTGGATTGATCTACCACGAAATATTTACAGTGTGAATGAATAGCGGCCACATCGTCGAACGGTCCGTTTATTCGTATATATGCGGAAATCTTAAGGTGCGCCCGTAAAGCCCCAAAGACCTTTTTAAAAATACATACTTTTTCAATTCCAATAAATTGCTCACAATGAAAAGACCCCGGTGTTGACATTTCACAATTTGTACCCGGACTTTCGCGTTCTTCGAGGACGTATTTTAATGGGAGGCTTAATAGAGAAGCCCGTCAATTTTCATTTATTTCAATAAAACGCTGCAAGTATTCTTATTATTTATGCTCATTGTCTTTTCTTTATGAAATTTCCCTATACATACAGATATTTTGATTTTATGCACAGAAATATTTATTAACAGACGCAAACGATAATTTTACATACAGTCATTTTGTATACAATAATATACATAGTTACAATTGTGTGTTAGTCTGTCATGGGCTATCGACCAGAGGTCTTTCTGCACTTGATTTTAAATTCTTAAAATAATAACAAAGAATATCAGTTTATAAATGTACAGTGAGGATTTGATTTTATTGAACATAGCCCTTTGATCAATTTAATAAAAAACATGCCAACGCATTGGAAGCATATTTATCTAATCGGAGAAATTTCATTAATGTCAAAAAGTGTCAAATAGTGTCATTGCGTGAATTTCACCTTTTGATAACTTGATTAATAATTAATTATTTTCAAATTCTTTTTATTTAATGTATTTTAAATAACTCTGAGTACTCTTACTTTTTTCTATTATTCTAATTTACTGTTGTGTACCTTTACGAATAACAAATTATATTAGTATATTTTGAAAAATAATGCCATCAATAAGAAATAAAAGGGGACATTTCCGCATGTTAAATCTTGTATATGAAATAAGGAAATGAAGAAAGCCACGAAAGGATACAAATGTATTATTCTGTGTATTGCGTGTACTATCGAAACTAAATGATGAATTATTAATGAAACATATCTGTTGTTAAAGGTATGAAATGGCATTGATTAAAGTAAATAAATGTTCTTTTATTATTGTTTACTAGGAGAAGCTATTGTTGATTAGAAAAATGATAGGTTTGCATTTTTAAAAGTTTCCTTTTCCTTATGTTAATGCTGTGCATTTATTTTTTCGTTTTTTGTGGGAATTTACCATAAAATCGTTCCAAATAAATTTTTAGACCGTATTATAGATAGTTTTAAAAAGTGTACCCCCAAATAAATCGTGCTTTCTTATGGCAGTTTTTAACATAAACTGAAATTTAAATTAAATTAAATTTCACCGATTATTTGAATATACTCCTCCAAATGAGTTGACATGGATTTTATTAAATTGAATTGCACCATGTCCAATGAAATAAAATCCTCATTGTATATTTATAAATTAATATTTTAACATAGGGCTATGTTGATAAAATCTTCACTGTGTATACAAACATATTTCGATAGAAAAGAGTATCTATTCACTTGGTTACAGTTATTTAAATAAATTAAATAAAAAGGATTTGAAAATAATTATTAAATTATTTCATCCGACAGTAAAGAGGAAATAATTAATTAATTATTTTCGAGTTCTTTTTAATTAATCATTTTCTTAATCTATTCTTTTATTTCAAGTAAAAGAAACCGAGTGTTTTTGTTTACCCAAATATCTTTAAATATTTTCACAATGTTTTACAAGTGATAATTGTTTCCAAATACTACTATAATATTATTTATGGAAGATACAAAATTGTTTTTATCTGCGCTGTGTACATACACATATATTGATTAATTTTCTAAATAAAAGAGCTATCAACTGTTGATTTTCTTCCAATATAATTATATATACATACACACATTTTTATTGACAGATCTACTAAAATAATAATATATAAATGAACACATTACAAGAAATAAGAAAGACCTGACGTCTTATAACCTGATTTTCAAATAATTTTATTCATTTCGATTTTCAGAAGAGAATAATTTTTAGTATAACTGATCAATTGAAGGAAATAGTATCAAATATAAACAATGAGGGCACAAAGACCTCTGGTTGATAGCCAATTTCCGAACATGGAGTTAAATACTATTATATACCGAGTGTCTGGGATAAGAGGCGAACATAGGAATTTAACATGTAAAATTAAATAATTAGCTCTCCTAATAATTTTAGAGAAAAATCGTAAAGGGTTATTTTTTAGAGTATTAAAAACTGTATTAAATGTATCTATTTAATTTACGTTTGTACCAGAATCCACCTAAAAATAATAATAATAACTTGAACAATGTACCATTTAATAAAAACCCTTGCCATGAGTTTCAGAAAAGTCATGTTAGAGTAAAGTAATAATCAATGACATCAGGAGATACTACTAGTGGATGAAGAAAGCAGACGTGTAAAATAATGCAGGATCGATCAAACACAGACCGAAACTTGCAGTATATCTGTTTTACTAATGAATGTACGTTCACACTTATTAACGAAAGAACGATAGTGGACCCAGGAAAATCCACGGATACGCTTAAAAACTAGAACCCAGTTCTCGGAAAAAAAACTATTTGAGTTGGTATTTTTAAGAATAATATTATTTGGCCATTTTAAATGTATGGAAATTTAAATTAGAATTCTTATTTAGACCTTTTAATTGACCAGATAGGTCCTGCGTTAGAAGAAGTTGCACGTGAAAATGAGGAGATATGGTATCAGCTAGATAGATGTTCGGCCCTTTATGGTTTAAATATGAGGGAATATTTAAATGCTAATTTTCCCAATTGTTGGATTGGTCGTGGTGGCATTATCAACTGGCCACCAAGATTTCCTGATTTATTACCATGCGATTTCTTTTTATGGGGTCACCTGAAAAACAAAATTTATAAAAGACGCCATCCAAATATTGAATTTTTGCGGGAGGCAATTTTTGTGAAGTGCAGATTAATTACAGATAGACAGTTGGCTAATGTAAGGCAGGCATTTGATAATAGATTGGGTTATTGTTTACACCAGAATGGAGAACTTTTTGAATACTTGTTCTAACATTTCCCATTGAGCTTGAGATACAATAAAATAAAAATCTAAACAAAAATAAATCACGAACTGTTTTCTACTAATTGCGTGTTATTATTATGATTTATCCCAAACAACAAGCATGCATTATAATTATTTTTCATCATTTAATTTTCTTTGGTAGCATTTCGAAAATATGTTTTTTTAATACTTTTTTTTTAAAACATTCCTTTACGATTTTTCTCTAAAATTAATAGGGAGTTAATAATTACACATATTTAATTTTACATGATAAATTCCTATGTTCGCTCCTTATCCAAGACACTCGGTATATAAGTATATGGATTGTAAATATATTTAATGTTTGTAAATAAAGATGTTATATATATAAAAACAATGAATTCTTCAAAACAAAATCAAAGAATACGAACAAACTCTCTGTTGGAGGTCAATGACCACAACTACAAAAACAAGCAGATATTTTATACGAAGAGAAGTATAGCTCAACCGGACAAAAGGATTGCATAAAGCACATTCGACAATAATAGCGCTGTTTTTAACAAACGACAATAGCGTTTTTAAAATTTTAAAAATATTTTAGAACTTTTATTAAATAAGAAGAAGGTATACAATAATTTTTATTCACAAGTTTTCATTACAAATTTGACACATTATTTTGATGAGAAAATATATATACAAAAGAAGTAAATCATTAGGTGCGAGTTAAACTTACGTTCACTGTTCTTCCATTAAAACCTAAAAATATATAAGTTACATAATTTGTAGTTATAAATAACATACGACATACAGTATATAAGTTATAGAAAATTATATAAAATTAAAAGTAAACAATTAAAAAAAATAGAAAATTTTGACATTAACATATCGCATCAACTCAATAATGAGTTTTGTAAAGGTGGGAAGATTACAGTTGCTGTATACTATACATTTTCCTTCACTTCATTTTTAATGCCCAAATATATATTTTTTACATTAATTTTTCAATCACAAGGTGATCATTTCCAATGGAGTATATTTATCAATATTTTATGATCACTTATTAAATAACAAGAAATTATGTCATGATTAAGGCAGAAAAACCAATGATTGATAACCCTTTTCTGAGGTTTAACTAGCTGTAAATGTATTTTGAATTAATTTCTCACTTAACCCGTGGGGAAACATATTTAATTAATAGACTTTGATTAAAACACTTGGTTTGTTTCACTGAGTCTATTAGCTGTAAATGATTGTAATGTAGTAAATAATGTGATGTAATTTAATATATCTCTCAGAAATAAAGATTTTCTATTTATGTCATAATTACGCGACGACGGAAAGATTAAAATAGGTACACACTGTAAACATTTAATCACTGTTTTGTGTCCATGTATATTTGGACATTAAAAATTCAATTATAAAGTGACCAGTCTCAATAGAGTATAGTTATCAATTGTTATAAGTATACACCATTGAGAACTATCATCATGTGATTCAAAAGTATGTTGCATTTGTGCATTATAAATAAATTAGCGAAGAAAAGTTTACAGTGTATAATGATTTTAGTTTTTATAAGATTACAACTTCTAGAAAAATATTAATTTGAACTCATGCATACATGACAGTTCAGCTAGCTAGCATAGTTTTAATTTGCAAATTGTCATAAATTCATACAGGGCAGAAAGACCTATGATCGATAGCACATGACAGACTGCTAACACAATTGTACATATTGTTATAATAAATTTTGTAAAATTTTGTTGTCATATTGTCTGAATAAAGATGTTTGTATATATATATATATATATATATATATATATATTAATTTGAAGTGTTCATTTCTGAAGGAAACGTACAATAGATAAAAATACATTAAGCAATAATTTATAATAGAGTTTATGAATAATTATTATTTTATATATACTGATTGTTCTAAATTAACTGCACACCTTAATAATAACTTTGTTATTACTTGAGCTAGAGAGTCGGCAGTGTAGTTGTAAATTTTCCGGGAATTACAACCGAGAAATCAGAAAATAAAAGAACATGGCTTTTCTAAGATATTAACAAAACAAAAAATATCTTAACAAAAAAGTTATAATCACAAATAAAAATATTATTCGGAAAGTAATATTGTGCTTTCAGTTCTTGAATTAAAGTAAAAAATGAAAGGTGTTGCCTTTCAAAAAATACTGATTTGTACAACATTTTGTCAAATATCATACGATTTGAAAATTCTCAATTAAAAGATGTAACATTTCAAAAAATAAGTATTTTAGTGGCGTAAACAGTAAGTTTAGACCTATTTTAAAAACAATCTGTATTTTAAACATTAGTTCATTTTGTTAATTAAAATAAGACTACCAAAATCTAACACCAGTAATTGTTTGGAAATTGAAAGTATTCATCGTCTCCATAAGATTCCAATACTTATGATAGGAATAGAATCATTATTTTTTGGGATTCAAATACGAATAATTCGTAATTTGCTTTATGTATAAAAATTATTTGTAGTCAAAGTATTCGATTCTTTTAAAATGAATCAATTTTGAATCCTGCCCAGCTCTACCAGCTCTACTACATATTAATTCTGTTGGACTATGATAATAATTAGATATTCCTAACATGTACATTAAATTTTACATAAAGAACAGTCCTGATTGGCTTATTACTGATAATGAACTTAAGTTATACGTTTAGATTTGTGTAACATTATGTATACTATTCTAATACAAAATGGTGATACCGTTAATAAATATATTATTAATAAAAATAAAATTCAATTAATTCATATATACATTAAATAAAATGATGTTGAAAATAATTAATAAATTACTTACCCTTTAGCTACTGTGACATTATGACTTATTTTACTTATGTAAAATTTCTCAGCAGTGCTGCGATGCAACAACAAATATCTATTGTGTAATCCAATGTCCGGCGGGGTAAATGCTTGGGAAGTAGTTGTTTCAATAGATGTTTGTAAAACTTACAGTGTAAGTATTTTTTGCAGTTGGAAAAAGGGTTTGATCGAATTTTATTGATCATTGCCAGAAATTTTCCTTGTTTGATTTCATTGTAAAAAAAAACTGAACTAATCCTTAGTTTATAATAGAATTTATCAATAATTATTGTTTTATTTAACAATTATCAAAATCCTATAAAGAATAAACATGCATATACAGAGACAAAGAAGCATACATCAGATACTTCCATTAATATGTTTAATTTAAAATCTTCTTTCCTGTAAATTAAATATATAGTTGAGTTTAAATCGAATTTTCCAATTAACAATATTACAAAACATTCAAATATCGATTTTTACATCCTGTAAGTATGGTAACGGCCTTTTTTACAATTTCCCCATATATTGAACAATATTTTTCCTTTCGGTCTGATAAAAGTAAAATGATTAATTAAGTCCTCCTTGAAGGATGGCTTTGTATACCTTCAGGTAGATCTCTGGTGTGAAGTATGAATGGATTGTATGCTAGAGGTGTATAGGTAGACATAAAGATTATTCTGACCCAACTGACCGATACAAATAAATATCATTAATCTTCCCCTGTAATTAGTTCACATCATGCCTATAATGAACCGTAGTTTATACATACTTCCATTTACTAGAGATGTACATATATATATATATATATATATTATGTATAACAACCTTTAAATTCTCGAATATTTAAAGATATAAATTGTAGATTATTATATACATGTGTAGATTACTCTTTTAAAATATCACATTATTTATAATTAGTTTGTATATTAAAAAATGTATGCTTCGCATATAGTTTAGGGATTTCCAGCTTTGTAATTAGTTCGACTCTTAAATTCCTTTACATGTCGTTTTATGAATCAATATCGTAAATAATTATTTCATATTTTTAATATAATATTTGTACTGTTATTTAAAAGAGCAAATTGATTTTTTAAAGTGCATTTTTATTCTTGTTGAGGATTTTGTTTCTAGAAATTGTACAAAAACACTTTTCCCCAAATTCATTGTTTTTTTATATATACAAACATCTTCATTGAGAAAAATACATTCATGGAATGATTACAACATTTATACATGCGATATATTTATAGGTTAATTTTCTGCCAGTTCATTTGTTATTTACCTATTTTTAATTTATCGAAAATGAACACATGTGTTCGAAATGTACATCTAGTATTAAAATAAAACAGTGAAATAAGAAATATAACTGTGTTACTCAACCTCGCATACCTCACAAATGCATATTTACGGAAAGAAAAACTCTTTCCGCTTTTTCAAAAATATTTTTTTCAAATCCCATCAGAGATGGTTCTTTTCCATTTCTTTAATTAATTTAAATTATACCTCAATGTTGTACATTGAAATTTCTACAATTCATAGATGTAAATATAATTTAAAAGAAATATCAATTTAATTTAACTATATTCATTTTTCAAAAAAAAACAGAAAAGTGTATTTTTATATATTTAATATTAAATATTGTATTATCTTGCATTATAGATTTTGTGATATTTTTATATTCTTTTTTGTTTATACATACACACATTATGGTTTGTCTTCTGTTGTATTTTTATTGTACCTTTCTATATTTGAGATTTCTGTAAATAAATAATAATAATATCTAGTACGAGTAAGGGCAATTGAATTCTTTTTAACAATCGACATTTCTAACATGCATTTCACAGAAAATGTATTTCTTTTCGTATATTTTTAAAGTTCGGGCGGTTTAATAAAGCGTTGGTTAAAAAAAGGAAATGAACTTTTTATCTCCGTGACCTCTAACCCTACTACACAAAGACCTTACACAATATGATTGACAGTTTTCATTTTTGTCTTTTTTACAATTGAAAAAATACCTCAGATTGAATATTGAATACACATGCCCTGAAAAATTAAAAGTTGCCGATAACGAGGGTGACGCTGGGGGCGGAAAATCTACTTTTCTATATACATGACATTGATTTAAATCTATTGTAAAAGAAATTTACATGGAACCGTGACGAGCCGCTGCGAAGAGAGGGGAGACTGTAGTTCATATTGAATCGTTACAATCATACGTGATTACTAACTCTTCGTACACATTTATATAATATTTAGATTAATGTAAGTTTAATTAAAACAATCTTTAAAAATGAGATGCAATTACGCAAAGTAATTAAAATTGTATATCTATTTTTAAAATGTTATATAAATCAACTACATTAACAACTACAAGAATACATGTAAATAAATGGTTAAAAGACAACCATAGCCAATTTAACTTTTGCATAAATTATTGTAAAGATTTCGGAATCATTACCTAAAAATATAAATGTTTGTAAATTATTTCTTATTTTTATGTATGGATGGATTAAGTTTGATTCTGTTTCTTCACCAACTATATTTTTCCAATAGGAAAAAAATCATAACTCAGTTGAATTCTTCTTCAGGTGGAATATGTAGAGCTGTATAGAATAAAATACTAGGGAAAGGAATAACAATATAACTATGTTATTGGTTATTGATTTTAAAGGATATTTAAAATAACGTAGTTTCTCTAGAGAAAAATAGTTTTAAATAATAAAATGAAGTGAACTATGTAATTAAATAGAAGCCTCGAACATGAGACATATTATTGCTCTAACTATATATTAACGATAATAAAGCTAATTAATAGGTATAAATTATTGGTAAATAAAATTACTTGGGGGCAGAAAGATCTCTAGTCGATAGCCCAGTACAGACAAACATTTTCATTTTATTGTGTGTTGTACTAATATTTTATATATTAATAATATTTGTAAAAATATACAGGGTGAGTTTTTTTCGATGTTCTCTATGGGGATCTCGGAAACTATAAGAGATAGAAAAACGGTTAAATGGGGAAAGAAGTGTAGTTTTATAAGACGAATAAAATGACACTTTCAAAATATTTCAAAAAGTCAAGGGTAACTAGATATTTTGAAAAAAGTAAAATGTGTCAATTTTTTGAAATCAATATATCTCTATTATTATCATAGATAGAAAAAAACTGTAAAGGACAAAGTTGTAGAAATAAAATACCTTCGATTGTTTTACACTCAGATTTTTTTTATTATATATATATATATATATATATATATATATATATAATAACTTGGTTTGTTTACACTCAGTGATTTTTTTTTTCAACTAGATTCAGTATATTTATCAGATAGTATTTTACATAAATTAGTTGATAATAAAAAAAATCTGAGTGTAAAACAATCGAAGGTATTTTATTTACAAATAATCCATATCTATTGTAGAAAATGTTTTACAATGCGATAAATCAGAAACGAATAAACAATTACCATATGAGTAAATTAAAATTTACAAAAATTCATTTTAAAATAAAGGAAATATGGTTACTTCTAAAAATAAAGAGTATGTTATAAAATAATTACGGTTCACGTATAAAAACATTTTACTTCTCAATGTCAAATTATTCAAATGAATTAAATTATAATTTCATGAATTTACACAGCTTATTATTAAAATTAAAGTTCATTATACTGTTTACAATTGCTATTAATTCGAAGTCTAAAAATATATGTAAGAACATAACGTAAGAATGGAAAAGGTAACGAGTGTAGTTAGTGAGTCATTTGTTTTGCTCCCAATATTCACGGGGTATGCAAGGATATTTACGGATAATTGCTGACCGAAATAAGTATATCAAGTTTCGTTTTCAATCATTCAGTTAATTCGTGCTTTTCCTCTAAATATTGAAACCAAAATAACATTGTTTTACATTTTTTATAATAACTGGATAACATTACGTAAATTACTTATAGGAACAACATTTTAATTGGGTTATGAAAATAATCAAACATCGGTAGTATCAAAAAAGTAATCAACGAAAGGCATTTTTTCAAACCCAAATATTATTACTAATTTTAATAATATTGTAATATATTGTTATCATTCTGCAAGTTATATTAAACCAATGGGATTTATTCATTTATTTGTTTTATTATTCGATGGTACTTTTTTATATTGTTATCGAGGAACGGATGATTTTGATCTATGTAAAGTATTGTAGACAACAGTATTAATTTTAATGAGAAGGAATAAAGTCGTTTTTATAAACCACACTGAGCTATTATTTAAACTCACATAATACAGAATAAATGGGGTAACTACTCCCATCATCAAAAAACAATACTATAAATATCTCTTCAAAATGTATCCTTAGTCTTCTGATATATAAAAGGCTGTTACACAGAAACATTAAATTCTACGATGACAAACCTAACAAACATAAGTATAATATATTGAATAAAGACTAAAAATATTTCCAATTTCCAATTTATGATTAAATATACACACATTGAAACAATAGCACAAAATGGTTGCCTAATTTCTAAGATTATCGCAAAACAAAGTGCTAGTGAGTATTAGTTTTATTTAATTCAAATACATTTCTTGTTCTATTATATTACGCAATGTGAATATCAAATTATTAGCGCATATATTGTATATGTGTGTATAATGTACGTCACAATGGTAGGTAATATATTTACAAGAATGGAGAACTATTGTAAAGAGATAACGTTCACAAGTAGCGGAAAGAGTATAGATATTTCTAGCACATTTAACACTCATCGCGGTTATGGATATTCTTTTATTTCTGGCCGACTTAAAATGTGTACTTTTCACGATTTACACCTATTAGTCGTTAGTCGCTTGAAGCCGTTAAAAAGTTCAGTGAATGCATCTTTACAGATTAGAGGATTTTTTTATTGTCGGTTTCAATACAAAATTTTACTTTGAACATGAACCTGATAGAATGAAACAATTATAAGTGGATTTTAATAACTAACTAACCATCTTTATTCAAATGTGTATATGTATGTACAATAATATACAAAAATTAGAATTATATTCTGTAGATGATGAATCGGCTATCGACCGAAGGTCTTTCAGCCTGGATTTTAATATTTTATAAATTCCTATATAAATTATATATTTTATATAGCTCCTCACTTAACATTTATTGAAAAATATTGAAATACTAATATTTTTGTTTGTTATAAGTATAAATAAAGAATAAAGAAGAATGTTACAATATAAACATTTTATTAACTCGACTAGTTTCGCTTTTTACAGCTTTTTATTAGAATATTCAACATTTAACATGTTGGGATTGTGTTCTTGGTTCATCAGAAACCAACATACGGTTTCTGATGAATCGTATTTTGACCTCTTTGATTACGTTGGTTTCTATTTTATCTATTTATTTTTAAGCTGATATTATTCCTTTCTTGAATTTCTTTACATTCTGTGATTTTATTGTGAATATTATTAAAAACGTGCTTCGGATTTCCAATCCAACCTCACAACTTATTTTGTTAATAACAATCAGACCAAAAATAGTATGCAATAAATAAATATAACAAATAAATTCTCTATCAAGATTACTTTTTACAGACTTGTCATCAGATAATTCACCAACAGTTAACAATCAATTCAGTATAATTATAACCAGGCACGTAGATACAGATAATTCGTACTGTTAATAATGTGATACAAATGAAATGAAATAAAAAAAAAACACTGAGCACATATTTTTGTAATGTCTCATCAACATGGAAATAACGTTTAATGTTGCTAAAACGTCATTTGTTTGTTTTTTAATCACTTTTATCTACGCTACTGATTAAGACCCGCTTTTACATACATATATTTAAGTATTTAATCCCTTTCAAGTAATAAGGGATTTGAGAATTTGGGAAGACTAAGGTTCCTTATTGTAGTTTTTTTGGATTTCCAATTCTTCCCGGAGATTGTTAATGGATCCCTTATTACAAAATTTCAAAATCTTATAATTTACAATATGTTTATAATTTATGCAGTAGTTTGAAATTCCTGCGTTTTGTTCATTATATAAAATATAATATTTTTTATATTCCTCTAATCTACTATTGAATGATCATTGTATTTATTTATATTTTGCATTACAATTATTACACTTTTTTTGTTTTTATTTATTTTTTATGAATATTTCAATTAATCTGATAGGCAAGACAATTTACAACATAAAAGTATTTTGCATCCCAATATTTAGAGCAAGTATTTTTTGAGCACGATGTTTATTATTTAAAGACAATTTGTATAAATGATAAATCATGAGGTCTCATGTTTGATAATGATAAGCTAAATGTGTTAAGACTGCATTCATGATATGCAATCAAAACACTTATACAGTGATTTTTATTAATTTGATATTAAAGATATTTTGTATTTCTGTGCGGTTATTACAATTAAAGAAATTTATGTAAAAAAATGTATCAAAATCTCATTTGAAGACAATTTATTTAAATAATATATGAAATGTTTAATAATGAGAAGCTAAATTTATCGAAACTACAATCACTTAAAATAAAATCGTGTTATACAAAAAATATAATAAGGGTTTATTATTATTTTGAAATTACTTTTTGTCTTTCAGCGTGGTTTTTAATCCGCAAAATTATTATTCGCGGTCGTGTTGGGAATTGTCTTGTGTGAATGAGACTAAAAACAAGCATTCGAAACGACCAAAACGTGCACATACGCTCACGTGTAAACTAATCCATTGATTTTATTTTGTTTTCGTTTTAACAGGTAATGAGTTTATCACATAAATGGAACACTTTGTATTAATTCTTGCATTACTTACGATTAACCATAAGGATTTTAATAATACAGTGTATTTTTACGTATTAAATTTTAGTTATTTATAAACACTAAATAAATAAGAAAGTATTGACATTAATAAACCACATTCGGCTGGTTAAATTTTATAATGTTCATGTATGCAAATGTTTTTTTTTTCACTTTTTCAAATCATAAATCACAACATATTTGGTTGAGGGTAGTAAATAATAATAAATTACCAGTGTTTATTAATTTTTAATCAAATAGTAACAAATATTTGAAATATGCAGACTATTATTATTTTATTTTCTATAATTAATTAGAGTTGCATTAAAGTCCTGATTAAAGAACAATGTTATATTACACATTTAAGTATTTTTAGAGCATGCAGGAATTTCGTAATATGAATTTAAATTCGTTTCAATAATCAGTTTTTTTTTCTTCAAAAAACAATAATGAAAAAGCATGAAAATAGTTCATATTTATATCAATTTTATATATAAAGTAGGAATACTGTAAAATTTGTCGTAAATTATAAAGTTTCAAATTAATTAATCTTTCAAGATTTTTTTTTTATTCAATAGTGTGTTCGAATAAAAAGAATAATGTATATGTGGTGGTACTACTGTATTCTATACAATATTTTTGTAGTGGTTCACAAAAGATTTATTTACTTACTGAAATATGACGTCATTTTGACGTTGTATTTGACATACAAATAATTATTTAAATAATTAAAGTCTCCACAGCCAACACGAAGAAAATTATAAAAAAATGTTTATATCTAAGGGAATTTATCAGGTACACGAAATTCTTCCGCTTATAATATGAAAATTATTTAGTTTTTTGTTCTTATTACAGCCCCAAGATTTCCATTGGACATGGGTCCGAGGAAAGTTAAAATTTGCGGTTCCCATTTAAAATTATGAATGTAGGAACATACTAAGGTTGTCGAAACTATAGTCAACAATAAACAATCCAAGTTATATAAACAAAGTAAAAAGAATTTCATTTATTAAAATTGAATTACAATGTATAACAAAGTAGAAGCCTCAACAATTAATAGTTTTGATCATCAACGTGTTGTTTGCAAGATTAGTCAGTAAAACTAGTCAGTGTAATAAAAGTTAAATTGGTGAAACAAACCAAGTGTTTTATTATTAACACTAATAACCAATGTATCAATATGTTTCACAAAGTGATTAATGAGTTAATAGTTTAAAATATAATATATGTTAGGTATTTAGTATGTATGAATTAATTAATGAATTCCATTGTATTCTCATTAATCTGTGCAGTTATGCTATCCCTATGGTCCATAGCCCATTTCAGACAACTGTTTACAAGCACTGTAATATTATACAAATATATGTTTACAATTATCTGTATAAGTCTGGTAATAAATATATAGTTCTCTCTCTCATTAATCATTTAGTGAAATATACATTCATCAATAATTGGGCTTATTCCATACTTGAAATGTTAAATTACTGATCACTGAGGCTTCTACTTCGTTATACATTGTGTGTTTATATAACAGAATTATATATTTAGTGACTATAGTTTCATCAATTTACACATTATTCTTTTTCATCATAATACGCGCGAATTTTAAATTGATAAGTATACCTAGTGAGTAGAGATATAAAAAAAATAACTAACACTTATTTAAGTAATCATTACTCGTTAAGAATTGAAATAACGAATATAATCATTTAATAATAGCAAATAGAGATTATTCAGTTTGTCGAAGTTATTAAAATCAATTAAAAAGAATTTGAAAATAATCAATTTACTCAACTGAGTAATTATTTTCTCTTTACCTACTGCGTCTTTTTGACGTACGTTACTTGAGTAATTTAAAACAAACATCCATTGAAACAACTACTTCTCGGGCAAATACCCCTCCGGACATTGAACTAAACAATGGACATTTCCTGTTGCATAGCAATAATATTGTATAATGCAACAATTCTGATTCGAGAATATTTAATACAAAGACTTTAAATTTATAAGGTATATCAGTACTGACGAGGGATAAATCTCGAAACACGTGTTGCAGTAACTAAAGAGAAAATTGATTAATTATTCAGTTCAGTAAATTGATTGTTTTCAAATTCTTTTTTATTTGTAATATTATTTAAAAATAACTAGGAGAAAGGACAGCCATTTTTATTTAAATAATCTATGTATTTGATTTAATTAAATTTAAAATAAAACTGATATATTGAATGTACTGAAATTATAAAATGTAATAATTATAAATTTAAATAATGAATTATTTAAATACGGCTAAAATATAACGATTATGCGTCTTCTCAGAAATACTAAGACTATACAGACAGAAAGGCCGATGGCCATTTTCTGAGGTTTAACAATTTGTAAATGATTGCATTTATATGTATTATAAAATTATATAATGTAATACTCAGAAATAAAGATTCTCAATATATATACAAGGTGGGCCATGAATAACGGCCATTAAAAGTTTTCAGTGTTCCTGATTGCGGAACATTTTGAAAAAAATCTATATTGCACGGTTGAATGCAACCACCTCAGGGAAAATATTTTGACTTTCTTTCACTTCCGGTTGTACCGGAAATGGTTACCAATTTAATTATTTTAAATGGAATAACCTATATTTTTTTTTCGGATTCCTCGTTAAATTGCATAACCACTCATATCCATTTATATCCACATATCTCTTACAGTTTTTGTGATAAAAATTTATTGGTCAAATTTTAACCTCAAATTGACGTTTCGAAAAATGCCTATAACTTCTAGTAGGAACAAGATATACAGACCAGCGACATCTTGAATTGTTATAATGAAAAAAAATATAAAAATAAAAATCATGGCAGTAAGTATTTAAAAACTGTCAACATTTCATTGACCTCTTAAAAACATCATAACTCGATTTTTTCAAATGGAATGACCAATATTTCGTCTAATAGGGTAATTGGCAAGACAATTTGCAACATAAAAGTATTATTCATCCCAAAATTCTGAACAAGTAGTTTTTGAGTTATTTTGAAATTTCTTTTCTCCCAAAATGCTTGCGCAATCGGGTAATTTCTGCACTGTTCATATGTGTTTCATAGTAGGCTACTGTCAATATTCACTGAACCTACTATGTTATATTTATTTCCAACGTATCAAATTTATTTTCAACTATACATATATAACTGATGAGATTAGAAATATGTTTTTTAGAAAAATATTTTTGGAACTGTTTATTATGTCATAATTGTATTTGAATTTCCATATAAAACATAAATGATTACTAGTAATGAGTCTAAAGTAACGAATATTATACAGAAAATTAACGGTTATTAACGAGCTTTAAAAAGTAATCGAATTTTATATTTCTACTAGTCAGGTTATTAATGTTTTCATTGTACGGATTAGCCTAGATTAGTTAGATGTCGAAAGTAGTTGAAAAGTGGTTCCATAACTAAGGTTTTAAGTCAAAAGATAAAATTTGTGCATTAATTAATTTTTGACCTTGTAGATTCATAAATGTATTTTTAGGGAGTATAGTTTCAATTGAATTAAAAGATTTTTATAAATGGAGCATATATAACCGTCGGCGTTTATTTTTTTCAGTGATGTGTGACATAATTGACGATCAGGGTATTTAGACAGAGCAATAAATTCCTATTAAATAAATCTGAACGAAACGTGTAGAATGACGCAATCTACATGTATTTGGTGTGTTGGTTCAATCTCTAATATGAAATTGACCTTTAATTGACATTAATAAACCATCTTGAGCTGGCTCAATTTTATAATGTTCAAGTATGGAGAGTTAAATAAAGCCTGGCGCCGATCCTTGATCATTTGTCTTAATTATTACACGCCATGCGCTCGAAACATACCGACACCCAACACAAACGTCGAAATTTAACGGATTTCGCACCTAACTAATGACACAAAATGTTGTTACAGCTTATATATTAATGGTTCTGCTAATGGTTTCTGATTCTTCGGAAATATTTGCTCAAAAGAGAAATTTGTCCGGGCACAAAAGTAAACCGTCGCAGCCGTGCTAGCCCTTAATAGTATTTCACTCTCTTGTGTAAAGAAATCGATAATTATTATAATCACTGTCACGGGATAGGCCGCAACTTTTTATATTTTTGACTAAACAGACCGTAAAATGGCGATGTCGGAAGTATAATTTAATTTCAGAAAAATGAATAAAATATGCTTGCGCCCCGCCGTTAGACATTTGCTGTGTAACGACTTTTCTACACTATAAATTATACAGTTCCTTGTCCTAGCTTGCTTCTTTTTAAAAAGCACCCTGATATTGTTTCCTGTTTCAAATTTATTTATGGCCGAGATGTTTCCAAGAGATCGTTCTGAACTTTCCCTAATTTATATAAATTCTGCGGAGGATTTACTTTTAAACTAAAACTACTGCTTCCAGTTGGGTTTTATACTCAATATAATTAGCAACCATCTAATGCGCGCTAATTATCCCAGAAACAATTATTTCAATTCCTACTATTCTTTCGTTTCACTTATGATTAAATATGTGTGGGATGATTAAATAATTTGTAATATTAATAAACAGTGAGGATTTTATTTTTTTAACATAGCATCATGTACATTTTACGACATTTTATTGCATTAAAGATATTTCACTGATTACTTGAATATGTCTACAATACATTGACATGGAACAATGACATAAAATCCTTACTGTATATACAGGATAGGTATTACGAAAATATATATTTATATACCCCTGGAGCTTTGTCGTTTCGAAGAACTTTCAAAAATCAATCGGATCTATTACTCTATTCTTTTTAGCATTGAATTTTGGTTACACATTAATTTCATAATTTTAGGGTTTCTGTGATTTTCTTATTTTATGTAATATTAAAATAGGAACAAAAATTATTTAAGTAGATTTTATTAAAAAATAGTGATGGTTGTTTTTTGCGTATTTTTTTTATAAATGAAAATAATTGTTTGTGCATTTATTTCCCATTCACAGCTTTCACCACCACCGCCCCCACCCCCCTAAAAAATTTGTTAAAATTATAAAATAAAATGTGCATTTTCATTAGCGGAAAATAAAACATACAATTAAGAAAAAATAATTTTATGTTAAAAATTAAATGATTTACTTCTACTAACAGACTGTGAGTCATTAGTCTTTCCGAAAGGCAGAAACACCTTTAGTCGATAGCCAATTTAGGAATTGTACATGAATTATCTATTATATTTTTAATATATGAATATAATTCTGTAAATTCAGATACAGGTGTTTGTATATATAAAAAATATTCATAATCAATAATTTCATATGATTTCATGTAAGAAATTGTAAATATATATATTGTAAGAATTGTAAATATACAACAAGAATATAATCATAAATAGAGTTTTTATTACATATTGAAATCTCAATACATTTAAACTAATTAAAAAAAAGTGACATTATTTGAATAAATAAGGGCTAAGAATAATGTATTTCTTAGAAATAAAGATTGACTTATATAGGAAATTCATAATATTTAAATTACTTTAATAAATTCAAAACAAATTATTTTCATTATAATACAGTTTTGCAGTATTTCATTGTAATATAAATAGTTGACATTATTTTCCTACTTAACATTTGGTGAAACAAGGTTTTTCGCTACACTGGTGCAGCATTTTTTACACTTTGTGTATCAACCTTATGGGTGAAGTCACAAACTTGCAATCAGTTCAACTTAGTGCAGAACAAATGAACAGACTTATTATTGAATTAAAATAAAAAAAATAATTGATAATATTTAATAATGATCTAAACGGAAAATAAAATATGTTAAGTGAAGTGTTTTACCTTTTTTAACCTTTAAATAGAAGAGTGATATATTACTTTATTCCATAGGAGATAATGATTTTTTATATTTTTTTGTTAATATTTAAAAATGTTTTTTATATATTTCTGTATAATAATTATGATATAAAGCTAAATAATCAAACAATTTTATAATGATAAAAAGGCTTTATTGATAGCATTAAAATGCGGAATACATCATCACTTATTTTTCAAGGACGTAAGCTCAGGCGTTTATGGCATCTAGCTACACCAAATTCACCCTCACTATTGAACTCACCCCAGTGCAGTTTTATTACTCCGGAAGCATTAAAAACCTACAGATTTATTGGATTACAAACTGAAACCCCAATATATAAACGTATTTTTAAATTACTACATCTTTTAATTTCAAATATTTCAATTGCGTCATATTTGATATTTACTATAAATAAGTCTCGTGTTAAATAAGCATATATTGAAGTATAATATTAGAAAATATTTTATTCTGGTTAATTTATATGCTAAATAAACATATATTGAAGCATGATATTAGAAAATATTTTATTCACTTGGTCAAAATTATTTAAGTATATAAGGTGGTCAGACAAAATAAAGAGTGTCGTGTTGTTTGTTCCGATATTCTACTTTTGTATGAGTACAAGTAAAAGTATTTTGTAAATCTATATTCAAATGACGTGCTTAAAAGGTAGAGTTGATATTTTTTTATCAACACTGATCAATTATTGCAATCAATAAATGTTTATTAGCGGTGCCGATGAGATAATAATAGCTCAGGTGACATTTTTATACTTTTTCAGATTACTTCTTAGGATTTATTTATTGGATATTAATTGTTGAGTATTTTTCTTGAATTTCTTGTGTGTGCCAGAAGCGACTGATTTGCGCTTTATATGTGGTCGAGTTAATTACATTCTTTGTTATCATGTTATCAACGAATTAATCAAGTATTGGAATCAACAAATGCTTTTCAATGGTATCAGTGCCATAATAAGAGTTCAGGTGACATTTTTTACATTCGTAGATAACTTATTAGGAAGCATTTGTTGATTTTTAATTGTTGAGTATTTTTCTTGATGTTTGTCTTTATATTTTCATTACAAGAAAATGCCTTTGTACATAGTGAATCAAAAATAACTGATTTGCACTTTATGTGACTATGATGACAGAAGTAAATGTTCCAAGATTTTTGTAATCTGTAATAATATAAAAAATAAGAGCAGCTTCATTCTTAGTGAACATAATGGATATAAGTTGGTTTAGCTTCTTCCAAAAGTCAATGAACTATTACTTATACTGTCACAGACATTGATATTTTTAGTGCATTGACACTACTAAATTAATGTAATGTAAAAATGTTCATTTGATTTTTGAAAGTTTTTTACCGCCAGAATTAGATTATTTGTAATCAACAGTATATTTTTATATAACAATGCACTTATTAAACGAATGACCAAGAGTCTGAAGCTCCTTAAAATATGCAAAAAATTTAAAATTCATAAATTTATTTACATTTTGCAATAATTAAATTAATTATCTTACACATTTAATCTGTAATTGCCAAATTTTGCATCTGCAAAATCGCAAGACAACTATTGCATCTTTGTACGTTAAAAAGGATTACTGCAAGGGTTCCATTTTTCTTCAATATTATACAATATCTTTGTTCATGATATATACAACCCTAATCGTATCTACAAATCATTCGGCATATCTTATGTATTATACGCAGATGATACAGCTTTGATAATCCACACCCCTTCCTCACAAAAAGCACTAAGCAGGAGCTGATGGACATCATCCAAACCTGGTTCGCGAATTGGAGAATCTATAAATCCCAAGAAAACGCAACTTTCAATTCCTTACTGCTGCCTTACAACTTCCCATTTCAAAATAATTGTGAACAATCATCCTGTGTTTCTATCTCTTCAAGTAAGGATACCTACGTATCACCTACAAATAAAAAGTTTTTATAAGTAAGTTTTATTCATTTATTTGAAATTTACGTTGTTTAAAGACTAACTTAAACAAGTTTTGGTAATTCGGATTATTTGCTAATTTGGATCGGCCTGTTTTTTTTTTTTAGGATTATCGCGACACCACTGACATTTAGAACCCAGATTCATCGCGATGTTTTCAACTTTTTGCAGACGATACAGAACTTATTTCCTATGCTTCTACCCTTAAAACGCACAATTATCTCTTTAAAAAATAGTTTCGATGCTTAAAGTGGAGAATAAAAAAAAAACATCAAAATCCCAAATCTTCCTTCCCTGCCATAAAATCACTCCGAGATCATTTGTAGTCCTCAATAACATTTCAGTTAATTCAGTTTATTCCTCAAAATACCTTAGACACAAAAAATATTTCAAAGATCAAAGAACATTTCCTTCCAAAAAAAAATCCAAAATGAACAGAAAGACTCGGCACTTCAGAGGATTCACATATAGAAACAAAGGTATTTCTACTAAAACAGCAGTTCACAGCAGTATATTCTTTGACTTGTCGGCAGTTGTTTGACAATGGTTGTATCCTTTGTTTCCAAATCCACACCCATTCGCCAATTTCAACATCCAAGTAGCTAAGTAGCTGAAATTATTAACATATTAAGACGTCATAGAAATCCTCTTCATAAAATGTTCAATGCTCTCCTATACGAAACCACAAACCAAAAGTATCTAGGATACTAATTTATTAATTACATTAATCCTCCACTAATTTTGATTTATTAATTTTAATATTACCTGCAAATATAAATTTTCATAAATAATACTACATCAATTCATTAATTCGTTTCATCAACACAGTTTGAAAATCCTATTGATTATATAATTTTTAAATAAATCCAGACAAAGTCGAAAAATACTTTGCCAATGGCTCAATAAGACTAACATTACAAATTATTAGAAATACATAAATTTATTTAATTCCAATTGTGGAAGGTACAATTATTTACAGTGCAAATTTTGTTTCAAGTGTTATAAATACTATGTGTTATAATTTTCAAAACAAAATTAAAATTTGCAATATTAAAAAAGTCATAAATGAATATATTGCAATATTTTTGTAATTTTTATTTTCAAGTTGTATCCAACTAAATAGAGTAGGATTGCATGGGTATCTTTTTTATTCTTAAAGTTAGAGATCTGGTTAAATAGGCAATGTTGTGCAGTTTTGTATGCAGGTTCAGGATATGTTGAGAAATTTTCAAAATTCTGAGCAGTTTAGAAATTATTAAAAAAAAAATCGTGTTTTTCTAAAAAAATAAATATCTCAATAATTATTAAAGATCCGAAAAAAAGTTTCAAATAAATGTTACATGGTTTAATTAGGTAAACATACAAATCACGTCAAAGTAAAATTCAAGATGGCGGTTTTCGCGATATTAATACCAACTTTCTTATTTCTAATGGACGCCATATTTGATTTTCATACACCTAAACAGACTTTTTTCTCTCTTTTCAACGATGTACAACAACCTATGTCACACTAAAAAAATAATGTTGTATGTTTAAAACAAGTAGGCATGAATAAAAATAAACAAAATTTATTTTAATAAGTAACTGTCATGTTACATTAGTTTATCAGTTGTATAAATTATTGATATATGTGTATTGTCTTAAGTTGTTGTAATATTGATCAATATTTTTAATAATTATTGAGATATTTGATCTTTTAGATAAACACGATTTTTATTTTTTTTTAAATAATTTCTAAACTGCTAAGAATTTTGAAAATTTCTCAACATAATCTGAACCAGCATACAAAACTACACAACATTGCCTATTTAACCAGATCTCTAACTTTAAGAATAAAAAAAATACCCACGCAATCTTACTCTATTTAGTTGGATACAACTTGAAAATAAGGATTACAAAAATATTGCAATATATTCATTTATGACTTTTTTAATATTGCAAATTTTAATTTTGTTTTGAAAATTACTTTAAGTATTTATAACACTTGAAACCAAATTCATATATTCAAACAAAATACTAAATACTTACAAAAAATGGCCAAAACGTGCACTGATTTAATAGAAAAAAAGTTTTTTTTATATATTCATATTTATATTTGTAAATATAGGCGAATCATGTTTTATGTATAATAACAAAATCATATAATGTAAATAATTATGTTACTTGTATGGAATAACAATATATATTATTATTTGTAAATATTTATTAAAGTCAATAATTACAAATGTAATTCAAATAAGGTAAAAAATACTGAATTTAAACTTGGTTTAAAAAATATAAATAAAACACTTAATAACCAAGTGTTTTATTTATTTTCACTGTTTGTTTATATTTTTAAAAACAACTTGTTTCAGTCAGACGATCATTTTCAAAATTATTACAAAGAATGAAAATGCTACCATTTTCATTCATTTCATTCTGACCGAAACTAGTCAGTTTTTAAAAATAAAAACAAACAGTGAAACAAAAACCAAGTTTTTTATTTATATTTTTTAAACCAATTTTAAAATCAGTGTTTTTAAAAAATATTTCATGAAGTGTTGGATGAGTCTACAATTAAAAGTTTAAGGTGAAAAATGACAATTATATTGTATTATGTGATATTCTTAAAACACATAAAGTTACTTGTTTTCTCATATACTTTATTAATGTATTTACTAGATAATAGTATGTTACCATTCACAAAGTAAGAATAAATATTATCGATGTTTAAAATTTGGGAAAACGTAAAACATAAGCGTAATTGTAATCGTAATCTTAATCTAAAAATAGCGAAATAGATTAAATTTTAGGGTAATCGAAGACTTATTATAGTCATAAGGTGATAATTGTAAATGCAATCGATTTCGCAATGTTATCATAAAAATAATATTGTTACAATTGCGATACAGATTAAGATTAGAAAAGTAATCGATTTCGCTATTTTTAAATTGTCTTAATAAAAAGAAATGTTAATATTATTTTTTAGTTCACTAATTAAATAATGGATGTAAATAATATAAAATGAAAAGGAAAATAAGTAAGATATTGATGTTATTTCTATGAATAAGATTTTATTAAAATTTCTAATGTGTAAGATACATATGTGTTTTGAATATATATGCAGATCAATATATCTGAAAAAAGGACGGTTTTACGGGTATAGATCTGGGGTAGCAGGGTGAATAGTAATTTAGTCATTTCTCACAAGTAATATCGGCTGATCAAATTGTCCCCGCAAATCAATCGGCGTTCAAAGGGGGGAGAATCTTGTGACATGAGAGTGGGCGTTTGCTATTGACACTTTTCCGCTGACCAATCGGAGCAGGTCAGCATGTCGTCATGGTAACGATCTTTTGTCTAAGAATTCCAAAGTTACTCCTATAAAATTGCCTCTTGGAGGTGGTGGATGCGGTGGATGGGATGTAGGGGTAGGGTTGGATTTACAGTTGAGAAAAAAAGCGCGGATAAAGAGCAAAGATTAATAGTCCCGTATCCCCCGATCTAGGATCCTTGGTTACCAGCTTACAGGAACTTACTCCTTAACATCGTGCGTACATCTTTTAACAAATACCTTTTACATAAAACTATACTATCTATCACAGGGGACGATTCAATGCCGTAAAACGCCTGGCATTGTGCTTAAACTCTTACACGACTATCATTTGTCCGCTACTCGACACACAATGAACCAAACGAATTACGTTGCATGTGTAAAAACGAACAAGATAATGTTAAAAACTTCATCTCGTCGATTTCAGGATTCCATTGTCTATTTATTTCATAGGTAATACTTCACTCTCGCTCATTTCAAATGGAATACCATCATTTAATAGACCATTAAAATTAAGGAATTATCCTTATTACTGAAAATATATGTTGGTGATTCACGTACTCACTTTTTTTAATTAATAACTTATTATATTCCTTTCAATGAATTGAAGTGAGGAACACAATAAGCTTTTAATATACTTATTACTATTAGTTTTGGCCATTTGTGTATGTATTTTGTATTTAGTATTCATGTGGATTCAGTACATATAATAGATACAACTTAAGACTGATGACAACGAAAATACTTGCGATATATTCAATAAATTTCAATTGTATGTGATACTTTCAATATTGCATTTATATAATAAATATTTTTTGATATGGCAATGGCTTTTAGGAATAGTTGCTGTTTTTCTTATTTTCTTAATATTGTATTTTATCTTTATATACAAGTATTTAGTAAAAATAGTATGTATTTTAGTAGTTAATACATAAAAATTGTATATTCTAGAATTGGATCGATACAGGTATTTTATGTATATATTACTGATAGATACAGTTACGGAGATATACTGTGTACTTTTACTGAATACTTTTGTATAAAATATATTATTTCTTGAAGTAATTTGCACCTGGAGTGTAATTCCATACAAATATAAGAACAATGATTGTAAGTTGTTGTGACTTTAATATTAAATTATTGACAAAAGGCAGAGCAAGGAATGATCGAATTTTATTGATCATTGCCAGCAATTTCATATCAATTTTAACATACTAGAAGCCATTGAAATGAAGAAAATAAATTTTTGATATTTGATTTAAGTCCACTGCATAATAGTTTGTTAGATTTAATTGCATCACCATAATTTGTGTTTTCCTAATCCTCCCTTTTACCTGGTTTGTACCGCCACCCTCATTCTTTCGGCTCATTCCTTAATTTACGCTTTTTCCCGTTTTCCAACCCCACCGCTGTTGTTTTATAATCTGCCGGCGTATATATAGTTTAAAATATATGTTTTGTATTTAGTGTTAATCCATTGATAATGGTCACTTTGTGACCGAAATGTACATTTGGTAATCCAAATAAAAGTGTGAAGAAAGGTTATTAGTGCTTTATTCGTCGAATTAATTTGATCTTCACGTAACTCAATCAATCAATTTAATTTTTATTATGTTCTTGTAAACTTAATTGTTAATAAAATTGTTATAATTAACGAAAATATGTAATATAGATAACATTTAATAAAATTTATAATAATAATATTTATACGAGGGTAGATCTAGTGTTATAAATAATAAATATTATATATATAATAATCTTTATTAATATTACAAATTACAATTACATATGGCTATCGACCAGAGGTATTTCCTTATGGTTTTTCATATTCGTGTCCTTATGAACAAAGTATGATAACTAACTGTTTATATCAGCAGTCATTGTCGGATATATTCGTAATCTAACAGACATTAATGTTTCCGATTTTGTGGGCCAAAAAGTAAAGTCTGTGGTATATAAGTTATTGCACAAAGAAGTTGATTTGAATAAAATGTTTATAAACATTAACAACTACTAATTCTGTTTATAAACAGAAAAGGACTATTCACGTTAATAGAATAAGTAACATTAAGGAAATTATAGAATATTTAATTTAGGAGTAACAAAAAATCATCGAAACTACCAATGTTTAAATATTGGAAATTTTAATCATATTAGAACAGAAAAAAATAATATTGAAAAGATCACTAATTGTTTAATTTGAGTTATATGAAGAGATTTTAATCACAATTAAACAATTTTTAATTGTGTTCGAAAAGATTATTTTACTTATACTAACCTATTATATTTCATAATTTTTCACTTTCTTATTTCATACTTCGAACTAAAAGGCTTTATTCTCTTTTTTAATATTCCGTTCGTATTTTAATTTAATTAAATTGAATTAAAACACCATTTATATTCTATAAAATTAAATTAAAACGTAAACGTATAACAGAATAATAACAGAATGTACTGTATATCGGGCAGTATTTTCATAAGAAATATTAACGGAGGATGGTTGTTGGGGGTGATTACGAAAACCGTCCCAGGTGCTACTCAGTAATCCTAATGATGAGCACTTAGCAACTCGAACCATCTGCAACGAACTCACTTTTAAGTGCAAAGTTTGTAGATAATAAACACTTTGCCATTGTAATTATCGTAAAATATTCCACATAGTTTAATTAATCTCTTTTTCCTGCACTCGCTTATTGGTCACTGTGAAATATTACAAATAATTGCCGGTTTAAATTAAAACTTAATTAATTGTTTGTCCGATTTTATTTTCTCGTTATGAAATAAGAATATTTGGTACATTCAGTCTAAATATTCTTATTTCATACAACTACATACAAATGAAAATGTTTATTTTATATTTATAAATGGAAACAATCAAGTGTATTCGTTAAAAATCTTTTATTAATTAATTTTAAATTTACAGAAAGCGTATAATAGTATATACAGTATATAACATTAATATTTTCTATTGTGGAGACCACTACTGCGTTATAAATGTTTAAAATTAATATTATTTTTAAACTACTTTCTTAATTGTGATTGCAATTAAAGAAAATTGAATGTATCGTTATAAAACATGTTTAATATATAACAAATATTAGATAAAAAATCAATATTTGTGTGGATCATTACTGGCAAATTTAAAATGTATTTACATTTTTTTAACTAAACACTAGATTTTATTAAAATAAAAAAATAGGACATAAAGACCTCCGGCCGATAGCCCATGACAGACTTCTAACCCACCAATATGTATTGTAAATATAAATATTTGTAAATAATTGTAATTCTGCTGGCTGAATAAAGATGTTTGTATATAAAAAAATAAAACACTTCACATTAGTGTGACAAGTTTCGACCATTATCAAGCGAATAAACGGTGGCTCTTCACAGTCGAGTCTTCAATGTTTGGTGGCCAAATTCATGACGACCACTTCAGTAAACATTCAGGCAATATACGTATGTCAGATATGCCACATCGGTCGAGAATATTACCGTTAACGGTTGAAGTGTGTAGAAGAACCCAAGACGGTCAATGGAATTTTAAGTCAGCGGCGTGATTGGTCCCTATTTTTTGAAAAAAAAAAATGTTGATAAGGTCATCACTATCAATGACAAGCGCTACAGAAAGATGATAACCGATTTTTTGGCCAAAATTGAATGATATGGATGTCAACGACATGTGGTCTTAGTAGGATGGTGCTACGTATCACACAACGGACACTACATTGAACATTTTGCTTATTTATAGCAGTGGTGAGTTTTATTTTGACACCAACATTGTGCGATTCGACGATTTTTTTGTGGAATTTTTTAAAATTGTAACTTTATGTCATAAAGCTGTAATTGGATGATGCTCTTAAAGCCAACATAACTCAAACCATCGCTCAAATTTCAGCTAAGTCTATGCTACAGAGCCATTAAAAATTGGACCACTCGGATCCGTGACCGTGAGAAGCCGCAATAAAGATTTGAACTGTGTTATATTCCAAATATAATAGAATATATGAGTCTTTTAAATAGAAAAATTAAATTATGTTAAAAACTCATACACAGTTTTTTTTATCTCATTTCAAGATCGACTGGTAAATCTATAGTGCTAATGTTAAGATAACGGATATCTATACGGGAATAGAACTAGGAGAGGAACCACTAGATACCACTCTGCTCTCTGATATTGAAAACGACCAGCTGCCAGTGATAGACACTATGGTAGGGCTTAAAACTATCTCAAAGATCGAGGAGAAGAGCGAACTAGACTCTGACTTTATACTCTCTAGACCCATTGCCGGATTAAAATGGTCACAAAAAAACTCCCCCTGGGATATATTGCAGGTAACCCAGGTCAACCTGCACCACTCAATAGCAGCATCTACTGCGCTCATGGTGCCATTGAAAAGTGCATGAGACGTACATCCAGGAACCATGGTTCCTAAGTAACCGGATCTGTGGACTATACGGTGATATGTATACTCTTATAACTATAGGAAGGGAAAAGATAAATCCAGAGCATGCTTGCTAGTCAGCAAAAAAAAACACATAGTACACCTCTCGAATTTTGTACTCACTACACTGTAGTCGTAAATATGGAGCACCAATCTAGGACCTGGCATACGACCTAGAACCTCCTATGCCGTTAACTCTATAGGGGTGAGCACCACCGCCTATGGGAATAGAAATTCGTCAATCCGCTCGGAGGAGGACAGGTTTAAAAGGGGAATAACAGAAAACGCAGCAATTCTGAGCTTCCTCAAGAGACACAACGGAAGTTAGACTTCCTCATGTGGAGAAATCTTGAAGGTACTGACTGACACCCACTTCCCAACTAATAATGATGAAACTCCTCTCGCCAGCTTAAAACCAAACAGAAAAAGGACAGAAAAAGGGCTCCGGAAGATTGTCATGGAGAGTGAGAAGCTTCAAGTCCTTTATGTCGCCATCGTTCCCGCTGAATTACAGATGTTGGAAACATTGTTACTCTTATGCTCGAGATGTTCATTGCTGACTTACTATTGCGGTACATCATAAGGGGGACTTCTCTCACCACTATTATGGAATCTAGTGCTAAGTGATCTTTTAAGGTAGCTAGAACAAACTTGATGCAAAACAATTGCTTATGCAGATGATGTGGCAATAGCATTCTCCGGAGAACACCTTAACCTACTCACACAGTTCATTTAAAAAAACATTGGATAAAGTGGTGGGAATGAATGCCAGATGTGGCTTAGGAATACACCTCCATAAGACAGAGTTGGTACTCTTCGCAAGAATGCATAATTTTTTTTCTCCTTTTATTTAAAAAGTTTCGCTGAATCTTGGTATGATTAGTTGACTTTCTGCCAATCTACGAATGTGCGTAGGTTGGTGATATCACCTCAGGTGGGTGATTTTTCTTCCTTGGTAATGAGAGACTTGTCCTCAGGGAAGGCGGGCTTTTTCCGCGGAGTTTCCCTACATAGAAATATTTATCATCACAGATTATAAATGGTCATCTTTTCTTAACCGAAATATGACCTTGTTCTTGTCCGCAAACCGGTTCCAGAAGTCGTTGAAGTCTTCGATGTTGGTGACTTATTTTCCTCGTCGAGTCTTTTCAGAAACACGGCAGCCCTCCGTCGTCCATCTCAAGTAGGATACCTCCTGGGTCAGAATCTTTGCTAGTCGTGCCAGAGATGTGTGTCGTTCGACGTCCACCGATTGACTACGCATAACCCAACTTCAAGACATCCACATTGGGAGGAATCAGCTTGGGGGGCCTGGCTCCCATAAACATGTCTCGTAGATAAGTAGCAGCTAGCAGGGAAGTCAGAATCAACACCGTAGAATTGCTGTATACTAAGCAATATCGCACAAGGATCCTGCAAGACCTTGGCTGCATTCCCATCAAGCCAAACTGATGCATCCCGGAATTAAATTTCGGGAATGAATTTTTAATATACATCCTTACTGAACACAAGTGGGCTCAGGGTAGAGTGGTAAGACTCAGTCTTGATCTTTATGGACGGCTAACAAATAGGTAACAGAATAAGAGCTATCTTCTTTAAAAAATCTGGTCTAGAAGAAATAAAGGCTATCCTTGAGTGATGGTCACCTAATATTACATATATTGAAGTCGATAATTTGTATTGATCGAAAGACTTCAAAAAACTCGAAAGCACCAATAAAAAATATTGCCTTAAATATTTTTGGATCATAACTTTATATCAATTAAATTTATTATTGGAATCAGTTCCATGAAGTATAAGAAAACTTGATTTGTAGAACAGAGTTTACATTTAATATTTTAAATTTATTGATTATAATAAAAATTTGAATTAAGAAATAGTCATTTTATTTTTTGATATTGTTCGCTAGTTATTTAACACACATGTGCCAGTTCTAATGTTACCTAATATCATAACTGGATGATTAATCTTTTAGGCAGGTAGACTTTTGGTCGATACTTATAGACAGCTACAAAGACTTTTACAGTATGAATCATTTAACTGAGGAGCAGGAGTGATAAACACCTTTGTTTCTTCAGCTCCTCTATTATCCAATAATATATTAATTATTGTGCCAATTTGTTGAAATTTTGTTTGTGTTTTTTGTATTTCAAGTTTTCATTTTTCTGTTATTTTTCTTGTGGCATATTTAGGTGCAAGATACATAATTATATGAACATGGAAAATCTTTTGGTTTGTTGAATAAATCTTTCAACCACAATTCATCTAGCGTATGGATAACTGGTTGACGATATAACATTAATTTAAGCAATAAATGGCGCTCGCGTTATCTTTTCAATAATTATGATTCTTTTGGTGTGGTATGTGAAGGATTTCTTTTTTAATTTATTTGACTAAAAATGTTGACACTTTTGCTAATGAATTATCCAATCATTTAATAAATACATTAAATGTAGTGAACAATTGGCGAAAACAAAGGGCATCGCTATTATTTTTTATGGTCGTCTCATAAGCATTTCAATAAAGGTGAAAATAGCACTGGTTTATGGCTTTTCATTACATTTTAGCTTTCGGCGACTGTAAATGCAATTGTTAATGTTTCGTTAATAAAGCTATTATTGTGTCTTAAAATTTTTAAAACTCATTTTTTTTCCTGTACACAAAGAATGTCTTTCTCTTATCAACTTTATTCCTTGTATTATATTCTGTCTCATATATGCAAACGCAATATATAATTACTAAAAAACTTTGTATTTTACTACTTTACATACCACCTACCCATAAAAACATAAGAAACACGTTGATTGTTATTATTGATCTGTAGCATGACACGTAACACACATGATATACAATTACACAGTAAGCAAACATGTAAGATACTCAATTTGTGGCGGTCACCTGTTCGTGCCATAATATCGCACTCCATTGAAGCTTTGATTGGTTTACGTTACAGGCCGTACGTATTGTATACTCAAATTTCATCGCAGCCTTCTCAGAACAAACGAAATTTAAATACAGCCTGCTACATGTTGCATAGTTGGAGGATTATTGCCAATGCGTGGGGACAGGCTTCTGTGTGTGTCAAAAAGCGTGAAAAGTTCTCAAAGGGTCATTTAAAGTAAATTAGTTTTCAAGCATATACAATTTGTCTCACTACATCAGCCGTGAACACGTGCAAACATTTCAGCTGTAAGCTTCTGTTAGCGTATGCATACAACTAACAATAAACAATCTTTTAAGTATTGCTTGTTAACTACAGTTTTAATATTGAATTTCAAATAAATAAAACTGATATGATTATAAATGAAATATTTTAAACTATAAATATTTTAATTATTTAATTTTTTTAATAGGATAAGTAACAAAAAAGTCGTTATTTTAGGAGACGAACAGTAATATCGTCTCCTCATAGGATCAAATTGTTGACGATATCACTTAAAAGCAGGCAATAGGTGGCGCGATTTATTTTATATTTTAACTTGTTATCATTTCATAAACACGTTTAGCAGCGACTTCAATGTTGTATTCATGTTATGTATTTTAGTCACTTATGATGATCATCCTGATATTACATATAAATCAATAATTTGTTTTCATTGATTGAAATACTTCAAATAATGACTAAAATACACAACACTGAACATAGAAAATAAATATCGACCGTAGTTGGTCTTTCTGCTCACTATTATTAACTTTTCATATATATATATATATATATATATATATATTGAAACAGTCGATCATTTTCGAATAAAAAGGACGATATTTGAAAATATTTCAAATAATTTTTTTTCTATAAGAAAGACAAACTTTTAATTTTACAGATAACTATTTTAAGATAATCCGAGAGTTCACTTTGTTTTTTTTAATAAGACCGCGTGCAAGTGAAAAATGATTTTAATAATTTATAGATTTATAATAATTTATTTTTATATGTAGAATGAGGAAAACAAATTAAAAATGGATTAAATGTTAGTTTAATTAAAATGCGTTGCTTTAAATAAGTTTTCCTCATTCTACACACAAAAATAAATTATTATACAAATTTAGAAATTATTAAAATCAATTTTCACTTGCACTCAGTTTTGTTTGTTCAAATTACGATTGAAATCATATCATCAATAATAATATTATCAATTTCAAAATACTATTGACACAATAGAATATTAAATAAAACACTTTTTAACTTTGTATAATTTGTTATACAAACAAGGATAACAATAAACAAAAAAAAAACAATAGAACATTTCTAGAAAAAAACAAGGAAAAAAGTTATAAACAAAAGTTGTTGTTTTTTTTTCTATAACAAAGGACAAATCTAATTAAATTAACGGTTTATGCTAATTTATTACATGCCCACTTTATGGTTAGCCGAAGCTCAAGTTTATATTATTTTTTCATTTTAAAAATGGGATTGAAATTGCAACTGTGTACAACAGTAAAGTGATTTTATTAATTATTATTTCTTTTATTTGTATGTAGTATCATAAAAAAGGATATAAAAAATTCCGAGTGATCAATTTTCAATTGAAATTGATCACTCGGAATTTTTATACCCTATTTGTCATTTTTTCCAGTGAAATTGTCGCACTTACAGTGTTCATTTTCATCGATTTCAACACTTCGACAATGCTTACCGTTTGATGCATGTTGTTACGGAAAAGTCAATAAATTCGCTATTGGGTCATAGTAACTATAAAAAACACAATGGACCGTATAGGACAGAGCTAATGTCGTAATCTTGTTTTTATTAACGAATCATTATTACAATTAAGTCATTTGTTATAACGACATGATTCTCGATAAAAACGAGAAATGAATACGGTTAAGATTAAAAGTCGCATTTACAAGTTTAGAAATGCCGTTATTAAAATGAAAATTATCCATGTCCATTGTAATTAAATTGTATGCGACCCAAAATCGAGTCCAAAATCGTTATGGATAAGAATTTTACAAAAATAATAAATTATTGAATCACCTTTGCAAACCATCAAATATTTAAAAGGTACTAATTTTACTACTTGCTAATCTTTGTTTATCAATTGATGCCATTTTCGAAAATTTGATTATGAAGGCTGCTACTTCGTTCAATTCTAGGTACCTTTGGAAACAAAGTAATGTATTTTTTGAAAGTTAATAGGATATCTTTTGTATATCTTCAATTTTGAATATACATGGTTTTTAATTTACACTGAAAAATTGGCAAACTTCCTTTATTAAGTAGAACACCCTGTATATTATCACATTTAAAAAATGTTATTAGAATTTTTTTAGACTTGTTATGTAATTCAATTTTAGTAAATGAAACACATATTTACTTTATCTAAATAACTCGGATTGTTTTATTGTTGACTATAGTTTCGACAACCTTAGTGTGTCATCAAAACAAAAGGCTTTATATTTTGTTTTGATAATGATACGTTAAAAGTAGAAATATCGTGAAAAAAAGTATTTTTGTTTTGATAACAATACGTTAAGGTTGTCGAAATTATAGTCAGCAATAAAACAAAAGTTATACAAAGAAAAAAACTGTATCATTTTTTTTGTAGAATCCATAATTTTTAAATTTTAAGGTATACAGATTCTTGAACTTGCAAATATTGCCCCCTTACGCACAAACATATTTATTTTAATAATAGAAAAAGAATTTATTCACTTGGTCATAGTTATTTAAATAAATTATATAAAAAGGAATGTGAAAATAATTAATTAATAAATTATTTTCCCTTTAGCTACCGAGACATTATGACTTATGTTACATAAGTACTTTAACAAGTGTTCACTAATAGACATTTGCTGTTGCATAACAATAACATATTGTATTATGCAACCATTTTTGAATCGAAAATATTTAATGCAAAAAACGAAACAAAATTATTATGTAATATTAGGCTATCTGCAGACACGTGTTTCGGAATTTCATCCCTCATCAGTACAGCTGTGCCTTATATGAGTTTATGGGGGTACGAAATAGCTTTGAAGTCAGAGAACGATATTATGGCCATTTCAAATAATTTCTTATTGTTATTCTCTGTGTAGAATATGATTTATACTAGAATTGTTTTTCATCTTAGACCATTTTAATTCTAAATGTTAGTTATTCCTTCTTTAAAATGTGCATTTTATTTTTTCGTTTTTTCTTCTTTATAAATTTAGTCAATAAAAATGTATTTTTATTTAAAATAGTATACAAGAAATAATATAAAACGTGCTAAAAGTCACTAATATTTCCACATTCATTATTTCGGTATTTATGTAAATTTTGATTGCGAAAAGTATAAAAAAAGTATTAAATGAAAAATAATAATTAAATTCCCTTTCCACCGCCTAAAAAAATCACCATGCCATATTTCAATTAAATACTGTCCAGTATTTCCATCCTCTGAATGCAAACATTTAGGTATAATTTTTGATTCTAAACTTACATTTATATCACATTCTCGACACCTAAAACTGAACATAAACAATAGGGCTCGGCATTTCAGAACGAAGGTATCAGCATAAATATCGGTGTACATATTTACTATGCAGCAATCCACCACCATAATCCTTATTCAACTGTCCAAGAAAACTTTGAAGTAGCAGAAAGAGCTGCCCTGCGAGCCCTTACTAAAATTAGATTACTTATATAATCCTTCTAAAACCGTCCTATATGACACATGTAATATTTCAACAATTAAATATCGCCTTGAAATCCGATCCCTAAAATTTGCCACCAATCCCTTCATCTCCGACATTATTAAACGTTTATGTATACCCCAAAATTCAAATATCCTACAAAGATATAAAACCACAACATCAACCAGTTTTCCGTTAATCTCATCAAATCATCCGGACATAGACTTTAGTGATCATGACTTTTAAATAAATGACATAGACTGGACAAGGGCAGGCGAAATGACCCCAAGACATTAGCCGGTTTAAGAGAAAAGATGTCCACATAACTTAATTTCAAAATTTATATACTTTTTCAGTTATATATAATCTTGTTATATAATAATTAAATCAAATAAAAAATGAAAATAATTAATTTACTCAATTAAATAATTAATTAAATATTTTCTCTTTAGCTATGCAACTATTTAACTTACGTTACGTAAGTACTTTAAAACAAACGTCCATTGAAACAACTACTTGTCGGACAAACACCCCGCCAGACATTGTACTACAGAATGAACTTTTGTGTTGCATAACAAATAATTGTATAATTTTTTTTTTTAATTTTGATTCGAGAATATATTAGGGGGACCGAAAAGTAATGTCGTTTTTGCGCATATTGGTCTTTGTGGTCGCCTAGGAGCTCATTGGCTAATTTTAAAGTACTATCAAATAAAGTTTAAGATTAGAGTGACTAGTTTTCTTGTAATAGCGTTTTCTGCGTGTGCACTTTTTCAGTGCGCCCTGTTAACATTTTCTGCTTACATAAAAATATGCTCTCGCCCCAATCAAGTGCAAAAAAATGACGTCGACTCGGGAAGTGAGTTCCAGTGACAAAACATGTGATAGTTTGTGATGAGTTTATTTATTATATCTATGTATTTATTATGAAGGAACATGAATTCTCGTCCATTTTTTAGTAATATTTTTGTCGTATCTATAATGAAATATATTTATCTCGTGTCACCCGGCTATGTTTTAAAATCGGCTGCCAATTCATATTTCCCGCATTTTCCTTCTCGCTGTCACTGCTGAATTGCACCCAGGGTTTGAAAACCGGAACAGTGCAATGCGTCACAGCTCTCATTCAGTACGCACTAGTACGCCCCGATTCTATGTAAGCAGAAAACTCTATAAGTTATAAAATTTTAAAGCTTTTTTAAAATGTTTTCTAAAATGGTCAGTCAAAAACCAGAATAGATACATATCTGACATTGTATGCTTTTTGAATTTCATAAAGGTAGTGATGCAACTGTTGCTGCGAAAAGTATTTGCGATATTTTTCCCAATGCTTTAGATGTTCATAAATACTAAAGGTGGTTTTCCAAGTTCAAATCCGGTGATTTCAGTATTTCTGATTCCCATAGATCAGGAAGACCAACAATTATGGATAATAACATTTTAAGGGCGTAAGTGGAAGCAAATCCATGTCAGACCATTGAAGAAATTTCGAACCAATGCACCTTGGTGAACCATTCAGGAACATTTGAAGCAGATTGGGAAAATAAGCAGAGCAGGTAATTGGGTCCCGCACAATCTATCCGAGGAATACAAATCTAGTTGTTCTAATACTTGCAATTTATTGCTTCAGCTGTATAACATAGAAGCGTCTTTTGACAGACTGATAATCGGGGATGAAAAATGGGTCCTTTACGATAATTAAAAACGCAAAAGGCAGTGGCTCTCTTTAAATGACGCGCTACGAGCTACAGCAAAACTAGGTTTACACCCCAAAATGGTGCTTTTGTGTGTTTGGTGGAATGCTCGTGGGGTTGTTCATTTTGAAGTGACAAAACCTTGCCAAACTGTTAATACAGACCTTTATTGTGAACAATTGGATAGAGTATATCAATCTTTAACTGAAAAGTATCCAACTCTTGTGTAATTATGCTACACGGCAATGTAAGACAGCACTGTGCAAGATGAACTCTAGAAAAATTAATGAACTAGGATGGGAAGTAATGCCACACCCATCATACTCACCTAATATTGCGCCATCTGTTATCCACTTGTTTCGATCACTACAGTATTTTTTAGGTGAAAACAAATTAAAAAATTGTAAGAATATAATCACCCTTATTTTCTATAACCGTTTGCCATCTAGTGTGTAATCGATAAAAATCACCATGTTTCTCATAAAACATCTAGTGATGGCATTTATACATCTCTAGATATTTTTATGAGAAACCTGGTGATTTTTATCGATCCGGGATTGAACAATTGCACACTAGATGGCAAAAGGTTGTAGAAAATTAAGGTAATTGTAAATAGTACAAGAATTACTGAATTGCGCAAACATTTTGGAGGAAAGAAATTTCGAAATAACTAAAAACTAGTTGCTCTAGAGAGAGAGATGCATAATACTTTTATGTTTCATTAAAAAAATAGAATTATGATGTTTTTAAATGGGCACTGAAATATTGACACTTTTGAAATACCTATTGTCAAATTGGCAACTGTTATTTTTTTAATTCTAGAGGGATTTATTAGTAAAAATTCGAGATGCCGCTTGTCTGTCTATCTTATTTCTACTAGAAGTTATAGGTATTTTTCAAAATGCCTATTTTAGGTCAACATTTGACAAACAAATGTTTAACTTAAAAATTGTAAGAGCTATGTGGACATAAATCCATATGCGTGGATAGGCAATTGAACGGGGAAGCAATATATATGTATATATATATATATATATATATATATATAAATACTCCGCGACAACTGATCAGCCTCACAAAATAATATGCAATTAAGCAATTAAAACAGTTATTTTAGGTGTAAAGACAACTATAGCAATTTTTATAATAAAGTAGGCTTACATAACAAGTGCATATGAAATAATTGTCAGTTTTGACGGAAATATAATTTGAGTTGAAAGTTTTTCTGTTACAAAGCAGCATCAGACTGCCGCATCGTATTAGCCGTTAAAGAGTTAAGGTAAGTTAAATTAAAGAAAGTTATACGCAGTTAATTCATTCATTCATTTTAGAACATAGTGAATTACCTTGGGTCGCGGGAAAATATTAAATAGGAAGAATTAAAGCATTGCACGAAGAAGTTTACTCGAATAGAAAAATTGCTGATAGAATCAATAGAAGCTCGCGAGTTGTGAATAGTTCTATAAAAAATATGAAAAACTACGGCAAAAATTACAGAGGTTGCATCCAAACTGCGACTACCAAGAGAGAATGTAGAAAGATCCTATGTGAAGTTTCGAATTGGTTCTGTACTGCTAGAAAAAATTAAGCAAACCGTGCAATCTACGGCAAGTTTAAGGACGTAGATTACAGAAAAAGCCAGTTTTAACGCAAAGGCATAAAGAAAAAAGACTAAACTTTGCAAGAAACCACATGAATTGGGTTGACCAGTGGCAAAGGGTTATTTTTACGGACAAAAAACGATTTTGCCTGGATGGTCCTGATGCTACTATTTTCACGATGTGCAAAAAGAAGAAAAGTTTGCGGTTCGCCATCATAACAGAGAAGCCGGGTTAATGGTATGGGGGGGGGGCTATTATTTCTAGGGTGTCGTACACCTAGAAATTTTAAATGGAATTCAAAACGCACAAAGGTATAAAGACCTACTAATAAGAGTGAAACCTATCATAAATAGAACCATGGAAGCTTGGATTTTTCAAGATGATCACGCTGCGCAAGGGTTATTGGTACTTAGCTTGAAGACTAAAACATCGAAGTCCTAGGATAGCCAAGCGTATCCTCCGATTTAAATATTATAGAAAATATGTGGGGATAACTCAGGAGACGAGTATATTGTAATGGTCAACTGTATCAAAATAGTGTAAAATTACAGAACGCAATAGAGGCCGCTTGGAACGCCATATCCCAAGAATATTTAAATTCTTTGTTTAATTCGTTACCAAATCGACTAATTGAAGTTATTCGCAACAATGGAGGCCACACTCACTATTAATGTTGTTAATTTAAATTAAAAAGTTTTCTCTTATCAATTATTTTCAATTATTTATTACAATAGAACTGTTCGAAAGCACAGAATATCCATATTTTTTCTTTTGTTATTGTGAGGCTATTAAGATGACGCGGCGGCTGCGCTAGAATTTTGATAGAAATGCAATAATTCAATTTTAACGCATTAATGAACTTATGATTTGATTATTTATAATTGCCCACTTAATATAGTTTTATGCAACAGTACAATAAAGTTAGGTTACTTGCCTTCTATATCCTAAATATTTGTGTATTATTATATATTTCTTTCTGAGGCTAATCAGATTTTTTTCAAATTTTTCCTCGGGCAGCAACCCCGTAAACATTTAATGACCGCTATTGGTGGCTCACCCTATATATATATATATATATATATATATATAATCTTTATTTAAAACATTAATTATATTTATAATACATATACTTAAATATATATAAAGGTGTTTGACTCAATGCTTGGAAAACAGCTATCGACCAGAGGTCTTTCCGCTTGTCCTTGTTCAGTCTATGTCATTATTTAAATATCATGATAGCTGACATAATTGTAATTGTACTGCTAGTGAAGTGATGTTAGAGAATATTTAAAGCGTAACGTTACGTAATATAAGGCCATCTACAGACACGTGTTTTGGGATATAAGCCTCGTTAGTACAGCTCTGCCCTATTTAATTTATTTTAATTATTTTAAAATAGTACCTAGGTAGTGACTAAACGATAGAATACTAAATCTAAAAGAATATTGTAATCAACAAATGATTTCACCTTTAATTAATTTAATATCGAAGATACTTGTTGGTGAGTACGTGTTTTTTTTTTTTTCGAAAGTAATATTTATATTAATATTTATATATACCTGCATAGGTTCAGAAAATCGTTATTTTTTTTATTGCAGAATGTGTGTGTACCTTTAAGATTATTTCCTAAAAAGTTGCATTGTGATTAGATTCAAATTGCCGAAGTTATGAGAGTTTATGGAAAGTTGCATAATATAATACCGTATACACATCTCAAATCTTTAAATGCGATTATCTCTAAACCACATTTTCAAAATCGGTGACGGCGATAATTCAACACATATTCATTCAATATGACAGCGGCTTTTTGTCTCATATTCTAAACTTTTTTCTAGTCGTTGATCGTTCGGATTTCGCCTATTATTTATTTTTTATATTTTTTACAGCCGATCAAAGACAGATTTTTAGACTAAAAAAAAAAACACTTTTTTACTCAGGAGGCGGTCATTTTATCAAACTTATTTTTGCTCAAAATCGAACGATCAACGACAGCATTTACTCATTTTTAATTCAACGCAAAAATACAACATATGTTAATATCTTTTCAATAGTACTTACGTTTTTAAGGGTGGATTATACGTGCTTACCTTTACCTATAATGAGTCATGTTTTAATTTTTTATAAGAAAGGATAAATGTAATACAGTCAACTGTTAATTTTACAGGTAACTATTTAAAGGTCATAAAAATGTTAACTTTGTATTTAAAAACCATGCATTTTTAATTTATATAATTTATATAAATAATTTTTAAATAATACTTACGTATTTGAAATAAGAGGTAGATTACACGTGCTTGCCTTTGCAGAGAAGGTGTCAAAAAATGTTTCAAATTTTAAATTTATGTTTTCTAAATTAACAAAAAAAGAAAAAAAATGTTTTCCTTCCTTCCCTCTGAATATTGGAATTCTTTTGTCTTGTATATTAATAAATATGATATATATTTTATGTAAGTAAATATTCCTTGAACGCGACAGTGAGTTATTTATTAAGCCCAATATTGCTCAATAAAAATAGACTACGGAAAAGAATTTACAATTGATATTGCCAATGAATTTAAATTACATCAAATACTCATAACGTTGCCAATTACTTACAATGAATTTGCAGGTTTCGATTCCAATCCTTCCCAGCTTAGTTCACCACATTGTCGACACAGAATGAAATCATTTTTGTAAAATAATATGTAATATATATTATAATATAATTTAATTTAACTTACTTCATATAATTTAACATTCTAGTAGTAATGCTGAATTTTATTAACTAAATTGAATTATATTTTCATAATAAATTATATTACACACTTGGTTTCATATTTTATATTATAAATAATTAATAAATAAATCAAATAAAATTACGATATGTGGTGCGTGTAATTTGATTTGATTTCGAAGATATTTATTAGTGAGTTTTCTTCATTAGTAATGTTATATTCCTTTATTTAGCATAGTTAATAAACTATATATACATTTCTAAAATTATATGCCCTGTACATATTTTCTATAGTTTCTTCAAGTAATTTGCCATTAGTAGAAAACGATAGTATGTGGTTCCAAGGGTTATATTGTGTAATATTTTTTACTCTTTACTTCAAGTATTTCTGAATTAAAACATATTGCACTATGCGTTCATTAGTAGTACAAGAGCAAATGTCTATTGTGTAATCCAATGTCCGGCAGGGTATTTGCCCGAGAAGTAGTTGTTTCAATTTTTTATGCTTACGTTAAAAAAGCCAAACGTTTTGGTAGCCAAAGAAACAATAATTATTTAGTTTCTATTACTCAATTATTTTCAAATTTATTTAATTTTTTTAAGTTATTCAAATTTAATTTTAAGACGAAGTTGAAAATTGCAATAACCACTTAGATTGTTCGCCATTACAGGCGTTTTTTTAATAATGATGGTTGAGGCTTTTACTTAATGAAACTCCATAATACTCTATTTGTAAATAAAACAATAGTTTTTTGTTCCGCAAAATTTATTCTAGTGATAGTACTACACACACTTGTTTCGCAACACAGTGGTATCATCAAGCTGATGATTAATTTAATTCAAAATAATTAATTTTAGTAGATTTTTATTTATAAAGGTTAGATCAAACTTTAAAAGTTTACTTTCTGTTTGTACTTCTCAATTGCTTCTAATATAATTGAAAGATAGCATAAAGCGCCATCTTTTGTCTAATTTATTAGTGGCATCGTCAACAATTTGGCTCATTATTTTTTCTACTAAAGAAAGGTGAACTTGTCCTGTTTATGCTTCTAATATACACTCACTTTCATTCGAAATCCACAATCCACTAAAATTCAAACTGCAATATTAAAATTTCGTTAAATAATGCTTTATTTTCAACTAAGAAACAATGAAAATTTCAACCCAAAAAAAAAACTCAACTGTTTCCTGTACTATTGTTATCTCCAATTTTCAATATTTTCTTTCTAGCAATTAATGAATTTCTGTCTACAAAAGTCAGTTTATTTTATTGTCAAACTGTCAAGTAATGACCCCATATCAATTGACTTTTATAGGGACCGAATTATTGGTATAAATGAAACGGGTCTCACTGCTAGAGATTGGGAGATGGCTGAATCGGGACCACACTACAGTTGCTCGGATATAGTCTTTATGGTCCAAAGATGTATTCAGAGGCGCTGTTCTGCTGGGAGACCCGCCAGAACAAGACGCGCGTGAAGACAAACTCCTTATGCGGATGGCTACTAGGGATCGATTACTAACAACAAGGTCGATTGCTGTGGATTGGACGAGAGCTCTGAACCAACACTTGTCAATGGCAACTTTTTACAGTAGAATTTCTTCCTTTGAGCTTCATTCATACCGTCCTTACCTTTGGCTTCCCCATAAAGCAGCCAGACTTGCATGGTGCCAAGAATGGCAAGGGTGGGTTAATCAATGGAATAACATCGTCTTCAGTGATGAATCAAGGTTTTGGGTGAATGATGATCGTAGAAGGGTGTGGCGACATCGAGGGGAAAGACGGAATTTGGAGTTCTTTAAAAGACGACACACAGCCTTAACATCTGGGGTTATGGTTTTCTGGACGACGGTCACTCCTTACGTTCATTCCATTAAACGTACGTCGTTACATCGACAACTTTCTAGAACCGGTGTTAGTACCTTTTATGCAGACGTTGCAGAATGACATTTTCCAAAGCGATAATACAAGACCCTATACTGCTGTGGTTACAAGAAAATTCCTGGAGTAGGTTTGAATGCAGATTTTGCCCTGTCATGCACGGTCGCCGATTGAACATGTCTGGGATATGATGGGTCGGTGTCTAAGACAAGGCCACCTAAGGATCTGGATCAACTTCGACATCACCTAGAGGTTGCATGGAACGAGATACCCCAAGGACCACTTAATAGAAAGCATCTACCCATGCTTTCTATTAAGAGTTAATGCATGCATAGCTGCGCATGGGGATGCAACCCACCAGTGACTTTTTCTTGAAAAATGTTTTTTTTAACTAAACTTTCATCGTTTCTTAGTTGATAACAAAGCATTATTTTCACATTTAATGAAACGTTTAGCCACCATTCATCTAGCGTATGGATAACTAGTGATGAACGTTTCATTAAATGTGAATTTCGTTTTCCTTGTTTGCTTAAACAGGACAAGTTCGCCTTCCTTTAGTGGACGAAACAATGATTCTCGGTAGTCTACCCTGTAGACCCAAATCGTTGACGATGCCACTTGAAATTAGGCAAAAGGTGGCGCTTGCGTCGTCTTTAATTTATTAAGCATTATTTTACATGCATTTTATATGGAAGTGAGTGTATTTAATTGTGGAAAAAGTTTTTAATTTTTAAATTATTTAAAAGATAATTAATGCTCAGGAAAAAAGGGTACATTATATTCGAAATGTACATACATATAGTTTATTTTAAATAAAAAAGTGAATAGAGAATATAAAATAATTTACTAATTAATTTGATTTATTTATTAATTATTATTATTCTTCTTAAGTCCCCTCAAGTCCCCCTTGAAAATATTATAAGGATTTTAATAATTAATAATAGGTGTATGTGTTGATGAGGATTTACAGATTATATTTTAGAAGCGAGTAAATAAAACGAATAGGATTTTTTATAAATATTACAGTCAATTTATTTACTATTATTATATACAAATATATTACTTACAAATATATTGTATTTGCCCGAGATAACTAAAAAACTGCATTGACTTGGCACTGATCTAACATGACAAATATATGACTTTAATTTGGCCCTTCTTCTTTTTAATGAATTGGTTTATTTTAAATAATTCTAAATCTGCTACTATGATTTTTTTTTATTTTTAGAAAACGATAAAAATATAATAAACAAAAATTGTACATATAAAATTTCCAAGACATACACGTTTACATACATTTATATAATATAAATTATAAATTAATGTAATTCAAGGATAAATGGTGGGTTAGGGCTTCGCCATTTCTGCTTTCTTCTTCGATAAGTAAAAGTTCGCGCTTTCGCATGCTTATTTTTATTTTTGTTAATTTCGTCGAATGGTAAGTACTGGATTTATTGACTATGTTCGTCTTTATAAATATAAATGATATAATCAGGGAAACTATAACAATATAATAACAACAATAATTACTTATAAACAAATTGAACACTGGCATTTGATAATTACACAATAAAAAATAACAAAAAAACGCTTCGTTTATATAGTGTCAGTTTTACTGCTATCTTCAAACATTACATGAACGATTTTCGAAACTTATTATATATAGTATCTTATTTTATATTATTAATAAAATTATTTAAAAAAATCCTTTTAATTTATAAATTGCAAACAAATAAAAAATCAGTCTGAACAGAGGTCTTTCCGCTTTTTTTTAATTCGACAGTCAATTAACAGGTATAAAATATATATTTGATTCAGTAATTTTAATTATTTATTTTGTATACTTTTATATTTGTTAATAAAAATTATATGTATAAAATATTATTGCATTAATTCCATTACCAAAAACAACTTTTAAAATGGTATTCCGTTTTTTTCTTTCTTTTGATAGACAAAGAAAGAGTTATTAATTATGATCTAAATGTGTAACTTTTGATTTTTGTTTGTATAACCAGAAGGTAGAAATCTTAACAATTAACAAGCTAAAACATGAATATTTAATAGTTTAGCTTGTTACAAATAAAGTAAAATATTTTTTTACTATGAATTGCGACCCATAACAAAGTAGAAACCGTAACAAAATATTAAATATTTATACTTTAGCTTGTTAATTGTTAATGTTACTACCTTGTAATGGATAGTAATCTATATCAATAAAATAATTTTACTTTATTTGTATATATCAAACTGATAGTAAAAAGAACATTACTCTCAGTTTGATAATGTAGCGTTAATATCATCGAAACTAGTTAATAATAAGTTCATACAAACAAAGTAAAAGTGTTTTATTATTTATATTTTATTTGATTTCCGTTACCTTCTTTTTTTATGTATCTATAAAAAAGTATAATTGCAAATAAGTATAATAGAGAATTAACAAGCATAAAAACAAAATATGCACATCAGCATTTAAAGCATAATTTCAGTAATAAAAAAAATCAACATGATGATTTCGACGATTTATTTTTTAATTAAGGTTTTTGTCTTTGAACGTTTGTTCAAATTAACCAGCCTTGAATAAATCACTTGACGGGAAATATTGTCACTGAGGGGCTTTATGATTTTTAGAAAATTATGATTACGAACATTTAAAAAAAAATAATTTCTATGTGTTTGAACGTTTGTTCATATTGACCAGCCTAATTTTGAATGAATCGACGGAAAATTTTCTCAGTGAGGGCCTTTAAGACTTTTAGGAAATTATGATTTCGAACATTTAAAATTATAAATAATCTAAATGTTTGTTCATATTCTAATTTTGAATAACTTGACTGGACATTTTGTCAATGAGGGCCTTCTTGACGTATAGGATTTAATTACTACGTGGAAGTAATTTATATTAAATGAAATTAACTAGCACTATTATTATGTTTCTAGGTAAAAAACATAATAATATAAGTATTATTTTTTAAGTTTAAAAAACATAGTAATAATTTTAAAATTGAATATGATTATTCTAATTAAATAATTCAATTCAAGCCCATGACAGACTACTAACCAATATGTATTGTAAATATAATTATTTGTAAAGAATTGTAAATTTGTCTGAATAAAGATATTTGTATATAATTCAATTCATTCAGTACTTCAAGTATGAATATCAATTACTGTGATAAGCCTGTAGACGCATTCCTAATTTACACGACTCATTATTAAGGTCTTTATCGTAATGTTATGGTATGAGATATTGGGAAGATGTACATCTAGTTTAAAAAAAGTGAAAAAATAAATATAACTGTGTTTTGATTTAACTTGTATCGTAATAAAGAATGACTTCTTGATATGTAAATGGATTTACGTATGGTATTTACAAATCAAGAAGACAATTCAACACTAAATAATTATAAATTTAAAATTAATAAATGATTTGGTGTAAGTGTGAAGTTAAGAACATTTGGTTTGTTTTACAAATTAATTAATTATTTATTTAATAAAGTTATACAAACAAAGTTAAAAAGTGTTTTATTAAATAAACTTAAAATGTATAACCAAGTAATCTTATGGTATCAATATTTTAAGACGTGTTAAAAACGATAAAATCCATTACAGGATTTATTTATGAATATATCTTGAACATATTACCCAGTGTTTAAGAAGTATTCATAAATAAATTTTTAAATGGAGTTTATCGTTTTTTTTTATTACAATAATTTATAGCGTTGAGAAAGAGGGTAAATCCCACTTGTTTTTAGCAACACCAAAATAATTTACTTTACTTCATTCCCATACATGACGTAAACTTAAATAAATTTGCGTCATGTATGGGATATTTAATCAGTGTTTATAAAATACATGAGATACAAAATTTATAAATACACATTTCTTCAAAATCAGTAATTTCTTATCGGGTATGATTAATTGATAAGAAAATTTACTGTTTCCATTCCACTTACAAAAGAGGCAAATAATGTATAGGAAAATGTTATTTTTATGTGAAGTATTTAAAATGTAGTTTTTTTCGGAAGAATCGTTGCTGTTTCCGAGCGAGGCGATGGCCCATTCTGGAAAAGCAGTTGAAAAACTATTTTTGGTATGGTAAAGAATACCTTTTTGTTATAGCTCCCAAAAATCAACAATCTTTCTTGAAAGTTAATGCAATTTCGTTACTAACTAAAGTTTGACATATTATGAAATAAATATGAATAAATTATTAAAAATCAACGAATAAAACACAGATTAGATTGAATAACTTCAAATTCTCGACTAGTTTCGGGTTATCACCCCATTTTCAAGAGAATTTAAAATTTGACATTTTAATTTTGTAGCGTGTTACAGATTGCGTTTAATTGATTAATCTTGTAAACTAGGCTTCTAGTTTGTATGAAATGTGTGAATTTATTGAATTAAGTTTTAATTCATTAATTGTTATGGCGACTGACGAAGCTGTTAGTTTGATAATGACGTAGAAACTATATTCACTAAATGAATTTCAAAGTTAAAAATGTAAAAAAAACTTGATATTTTACACAAATTGTAACAGTAGCACAAAGCACCATCTGTTGCCAATGTTTTAAGTGGCATCGTCAACGAATATAATATTGGGCTCTACAAGGTAGGCAACCAAACAGCAGTTGTTTCGTCCACCAGATGAAGGCGAACTTGCCCCATGATTGTACAAGAAAAAAATCACTAAATGAATTTGTTCAACCACCATTCATTTGTATAAAGAAAAACACATTGTGTTGTATTCTTCACTCTTTATTTAGATTTACTAAATGTACATTTAGGACACCATTAATTTGGTTCAGATAACTGGCGATGGAATTTGATTTCTTTATGCCACTTAACTTTAATCACAGTAAAAGACTAATTTTAATCATTATCAAACTCAGTTAGTACAAAAGAAACACTTGATCATTTTGTATATTTCTGAACACTTGTTAATGATTATTAAACTTGATTTGATAATGATTACCGTGTAGTGGGAACTAGTTACATTAAAATAAAGTGTTGAGAGGTATAACAAATATCAAATATTTTCTTTATACTTTTAAATTTTTTTGTGTAACTGAAACTAATTAGTGACTTTTTTGACGTCATTAACGCGTCATTATCAAAAGTTATCAAGTGCTCTTTATATTAATATTGTAAATATATCACGAATTGAACGTCTCAGAGATTCAAGAAAGTTAAAAGTGTTTTTATTAATCGAATTCATTTTTGTATAACAGTTATACAAACATTTATTATATTAAATAATTATATATATATATATTTATATTTAACTTTTTTGTTGCGAAAATTGTATTTACAAAACAAAACTAATTAATATTTTTATTATATTAAAATATGGCGGAAAGACATCCGGTCGATAGTCGTTTTCCGAACATCTCCGAGTCAAACACCTTTATGTATTATAAATATATTTAATGTTTGGAAATTAAAATTTTATATATATATATATATATATATATATATATATATCTACATATTAGAATATTTTTATACAATAAACGCTTGCCTGCCGATTCACAAAATTCTTTATAAATTTAAAATGTATATTTTGATGAAATTTCCAAATTTATTTAACAACTTATGTATATAACACACTGATAATTCAATTTTTCGGATTCAGCCCCGAAAAGGTTCATTTTATTGACTCAAATGTGTATGTCAAATAACTGTTTTTGTGAGCGAATACAAAAAATATTTAGTCATAAATTAAATAATTTCATAAATAGTATAAAAATAATGTATCACTAATTAGTTTAAAATTAGAAATAATATTCACTTAGTTTTGTTTTACTTAATATATTTTTGTTTCAACTAGTTTCGGCTTGATGCCATTATCAAGGAAAAAAAACTATATATTAAGTAGAACAAAACCAAGTGAATATTATTTCTAATTTTAAACTAATTATTTATAATGTTTTACCAAGTGATTAATGAGAAGAAAGTAAGAGAAAAAAAAGTAATGTATCACTTTTTGTTTGGAATCACTATTCAACTTATTAATAATTTTCCAAATTTATTGTAATAATTACTAATAATTTTCACATTTGTATCTTATGCGACAATTGGATTTCATCGAAGATTTCCTGGACCACGTCGGACTCCCCAAGAAAAATATTAATAGTTTTCACGTTTAAAACTATTAATATTTTTATTTAATTTTTAGAATAATATTTAAATGTTATTTTTATTGGAGCGTAGTAATTTTATAAGTTTATTGAATGAATCATTCATTAATCATTCATTTACGCTTAATTAAATTTTACTTAACCTGTATTTAAAACAAGTTTCAATTTAATTCAAAATATAACTGCAATGCAATAAAACATGATTAAGCATAACTGATAATAAAAATAAGAAAACTTGGTTTGTTTCAATAAAAATTAAAATAAAAAACACATTTTTGGTGTTTTTATTTAAATTATCATTTTTGTTCAATCCTGTTTCATCAAGTGATTAATGGGAACATAGAGAAAGATACATTCTCAATGTTTCGAAGCCGGGGCAATTAATTTCACAAAAAAATGTTTAAGTAATGTATTTATTAATTTTATAAATTATTTATCGCTTGATAATTCAGATATGTTTAAGTGTAAGTATCGTATCATTCCTAGTAAATTTTAACAAATGTCGATTTTAACAAATTTAATAAATAAAAGAAAACAATATACAAATAAAAAATGTAATAAAGAATAACAAATCGATCTAGAAATGTAAACTATTTCTTAATAATTAAAAAAAGAAACAGAAACGTTTGTGTTAAAATTCAATTGCTTATGTAATTAGAAATCATTTTTACAAATAAGATACTATATACAATATATTTCGAAGATCACTATACATTACATTTAGTGTTTTTCTTTTTTTATATACAAAATATACAGTCTAGATATATTATCCATGTCTATTACATATGTAGATGCATTTCAATTTTAATTTAACTATATTTATAATTCTTTATATATAACTAAAAAACTTCGTTTGCACATTTTTTTTTAATATAAAAAGGAACACGTATGTTTTTTTGTATTAATTACATTAAATTACATTTGGAACTGCTACAAAATAGTACTTATATTTTTTAAGTTTTCTTCGTGATATAAGGTCTACATATTTAATGATATGTAGATTTCCTTTTCAGACATTGATTTTCGTGAATTTGATTTATTTTTCTGATTCTATTCTTACGTCTTCACGTTTACCACAATTGCAGTGACCAACTACATTCGTTGTGTCAGGGTTTCATGAGAATGTTTCTTTAAAAATATCCTGGATTAATTTTTTATTTAGATTATACCCTTAATGCATAGGAAATTGACTAGGATGCCTAGTACAGTTTCAAGTATCACATGTACGGCCAAGAGAAAGAACTGCCAGACAAAAGCATATCCCTGATGAGTGTTTCTATTGGGGTTTTACCAACCAGTCTTACGAAAAACAATTGTTCGATTACAGCCGAACTGACCGTTCTTAAACTTGGTAACCTTAGGAGGAGCTTGCCAAACCTCGTTGGTTGGTTGGGGTACTGTGACCTGCAGTACTCTTCGAGTGCACATTGGGATTTCTCCTGTATCGATTCTATGTGCGCTACATCGCTCAATCCACACGCATCTGAAACAAATAAGAACAAAATTAATCAAAGTCAATATTATTTACCCCGGCGACGAAGAGTTTAAAATTATACTTTATAGAAACACATAAAGTTTGTATAGCAGTCATGAAATCCAAGTTTTAATTAGTCCTATTGTAATTAAAAATTGATGAACACGAATTTGCATAACCGACCATGTTTTATTAATTATCTAACTTTTAAGTTAGTCGTAAATTTTCTTGAGCGGATCCATGCCAATTCCTTTTCTACATAGTTTTATTATCTATTCAACTAAGGGAGGATTCTACTTATTTTATGAATATTTTAATTGAATCCACCCTTCCCTTAAGCACATGCACCACCCCTACACAATCTGCAAATTAAGATACATTTTTCTTCAATAAATAATTCCTCCTTCGTTTATTTGCATTTCCTGAATGTGCCGTAACAGCGCCGGATTTTATTAATCATATCAAAACGTACATTTTATTGCATTATTCAACACCACAGATATTCTCTTGGTAATAGGATAATAATAATTATTATTCTATGCTCGATTCGAATTATTCTTAAACATGTGTACTTTATAGTTTCATAGGAAACAACAAGGAACTAAATCAGTTGTTAATGTGTATCTATTTATATACTTATCTATACAAATGACATTTTTATCTACATCCTTAAGCTTTTTTTGAATAATCTAACATTATAAAAATTATTTATAATAAACCCCGTATATATAAAATTAATTATTGCGTTTCTTTAATACGCAACTGTTTGGTTGAATGTTGTGTTTGGATGTTTTATTTTTATTCAGATAAGCATTTCAAGGTTTCTTTTATCAATTTTATAAAAAAATATATTATCAACCAATGGCCTTTCTGCCTCCCTTCAATATGTTATTTAAAAATTATTAAGAATGCGGTTTAGTAGAAAGAGATAGCTATATAGTTATTAACAGTCACTGATTCGTGTTACATTGATGTTCTGGCCAATAGACAATCGGGTTTATTCCGTACAAGAAATCTAAAGTTTAATGTGTATGTTATTAATTACTGTCACATTCTATGAATATTTATCTATTACAAAAGCTGCTTAAACTGTGATGATATTAAATAACATATACGTTAAACTTAACATTTCTATTACAGAATAGCCCCGAATATTATGTTATATATTAAAGTAATCTTAAAACATGTATGAGAAAACAATTAATTTAAGTAATATTTATAATTATTTGTAATCTATATTTTTGGTAATAAAAACATGCACTATAAAATTTTAAACGATTTCTCTAAATTCTATATTTGAATAACCTAATTTCATTACACAATAAAACAATTATTACTTTGTTTGTATAATACTTGTTTATTTTATGCGACTGCAGTTTCGACAAAATTAGCTTGTCATTATCAAACGGAGTAACTTAAAATAGAGATTTTACAGGTATATATACACTATTATAAAACAGCGGATTACTTATTTTCATTGCCAATTATTTTCATTATATAAACAAATATTAGTTGAGGGCAGAAAGATCGATAGCCCAGAACAGACAAACCTTTATTTTAGTGTATATACTCAATGTTTGTAAAAATGTAATTGTCTGAATAAAGATATTTGTATATATATTAGTTGATTGATTATTAAATAAATCACTGCGCTACTAGAAGTTACGAATAAAAGAAACAAAAACATGTTCTTTTTATGTAAAACATTCATTACAAGAACAAAATAAAGAAAAAAGTGTGGTCGTATCCTCTTGAAAGTATTTGATGTTGAAATATTCACCGTGAGGCAGAACACTATCCGAACAGTCATCACAGTTTTATTATTGTAATGAAGAATGACAATTGCGATTATTATTGACGTCTGAATGGCTTGAAAGCGATATACGGTTTTCTTGGATGGAGTATTCTTCGAGCAGTTTACACCGTGAATTTATATCAATAAGAGACGTCTTTAAATATCCAACATTTGATTTAGGCAGCTGAGAATACACAATAAAATGATTTCAAAATACTGAATATTTATTGTGCGATGAATTCTATAGAAATTTGGGTGTTTTTCTTATTGAAATCAACATGAAATTTATTTGTTGGTTTCAGAAATAATACATGCAATATTTATGCAACAAAACAAGGTTTTGTTTAATGATGTGAAGGTGTAATTTTAAAACACCCACATAACTTTTAAATTAAATCGTCAAATTATTTATTATATTTATACATTGTATATAAAGTCATAATTAATATAGTTTTAAATTACTACCACTTATTCGGATCGATAATGATGTAAATGAAATGTATTTATTTTCGCGATTTTTTTTGCCTCAGATACTTGTACGATTGGAGTAAACGCCAAAAGAGTAAAAAACTTTAGCAATATAGATCTTTAGGCTAGTGCAATATTTTAATAATAGCGATTTTTAATGCAGTAAAAAGACAAAAAATATTTTAATGAACAAAATTAGATTTCCTTAATTGTTTGTTCACTTTTTGCTTCAATCATTGAAAAAAGAACAGATCCTAAAGTATATGCGGCATTTTAATAAAAGTGCTGTTTTTTTAAACGCCCGAGAAAAACAAAAAAAGTTTATATGAATAACATTAGAAATTATAGTTACTTACTCTTTAACTACTGCTATTTTGACTTATATAACGTAAACTCATTTTTGAAAAAATTGAACAAATAATATCGTGTACGATTTTTAAAAAAATATTAAATCAATTTTGTCAGCTGAAGCTGTATTATTATAAAAGTTTTAATATGGAATAATTAATAATTAACATGGAATAGGTTTTTTTTAAATAATGGTTTTAAAATAAAGACAATTTTAAAAATACTAGATTTTTTACTTAGTGAAGCAAAGTACTAAGTATGGTATAAAAATCGTTATTTTTTGTATCAAAATCAATTTTGAGACTGTTGGTGTTGAAGCTGTATTATCAATAAAGTATTAATATGAAATAATTAGTACGTAAAATGGAAAAAGCCAAATAATTGTAATGTTAATATAAAGAAAATTTAAGAAAAAATCGAGTAAGTTATTTAATGAAACAAAATATTTCTAAGAATGTTATAAAAATCGGTATTTTTTGTGATAAAATTGGAAAATTGAAGCTGAATCAGTACTATCATCAAAGTATTAGTATGGAATAATTGATAATTAAATTGAAGGACATTGTAATGTTAAAATAAAGATAATTTTAAAAAATCGAGTAATCAAACACCGTGTGTTATGAAAATCCATATTTTTTGGAGCCAAAATCAAGACCGTTAATGCTGAATCTGTATTATCATAAAAGTATTAATATGGAGTAATTAATAATTAAAATGGAAAATAACTGTCATCTTCCCGTTCATTATAAATCACTCATCGCTGTCTACAGCATAAGTGCGGCGATACGAGCGGGATGGGATCCCTTCTATTCCCCTCGCCCGACTTCGACCGTAATTATTTTATATCTCTTTGTCGAGGTTTCAATCTATTAAAAATGGAATAGTGAGAAAAAAAAAATGAAGAAAAAATATTTTAGAGATTTGCAAACAACAGGTATTGATTAAGAAAAAAAAAACGAGGGGTTAATATTTATTAGGAGTATGATTGAAAGATGAAAGAATAGGGGCCTTTCTAATGGAAGCTATTTTGATAAACAGACACAATGTATTTTTTATAATAAGCTTGTCATGGGATCCTGTTTAAACTGTGGAGCAAATTATTTTGATATATTATCATTGTCTTATAGTGACAGGCACATCTCCCGCGTCAAAGGAACAGTACTTTACATGCAGATAAATTAGTTCATTATTTCACCGGCAGGGGGCTAATGTTATGTATTCATGTGGTACGTAATGAACTTCATTGCGGCGAAAATGAGAAAAAAATGTTGAAAATGGGTGGTTAGGAGAATAAAAAGGGTGCGCCAGATTCACATACTAGCATGACCTAGATCAAAACAGGCAATTGCCTTAAGTGGAGCAACTAGGTTGCTGTGTTTTCCACATCAACTAAATCCACGGGGACTTGGGATGGTGTGTAATTAGTCAATTGAAGCCTAATTGCCGTGTGTGAGTGTATACACCACCGCACATTAATGTTCCGTGCCTATTCTCAACTGACGCATCTCGTTGATTCTACACAGCAACAATTAAAGACAAGTGTTACTTACAATTCCTTGTGTAATTAGTAATCTAGCGGGGCTCCATAAAAACCGACATCTGGGTGTCAGATAATTCCTCAATGATAACAGCTTCTACTATAAAATACGTTTATACTCATTATCGTTTTTTTTTTTTTCAATAAAATAATCGTTGACATAACTATACTATCATGATGATTACCACATACTTCATACGTCTTAAGTAAGATATTGTGTACACAAAACGTGTAATCGAATTACCAAACAGATTCTCTACTATGAATAGGTTGTCACCCTTATATATTGCAAATTATGAAAATTACAACTCAAACATACTAGAATTAAATTTGCTAAACTATGACGATTATTTTGTTCTTTATTTTAATTTTCATGTTTCGATCCATTACGATAATTTTCGATGGCAAAAATTTTACCTTCCATTAAGAAAGTAGCATAACAAGTATTGAATAAACTAGAATTATATTAAATATGGTCGATAGCCCTTAGTTGTAGTTGTGAAAATATTTATTTATCATATTAAGTTAGATTATATACAATGTATTATTTTTCTCAGATAATAAAGATTTAGCAGTATTAAATCAAAATATCAATTTTAGGTAATAATTGGGGCTATTCTGGAAGAGAAATGTTAAGTTTAACGTGTACGTAATTTTTTACCATCACAGTCTAAGCAACTTTTGTAACAGATATAAATTAATAGAATATAAATTTAATAAGTAGCGTGCACGATAAAATTAACATTTCCTGTACGGAATCAGCAAAAAAGGAAATGCACCATTAATTTACGAAAAATAAAGCAGCAGGAAAAAAGATTCCTTTTTAACATTTTAAAGTAGCTATTATATTAATCTATTTAAGGATCTTGAAATCAAGGGTCATGGCAAAAAATCATAATAACAAAAACATTAAAATAATCTCTTGTAATACTTATAAATACCCCTATCAGATTGTGATCATTCTTTTTATATCCGAAGTATTTAATTTAAATAAGAAATCTAAATAATTTGATTTTTATCATTAATTGTGGTTTGTTGTAGAATTATTTTGAAGTAATGACTAGATAGATGGCTACGTTGTGTAAATAAAGAATAATCAAAAGCACCCCGTGTTACGCACGCAGACTAAATGGATACAATTAAAGCTATTGTGGCTACAGCCAGAAGACGCGGCCTCAAAGGATTTGTTTCCAAACAATCTCTGAAGTAATTTCGGACCATAACGCAATATTCTTTACGGTTTTAGGGATAGTAATATTATGGATAGGGTGGAGGGTAAGTAAAAGCTGGAGGTAATTATTTATGCAGAGTCGATGCGACGATGCACATTATCGATAAAGCAACAATATGGGGTTTAAATATGCAAACAGCGACTTAATACCGTATTGTATATATGTATAATTGCGTTAACACTGGCCTCACCTTTGACCTCATAATGTAAGTTCCACGTGACGTCATTATTATTTGCATAATTCTCGAAATGCGCAATTAATAAGCATATTCAATATACATATCATTTTTAATGTCTATTGAAATGTACTGTGACATTTACATTAATTCATGCATGTGTATTGTATTTTTCCACTACAATAACAATAATTTAAAACGCACCGCATTTTTTTAAATATCAATTATGATTATCAAACTTTATTAAACAAACATATTAAAAAATTCTTGAATCTTTGAATGGTACATTTTCAATATTAGTATAAAGAAAACACTTTTTATACCATTTTAAATTGGTTTGTAAAGTGACAAGAAAAAGTGTTTCATTTATACTAATATTAAGATATTACATAATAATAATCACTGAATGTTTGAAGTATAAACAGGTTTTACACAGTAATTATAGGTTGCCACTAAACATAGTTTAATAATTAATAATTTACTATTAGTAGCAAATAACGGTTTGTTTTTGTTCATTCATAAATACGTTTTTAAAAATATAATAAAAAGAACTTTGGAAATAAATATATAATTAATTAAAATTAAACAAGTAAAAAAATACCTTTATTGGCATATTATTTACACAACAAATACATAAACAACTAACCTAAAAATTAAACAAGAATATTTATTTTAATTGTTGAAACTATAGTCACTAAATATACAATTCTGTATTTTGAATGAGATTCTAACTTATCCCGTGGTGAAACATTTTTATTTAATAATTGGGATGAATTTTAATTAATACACTTGGTAAACGAACAACCAAGTGTATTAATTGAAATTCATCCTCATTATTACATAAAATTCTGTTATACAAAGTTAAACAGTGTCTGTCCAGACAGACTAACACCTACATGTATTTTAATTATTTATGTTATATTGTTGAAATTATCTGTATAGTCTGAATAAAGATTATTTAAAATTCTTACTCTTAATAATGTTAGCCTATTAGTATAGGCTTATACTTCGTTATACATTGTATAAAATTATAATTTATATAAATTATATATACACATATAATGTATAATTTTATTATTATTCATGCCATTATTATATTATAATAATATATATAATAATTCGACTAGATTTTTTACAGCATTATTAAGAGTAAGAACTTTAAATAGTGTACTAAAAACCCAAAACATGTGTTTTCATTTACCAAAATATCTTTAAATATTTTTTTCAATGTTTCAGTAAGTAATAAGTAGGAAAGTAATACGAGAATACTTTTAGAGAAAAAAAAACCTTATTTAATATAAAATTATTTGCAGACAAGTGTTTCGGGATTTATTCCTCGTAAGCATAGCTTAGCCTTAGAGACGTTTATAGCTGTTAAAAGTTCTATTATTAAAGATATTTACTAGTAATAATATATTAATTATATAAGTGGAAATTATTTCGAAATGTCGTTAATAAATTAATTATTAATAAAAATCAATTTGAAAATATCTTAGGGTATTATAGTAATAATACATTAAATAAGTATGATAATGAAACGATTATCGGATGATGTATGCTGGAATCCGAAAATCTGGTGATTAGCGTCGATATTGAGTTTCGTTAAATCATGTACAGCAAAAGGGGAATGCAATATTTAATGCTAATCTGCAAATGTCGAACACGGGGGGAATTTATAATTACGAAATTCAAACACAGAATCATCCCATACACGATTTTTTTACTTTCTCCGTACGTACAGCACAAGAGAAAGTATTGTTGTAGTGAAATTTTTTTGAATTCGAAATTTCAACAAAATATTCCATTCGAAATGAACCCTGACCGAGTTCATCACAATCTTTTATTCGCTCACATTCTTGCAGACTGCGGATTTTAAAAATAGTAACCGGCATTCTTCGAACGTAATTTATGTTCGACATCTTAACAACTATATATAAGACGACGTCGCAATTAAGAACGGCCGTTAACATGCCTAAATTGCTATTTCCGGACTGAATTGAAAAAAAATCTGCTAATTTAAGTTCAGCGCAGTCTTAGTGATTGATTATCAACTGCTTAGATGGAATTAGATTTAGGAAGTAGACGCAATGCAGGATTAAGTTAGTATTTTTAGATGTAAATAAAAAAACCTTTGGTGAATAGTAAATGAAGCGCAAACACTGTTTTGAATTTAGTAATTATAATAGTAAAATTACGATCACGAAATAAATGATATAGATGAAAAGAAATTATATAACTCATTTTGTAGAAGATTTGTAGGTTGTCTGATAAGCTGTTAGTCTGTCAATGGATCTGGATGGCTGATAAATGTCGACGTGTAAACAATAAGTATCTGGTGAGCCCTTGGTCACGTCTCAGCTCTTGAGGCACAGAGGAAAGGCTCTCGACCTCTCTTACATGAGGAAAGTGCCGTTGTTCGCGCATTCATCGATTATACGACCCGATATATTTGCTAATCGAGTTATCATAACCTTAATCAAGCACCATGTATACGTAACAAGTAACTGGTGACTGGACGACAGCGAAAAGGCGTATCGCCGAATTCACGATTCCCATTGTACTTCCAGCTATTAGCCACGATTTATTGCAATCGTAACACACACCACCGCACAGAATCCAACTTTCTGGTCTGTACCTTACACCCCATACATCCCATTTCCTAAAGAAAGCTCTCGTTGCCTCTAGAGAGCGCAATTAATTCGTTAATAATTATCCAGCAGGCGGGTTTTCTTTTAAAACAACGACGCCGGATTATGAAAATGGTGAAATAATTGGGGTGCGCCGCAAAAAATAGATAAACTCAAGCGAGAAGGACGTCTACAAATCTTTCGAAAAATCAGATCACAAAAAGCAGACTACTTTGTTATGCACCCTTGAACAAACCGTAGCACTATTTCATTGTGATTTATTTGCACTTTGCTAAAAGAATCGAAAAAACGGCGCTGAATCAATCAGCCATTATTTAGATGTTGGAACTGCAGAAGATATAAGGCCTGGGTTAAACTATAGGTCAGTGTCACTTCAAGACGTGGGGCACTTCACACTTCGTCGTCTGTGACAGAATTGCACGGAAATAGGGTAACTCGAATCATTATATTTTCCACCGCATCCAATGCTACACACCCAGAAAAACTGATATATTCTATTTTTACTGAGTGCTGAAAATCCGCTATTACCAAACATAAATAAGTCACGCGTTGTGATAGTAACGAACATTGATTTATACATTTATCGCTGCTTCTTTTCCAGTACGTTTTATCTAGTCGCAGCATTGAGGGTGGGGGAGTCGCTGTGGTTTGTTGTAACAGCATACACCAAATCTGTGGCTTTTAATTTTTAGGGATGTCGCCCTAAGCCACTTCGTTGCGGAAGGGTGAATAATCTGTCGTACAGTCGCCCATCCATACATTCCACTAATCGTTGACCCTTGAATTATATGTCAAATATCTGACGAAGATATATTAAAAGTAATTGAAACATTTCCGGGAGACATTTTAATTATGCCTTTACCGTACTTTACATATTGACAAATTATAATTTAATAATAATATTGATTTTATTATTTCACGTAATCTGATGCTAATATAAAATTAATAATCTAACTATAAATCGAATATAAAACTTTTTCTTACAGAAAGAATCCTATAATAATATTTTCTACAAATCAATTTATAGATTTTTATTACCAACGTAAGTGATGTAATTGAAATAAATATTTTTGCAAAGGCAGTAAGACCGACGGTCGATAGCTAGTAGCAAAAAATCTTAAAATGTAATTACAATTACAATGTAAGAATTTGTAATTGTTCGAATATAAGAAATGGTAGACTTTGTAAGTCTGTAAGCAGAGCAATTGAAAAAGGATAATCAATTCATTAATTATTTTTTTTAATCCAATTGCAAGGTTTGGTCAATGCTTGAGTTTATATCATTATAATAATTGAAACTACTAAAAAATACCAGTCAAAGAAACGAAGGGACTTTTAGTCAATTATCAATATTATAAACATGTTTAATATTTTACGTTTTAGCTATAATGCCCTAAATAAATAATTAATATTTACTGTAGATAAATTAACAGCGGAATTTATTTTACTTAATGTTTCTTTGTGTAGTTTTAGAGGAGATTTGATAAATTTATATAGTGGTATATCTAAAGTAATACTACTAATAATAGTGCAGAATATATTAATTAAAAATGTTGCAAACAAAACATAATTGTATATAAATGTAAATAATTGTATGTGGAGAAAGAAGCGTTTTGCCAAAGACGCGCGTCGTCCGTTCACAACATCACTGCATATGCATGTTGAGGTATACAGTTCATACCTTCACCTCGGTCTGAAACCTGCTTGACCCGTGTTATTTTTTAATTGGGGGAACTTCCTAGTGGTATGTATAGGTATACCTGGTGCAAGTCATGTTGCTTCTTCGCTCTTTCTTTTTCTCTTCTTCGGCCACGCGCTGTCAAAGGTTAAATATTCAATTACCTGGCGTATTAATGTATCGAAAAAGAAATATGATTCCAGGCAAATTCGAAAACGTTTCGTTGCAGTTCAACCCGAGCGGGTATTCGATTATTTAAATGGTTCATAGGATGTCCATCGGGACTGTTCATCAAATTTGTCGATATTATTAAAATTTAATGTTTGCGCAGTAATGTTATGACAAATAGGCGCTGACAGTTCAAATGGCGTATCGATAAGTGATAATAACGCTGGTATGCAAGGCATCTGACATTGCACATTCCCTGTTATAATAGCGATTCCTGATGGATTCCATTTTTTATCAATGGATCATTAATTTCTAAAATGAATTACATTTATAAATCTACTTCAATATACTTTTTATTAAATGTAAAAAAATGTACATCATATTATTTCCCCCCTATATATTTATAGTTCATACTTTTAAAAGTCTGTGTTCAATTATGCGAGCTAACATAAAGAAATATCTATATCTAACAAGAACTACTTTCTTATTATTGCATTTGGATTCAAAAGTATTCAATAAAAATTGTCAGTATGTCTCCCAATCTGTATCAATCACGATCTAGATACAATAAAAATCCTGTATCAACCCAACTAAAATATATAGTAGAGACAAACAATGATGATGATTTAAATAATATTTTATAAATAATACATATTTATCTTTATGAAATAGATAAAACATTGAAAAAATACACAAACAATTAAAATTTGTTGAATATATTGCAAGTTTTTTTGTAGTCACTATTTTCAAGTTGAACTGAATACTAAATAATAATGGAAAATGACAGATGGTCGATAGCCATTTTCTGAGGCTTAACTTGTTGTAAATGATTGTAATGGTGCGAATATTGTGATGTAATTTAATTTAACTCTCAGAAATAACGATTTTCTATATATAATAAAAACGAGTATTTAAGAGAATATATATTTAATAAAAGTGAACAATTCATATTCATTATTGTAACGCGTATTCTTACAATACATAGATTTCTAAATTAATAATACTAGTTATTAATTTAAGCTTATAATTATTTTCAAATAATACTGTCTAGATGTGAAAGTTAAAAATTGTTGTAATAGCGATTACTTTAAGGAGAATCTTATTGTAGATAAATAAATTCTTTTACATAAAAAGTAGTAAATATGACTGAATATATAAATCGAGGAAACACGTTTTAAATCAGATGTAGTAATATTTTAACACATTGGTATTATTAGATGGTTCGACTCGTGTCGATAAAAGGACAAAATATATAAAATTAATTTTTATGTACCGTAACTAAAGAATGGGGAGCCTTGCTACAGACGCTGCGGCTCTCCCCTAAAAAGTGGCTTCCCTCAATATTAGTCATGCAGTGACATATTGCATAGTCAAATTATGATTAGCCCCGAGGGGTAAACGGATCGCCGTCACCTAACCACACTATTTCAATGCACTTGTGCGTAATAATAGAAAATCCCATGATTTCCTCATAAATCTAAAAGCTTTGTGCTTTAAACCTCACACCGAATACCGTATTCAAATAAGTGTTTACCTTTTGACCACCACTAAGCAAGCAATTCGTTAGCTATGATAAACTGGAATTATAATACGGATGTATCTCCCTCGCACGCCATTGTTTACCTTAAAAATATCCTAAAATACATTCAGCATTAATACGAGTTACACACCGCACATACCCTGGACGGGGTGCTAGGCTATTACACTATCTTCGAATAAGCAATAGAACTAGATTAGCACACCACCAAACCCTTCCCAGTCAAAGGTCAGAACCCAAAGATAAGGTTTCAATTTAATTTATATACCGACGCTATCAAAGCAGACTGAAATTTAATTTCATGGCCGATTGTATGGTTTATTAATGTTATTTTTACTACATCCATTTTATATAACACTATTATACATTAACACAGATTATTTTTACTAAAAGGAAAATAGACATTTTTAAATAATATATTCCATTTATTGGGAAATGAGCTGATGTATAGAAGATCATATGAAATAAGTGATTCGATTTAATTCGTTTTATTTTATATTACATTCCACATATATGGTATGATACATAATTTACACTCAGTCACACTTATGTGTAAAGTGGAGGGGTAGACTTGCAATCCTCAAAAAACGGGGAGCTCCATTGACAAGTTATCAGATTCGCACGTCGTGATATGATATGCGGCGGTTGGGTCTGTTTATTAGTTGTCAAGCATGTCGTGCATCCCCTTTTCGAATGTAGCTTTTTACCATTCGCATCACATTCCAATTGTAGTGAACGTATAGTATATATAATTCCATTGTGTTGAACTGAGTGTACTGGGGTGGACACACGCTGAGATAACGTGCTTTCGCCTCGATGGAAATGGAAAGCGAATGAAAAAGAGTGGATGCGAGTATAATTTTCACAATATTGTACAGGTCTTCATGACAAATATATCACAGTAGTAAGTATTGTGATCTGACGGTGTGTACACGCCTCTTAAAATTGTTTGCTTTCGTCTTTTGGCCGCATTGTTCCTTTTTTCTGGGCGATCGTTTAGAGCCTATTCGAATTAAACGGTTTAACATGAATTGAGCAACAGCTGTTTGTAGCGGATATTCGGTAAGAAATTTGTTACCGTATTTAGATATTTATTACTGGGCGTGATTCCGACGTGAAACCCTATTAAGTATAACACAATTTAGGTACGTTTTGTCGCAATAAATCTCATCGTGTCGGCATCTAAAAACGAAAATGCAAAAAGCAAGAGTGATTCATTCCGCCAAATTTAACGTACATATTACTTATTTGCCCTTTTAAAATATCTGCTTACAACTGATTCGTACCTTTGAGGCCAAAAGGTCACCCGGGGTTAATTGTTTGAATTTATCGTACAAGAGGGACAACTTATCCCCTAATATATACTAAAATTTGACCTTTACATAGGTCATCCTGAATTTTTACTGAACGTTCTTGGTGTTACAATTTTTCTAAATGTGCCATTAGTTTTTATTTGCAGGAAGACACGGATTATCATAATTGTAATCAGATCTTGTTCACAATAAATATCGCTGACTCAGATATTTACCGCATAACCCCGTATTAGGCATTTCAACCGTAAATTTTGTTAATTCGTGCGGCAAATCGGATTTCACGACAATTCAATCAGAATCCCTTATTAAGTGTTAATTTATGAATCAAGATTTATACCTCAACCTCAATGCTTCATATTAAAAGTAATTTCAATTCATTAAAACATTCCCTCTTTGTTTACATTGTTTTGTATTTAATTTAATAAAAATTAAAACTGAATAAAAATCATTTCTATTATTAAAAATAAATTAAGAATTTTAATAATATAAAATATTTGTATTCACTTAGTTAAAGATATTTAAAATAAATTAATAAATTAAAAGCTGTACTGACGAGCCATAAATCTCAAAACACATGTCTGCAGATACCCTTATATTACATAACATTCTTCATTTATGAAATAAACTTAATGTTTCAGTTTATTATGTCTATTTTGCATAACACTACAATTGTTTTGAACACACAGTGTCTTCTTCAGGTAAATCTACTACTGAAGAGGATACTGTGTTTACGAAATAATATACAAAATAAACATAGCAAACTGAAACTTCAAGAATATTTCATAATTTTAATCATATACATATATATATATTATTTACTATAAATAACTGAGGCTTCAACAATGTATAACAATACATTGTTTATTAATCAAAATAAAACACATTAAAATGTGTTTGCAATATTTAAAATTATTTTCGTAAATATAACTTTGATACAGATTCTTATGAAATACTACTATGAACAAGTTAAAACAAACTTTATTAAAGTGAATCAGGGCTATTCCGTGCACTTTAATCTATGTTTCTATCATATTAAAATTAATTTATTGTGACTGAAGTTTCAACAATTTACACTTATCACTATCAATCTTATATAATGACAAGTTTACATTGTTGAAACTATAGTAAAAATAAATTAAATTTAGTGCTATACAAACAAAGTTATTTTTAGAAAAAAATCTTTTTAAATATTACAAACACATTTTAACGAATACTTGGTTCACTTCACAATTTTTGAAATTAACCAAGTGTTTATTTAAATGTTTTTAATACATAAACATGTTTGAGAAGTTAATTCAACTTATACTCCTTAATTGTCCACGTTCAACATTAATAATATCAAGTTCAATGCAAGGACTGTATGATTGTAATAAGTGTTAAAAGGATGTTGTATATCAACATCATTTTAAAATTCCACACAACGGAATTTTGTATATCAACATCCTTTTAACACTTATTACAATTATACAGTCCTTGCATTGAACTTGATATTATTAGGAGTATAAGTTGAATTAACTCCATAATTCATATAACTTTTACTGCTATAGTATTGTTTAATATTATCACATAATATCAAATATGTCGTTGTAACATTATAATAGTAATAATATTTATTTTCTCAACGCATTTATAGTTTATAGTATGTGTTTATGTCAGCAACGTGAAGACACAAATGTTAATCCCGAAAAGTCTTCCAAATATTTCATCAGATGGAGTACCGCTTGTGTTGTCCCTCCAATTAATATTTTTAAGAGAATACAAATGTTTTAATACTCAACCCATCATTCGGATTAAATAATGTTGAATCTACTTGAAATAATATGTATTTAATTTAATTCATTAAATATTTATTAATTATAAAAATATATATTAAAAAAAAGATTTTATTTTAATTTTATCTTATTCAGCCCTTTGTAACCATAAATACGGGCAGTCCTGACAAGTATTTTCAGATTTTTTCCAAATAATACCTAATATTATTCTTTGTGGTGCTATTTTAATGGTTTTAACAGAGAAATCCTATTTCCAGAATATATATCGAAAATCGATAGGTGTATTTTATTATTAATAGCCGACTGTGACAAAATATTCATTCTTTTATGTTTTCAACGGAATATAATTATGACTATTTATATTTGAAATTAATGCAGATACTGTGTCTTTTTTAATTATAATAAAGATGGCCATGGAAAATAACAAGATAAGTTGTTTCGTCCATAGCCGACTATAATATCCATATAAAAAGTATAACTTATTTTATTTCTCAAAAACCGTGATATGTAGAAAAAATGAGTAATGGTATACTCAAAATTTTTCTACATATCACGGTTTTTGAGGGTTTTTGAGAAATATAATAAAGCTTTCTATACTTTTGCATAAAAAATGCCCCAAGAATGTTTTTACAGAAATACATTATTTTGGAAAATACAAAGAGTTACAGTGCTTTTTAAAAATGACAGAAAAACGTTCGGTATCTCGGCAACCATTCAAGATTTTTACCAATAAACGTTTCTCAAAAATCGATCTCCTGACATCTAAGTCTGTTTTCCTCTATCTAGTCTGAAAAAAGGTTTTCTCTGTTAAACCTATCCAAATTGCGCCACCCTGTACAATATTTAATTTAACTTTCCAGAAAAAAATTGAACTTTTGTACACAAGTTCACAATTTTACTATATTTATATTATTTCATTTAACTCTTTATGGCCATAATTATTTGCGGCACCGATATTAATATTTTTCGATTTTCCTCGAATAATACATAAATTCTTCGCCTGAAGAAGCCACAGTGTGGTGAAACAATTGTAGCTAGATTACAATAAACGAAAGACCATATAGTGATATTTAATATAAGTAATACTTAATAGAATTGTTTCCTCTAAAATAAGGCAAATTTCCATATTCAGCAATTAATTTAACTTCTCGGAATACATTGTAAACAAATTCACAATTTTACTACATTTTATTTAATTCTGAACAGTAAACAAAGGGTTAATATTCTCTATAATCAAAAATTAATATCCTATGCAAAAAAAAAACAATAATTAGCTACTTTTTATAATTTAATTAATTTCTATTCAAAACTACACTTTCGTGCATACTGGCTAAATGATTGCATTGCATAATAATTACTATCCTTTCATAAAACAAGATATGTCACATTCGTGAGATTAACTAGCAAAGAAATAATAGATACCCATCGGTTTTGTAATATTAATACTTGACAAGAATTCTTAAACAACTTATTTTTTATCTGAGGAATGACTCAGGGAATGTGAGAAATTGAATGTGTGTAGCAATGTTTTTTGATAATTCCATTACATTTTGGAAAGTGTTTAATAATTATATAATTTAATTTTTGAAATTATTTTGAACTTGTTTTTACGCTTATAAGAAAATATTTTTAATGTCTATTGGATTAAAAGTTAAAACAAATATCATTTTTGAGTGTCAATGATTGACTAAGTAAATTTTGAAAATTATTAGGTTTGTTTTATTTATATACAAAACAAAATAACATAAATAATTACAATACATGTAGGTGTTAGTTGTCTGGGCTATCGACCAGAGGTCTATCAGCCCTGTCATGAATTTATGATGAAGTTAAAGAAAAATCTATGCTAGCTAGCTGAAGTGTCTTGATGATTTGTACAAATGAATTGATGAGTGGTGATTGTTTTATTTATTTCATAATTTGCTTTAGTGCAATATTTTAATGCAATCACAAAAAACTGCACTCAAACAAATTATGAAATAAATAAAAAATAACACGGACTGAAAGACCGTGGGTCGATAGTCAATTAACAGGCGAAGAATTTTATGTTTATGTACAAAAATATGATATATGTATTATATTATGTGTCTGTTAATAAAGATTTCTGTATATATAAATTAATAACAATTTAATAATTCATTTAAAATTGGAAGAAAAATTTGCTTTTTGTTCATTGACTTTGAAGTGCATACTGACACATTACTTTTTCCTTTCTGCCTTTCTGCATCCTTGTTTAGTTTTGTTGTAAATCGAAAATGTTTATGTTATAATGGTAATTGTAAAACTATTAACAAGACTGGTAACCTCTGACAATTCGACGAAAATAACTAATTATTGAATTATATTTGTAAACTATCACACATAAAAATATACTAATGTACGAATTTTTTTGCTGCTTGCCAACCCCGGGGAGTTCGGTGTATGTAGTATTTATAGTCAATGACGACACCGTTTCATGTGTGGCGCTAAAGCGCTTTCTCAAGGTGTTTTTAAATAACCTAATTATCTCAATGTGTATTGATAAGTAATTTAGAGGTGAAATGGTACCCATGTTGAGGTTTTTAGGTTATAAGTAAAAGTGAATATAATAACTAAAACTCTCCCGTTCGGGGAATATCAAGCACTTACTTATACAGCGCTATATGTTAAAAATTCCCTGAACGCGACCAATGTTCCGTAAAAGCGCTTTTATTCATCTAGACTACTAAATGCGGAATAAACATAGAGCTTTAGAATTTAAGCAATGTAAATAATATGCCTGTCTAGTTTAACATACTAAAAAATCATTTTTATGAAGATTTATTTTGAAAATGTTGTGATAAAATAATGAAATAAAATATAAATTCCGAAAAGATATAGATAGATAAGAATTTAATACATACACAATACGAATTTGGCTTCACCGACGGACAGGAACGAGTGCAAAAATAGGAGGCGCCTCTATCTAAGTTTACTGGCTTATCTAATAGTGTTGCTTAATTAATTACTATAAAAATTCTTTGGAACTAAATTTACTGTCGTAATTAGTAGTAGCTGAGTATATTTAAGTTCGTAGAAATGATATTTGTGTAAATTATTATAAATAGATTTTTAATAACGCATTTTGTAAAATTGAAATCCGTTTTAGTGGATATTGTTTAAATTTAAAGTTTTAAAGTTTTTGACAAACAATAGCAATATTTTTAATCTTCATATGATTTCGAACTATTTTATTTTATAATAAATATGAAAAAAATAATTAAAAAACTATCAGTAAAATAAAAACCAAACTTTTGATTATATATTTAATTGTTAAATGGCTATCGAGTTAGTTCTTTCTGCCTATTAATCATATTTTCTATAAAATATATTTTTGAGCCAGCCGTATTGATGTTTTAGCAATTGGAAATAAAACAAGATAATAACATCGCTTACTGAGTAATTAGTATGGAGGATACATAAATTTCATAATACTTATTTCAGTTTATAGCTCTGTGGTTATCAAATAAGCGTTAAAAAGACCGAAAGCGATAATTCAAATGTTTATATGAATTTCTATTCGTACGATTATCACATAAAACGTAATTTGAGCGGCGTCGCGACATTAAAATGTCCAATAAACAAATTCTTGTCATTCGATCACTATTTCCAAAGACCGATAGGCACTAATTTGTGCTAATATTTTGTAAATTATTTCATCAGTTATTGTTATTAGCCAGCCGACAGTATTGGAAAGTATTGGATGTGAAAGTTTATTTAGGAACGATGATGATCGATTTTTTTCATCGAAGATACGGCTTTCGTAATTCAATACTAGTTTTGCATTTAACATAAGAATTAAATTCTAATCCTATTCGTTAAGTCTTTTGTATTAGGTGTTTGTTTTCACGAAATAATATGCGTGTTTTTTTTTCTTCGGAGAATTTGTTTATGTTAACGTATTTATTTATACATATTTAAATAAGATATTTTCGAAAACAAGCATATTTTCAATTTCTCCTGATGTAAAGAGAAAGTATTCTTATCGAAAAAATGTTCAAAACAAAAATACGTTTTAATTGATATAATAAATAATATTTAAATAAAACACTTGTTTTGTTGCAACTATATAGATTTAAGTGCATTTCATCACACGTTAAGTGAGAACTTAATAAATCATGGTATAAATAAGGTACATGTTTAGACATTTAAATTGAATTGTTGTCAATTTTAACCCATATTGATAGTAATAAAATGTTCACAATTCAAGCATTTTACTAAATTTTACATTATAATAACTTCACCTTTATTTAGTGTTGGGCAAAATCGAGTAATATTAGTAATCGAGTATTTCTAAATGAGCAGTTTTAAATAAATAAAGTCAATAAGTAACAATAAATCATGTTTTTCATAAATAGGAAACTGTTACTTATAGGAATAGAATATGTTGTATTAATTAAATTGTCATATACTTAAATTTGCAGTAACAAAAAAGTTCGAAAAGATCGACTTTGCCCATCTCTACCTTTATTACCTATAAATTTAATTATATCTTACAATTTCCTTTTCTAACAAGAACTAGTGAATTGGCGTAATAATTAGTCATTTTCTATAAATTAGATAGATAATAAAATAATTATTTTTTAATTATTTTTGCATTCTTTTCTTTTTAATTTTAATTAAAGCTACGAAGAAAACATTTTCAACATCATTATTAAGAAATTGTTGAATTTAACAGATCTAACATTTTTTATCTGTTAAATTCTCAATAATGATGTTGAAAATGTTTTCTTCGTAGCTTTAATTAAAATTAAAAAGAAAAGAATGCGAAAATAATTATATACATTTTCATTTTAATAAACACTAAGGACTGAGTTTTTTATCAACAATTAATTCCACTTTACTGTATACTTATCTCTTTAATCCTCAACGGGATTATTAAAGCAATTCATTTAAATTGTTTTATTTTGTATTCCTAATATTTCCAAAAATGCATTATTAAAGCAACTAATTTTGTGAAAACGATTCAAATCATTTGCATTAATAATCGCGTTTTAGAAATAGTTCTAACCAAACAAAAATGTTGGAATTATAAGAATAAACTTTCAATAAATTTTCCACCGAGCAAAAGCAAACGCAAAATGTCCGAAATATATTTAGTTCAATAAAAAATAAGTAGGAGAAAGAACAACCATTTTCATTTAATAAATTAAAGTCTCCACAACTAACAAAAAGAAGATTAATTTCAAATATTCCGTACGGGAAATGTTAAGTTTAACGTGTATGTTAATAATTAACTTCAAATTCTATATGTATATATTTATTATAAAACCTGCTCAGACTGTGATGATAACAAATAACTTATATTTTAAACTTAACATTCTCCTTATAGAATTGTTGTTTTTAAACTAAAGAAAAATATGTGGTGTAATTTTTCAAATAATATAAAATTCAGTGATTCTATGAGTAAAAAGAAATTGAAAATAATTAATATTTAACATTTTATTGGAATTTATAAATTTTCCCTTGTTTTTCATAACATTTTTTTCATATGAGAAAGTATTTTTATACATGTATTAACGATTGCAATTAAATTGTCGCTAAGACTGTCAAAGAAAAATATCAATATTATAATTTCTAATGCAATATGACACAATTTACACAAAGACTGTAACAAAGAAGCAAATTCTATACTATTTCATCAAACTTTGTCTTGTTTGGAGAAACAATTATTGCGATTTTGATGTAAAGAAAACACTTAACGTTTTTACCACTTTTATTTATTATTTTATTATAAAAGTGGTATAAAAAAGTTAAGTATTTTCTTTACATCAATATTAAAAATGTAGCAGGAAGTTAACGCCTCCAAGATCCAACGATTTTTGCGATTGCAAATAATCGGGGCTATTCCGTAAAAAATATTAAGTTTAACGTGTACGGTATTAATTATCTTCAGATTCTATGTATATGTATCACTATAGCTGCTTAGACTGTAATGATAAATATAACGTACCCGTTAAAGTTAACATTTGCCTTACAGAATAGCCCCGAATATTTGAAATTAATCTTCTTTATGTTAGTTGTGGAGACTTTAATTAATTAAATAAAAATGGTTGTTCTTTCTCATACTTATTTTTTATTGAACTAAATATATTTCGGAAACTACGCTTCTATCTTCATTAGAAGAAAGACAACCATTTTTTTTATTTAATTAATATTTAGAATTATTATTTAATATATTTTAAATGGGTTATTTTTCTTTATACAGTAATATTTTGCTTCATACTCTACAATTAGCAGCTAGAATAAAAATAAAGAATTCAAATAATCCATGCATAACGTCGAAATGGGGGACGAGATCCTTAAAACAAGCGGCATATAACGGAGCTGTTTTTAAACTAAAGAAAAATCTGGGCTGTAATTTTTCAAACTGCTTTATTATTTAATGTAAAATTCAGTGAAATGCCGTGCTAAAAAAATAATTCCTACCCTTTATGCAATTAAAAGGTATTGGGAGTTGGGGTGGCGATGTGGAATTTTGAAGCAAGATTTGTGCGCGGATTGAAATTTGTATGATGTGAGCACGACTTCGTGTGTGTGAACCTGTGAGCAGGTTAGGTTACGAAAGGTCGTGACTTGACTGGTCACGACGAGCACTTAGGGTATAGCCTCGGGGCATTTCTATAGTAAAACCCATGCCTCCTCGCGCATGGCATACTTATAAAGCTACAACTAGTTGGAAATATAATACACTGCATTAAACAAAACGTTTGATATTTGGACAAATGGATTATAAAAAACGAGTTATCTTATAATTAATGGCGTTGTTTTTGGTATGTTTCCGTTTCGGTAGCTGAAAATCTCTGCCATATCGGTGGTATGCTTCACTTACTGGGCACATGAACACCTGTTTCACCTTTGACCTCCCGTTCTACCGTTGCCCTTGGGCGGCGATTCCATCCCGACATGTGTCCACATGAAAAGGCAAGTTTTTACGGAAACAATTCTCTGTACAGATGTTCTGATATCGCGTGTAAAATGTAATTGAAAAAAAACTTCTATTATAGTTTTCATTATAACTTTGACATATAAAAAGAGCGTGCATTTTTCAAGCTCGGTCGCGAGCTTTTTGTTTGTATTCCACGCCGACACCATCTTTCTCCACAACGGACAATTTATCAATTAGCTTTGCCTTTTTATTCGGCTATATTTATTGTATAGATCACGAGAGCATGACCACTAAAACGACTAATCATCAAAAATCGTAAAATATGCTATTCTCTTCGGGATTCATTATTTATTAACTTGAACTTAATTAGGAGAAAATAAACAAACTAATTCAATCGATTTGAATTAAATTAATTTTTATTAATATCACCTATTATTTATATACATTAAGGTGCGCCGAAAAAACAATGATTTTGCCAGACACACAATGAAATATTTTTGTTTGACATTTTTCGCGTGAATCCTCAGGTAACACCGAGCTCTTGCAAACGTATTTTTTGCACTTTTCTTAGATTTTCGTTTATAATTTTTTTCGTATTACTTCAAATTGCCTGAAATCCATTGTTATTAGCAGAAAGCCAATTTTCATACATGGTATAAAAATATGTGAATTTAAAGGTTTCTAAATAAATATATATACAAAATTGTCAGAAAATGTATTACAATCTTCCCATACTATAGATTAATTTTTGATAAATATATCTTACGAGGGCAGAAAGACCAGCCCATTGTATATATTGTTATATTAAATTTTGTAAACTTTTGTTGTCATATTGTCTGAATAAAGATGTTTGTATATACAAATCTTACAAATACGTATTTGCGTTGTATATTTCATATGTGGCACTTACTACATTTATTAGATTTATAATTATCTGTCATTACTAATTTTATTCGTCGTTGCCAAATTTACTTTTATATTTACAGAAATGTTATTTGGCAACGATGGATCAAATTAGTAATAAAACTTCAAATTAGTAAAATAAAGAGGATGGGGAAATATATGGTAAGTGTTTATTCTGTGGCTGTGGAAGGGTACATGGAAACATTTGGATGAGGAATACGAAGAAGTATGTAGCCATGGATCAATGGAACAAGGTTAAGAGAAGATGTAGCTGGCGTAGATATCTTAAAGGGACTAGGGAAGAGTATGGAGAAGAGAAAATTAAGTTGTACTTTTGTTTTTTTTTGTATTTAGATTTAAGTGTCTACAAAAAAGCCCATTATCGTTCAAGTTTAGTTTATAGATTTTTTTATTATGTAAGGGTGTAATGTTTTTTTTATGCCAATAAGGGTTTTTAGTAATAAAAGTGAGAAGTTATAAGCAAGAATTTTTTTTTCTAAAACTACATGTTAACTATTCCTAGCTGAAGATTATCACACCTTTTATGACCACCTCGTAAATATAAAGATTTTGATTTTCAATCAATTCAACTCAGATATACTACTTTATTGGCATTATTTTTTACTCTTTGCTTGCACATTGGCCTTTAGTCTGCTTTTATAATAAATATATACAAACATCTTTATTTGTGAAATTCAAACAATATAATAACAATACATTAGAAAACCAGTACGCTACATTTATAATTACAAATTATATAAATTGGCTATCGACCAGTGCCCTTTTTGTCTGTCTCTATCATTTCATTACTTTTATAATATTTTGCTGTAATTCATAAATTAGAAATATATATACATCTTTATTGAGACAATAACTTTATATAATATACAGTTATATAATACAATTATAAATTTGTATAAAGGTGTTAGTCTGTCCTGGGCTATCGACCTAAGGTCTTTCTGGCCTGATTAGAAATATATTTCAATAATTTGAAATTTGAATTTGAAATATTTTTCTGTGCATCATATAATGTGCCAATAATAAGCCATTATTATTCTTGTTTTTTTTTTATTTTTATGATCAGCACAGTTACCGTTATAAAAATTCAAATACAATATTATTCTATTTAAATTTAAAGCAAAATATATTGCGATTATGGATTATTAATAAAAAATGTACAGGGTGGCGCTATTTGGATGGTTTTAGCAGAGAAAACCTATTTCCAGACTAGATAGAGGAAAACCGACTTAGGTGTCAGGAGATTGATTTTTGAGAAAGGTTTATCTGTAAAAACTACATCGCAAAATCTTAAATGGTTGCTGAGATACTGGGCGTTTTTTTTTAAAGTATAACTTTATGTTATTTCTCAAAAACCGTGATATAAAAAAAATTCTAATTTTGTTTAAAAAAAGTGGCCTAAGAATGTTTTTACATTGCATTATTTTGATAAATAAACGACAGAAAATCGAAAAAAATGCCTAGTATCTCGGCAATCATTCAAGATTTTGCGATGTAGTTTTTACCAATAAACGTTTCTCAAAACTCGATCTTCTGACACATAAGTTGTATTTTTTCTATCTAATCTGGAAATAGATTTTCTTTGATAAAACCATCCAAATAGCGCCATCCCGTATATTTTCATTAATAATCCCAATATTTTTTTCTTTAAATGTAGATTGTGAATATTAAGTGATTATCAACAAAAAATGTACGTTCTATGAGAATGTTTGTTATTTTTAAATTATTATTTTTAAAAGTTTATAATTATATGAATCTAATTATATTGCATATGAATTGTATACCATTACAATGTATATTGTCTGAACCAGTAAGACATATATCGATCCAGTAAGCAAGTGTGTCGATCACAAAAGCCATAAAACAATAATAATGCGTCCTACTCGCTCACATTATCACCCCATCAACATTAATAACGCGTCAATGTTAACCCTCATATCAACCGATCAATGAATGCATCCTTAACCAAAATTATCTTGAGATAGCTTCAGAGTCAACAATAAGCAGACACGCACAGTCCAGTATACTCAATGCCGACCATATCACAATTCCTCCCCCATCTTCAGAGATGTATTATCTGTCCGATACATACAATGCATCGCTTTTATAGCATCCAATTTTTCGGAGGGTAAAAAAGCAGTAATTACAGGTGACTGTGTGTTTGTGAGTGTGTGTGCCGTTGTAATTTACACGGATGCCGGCCATTGAATTAGTGGAATTGGTTAACTGTTGCTCCAAACTTAAGACCGAAAGGTCAGAAGGAAAGCGTGTTGGTTTATTATGTGTCCCAAATGAACTAATTAAGTGAACACATTTTTATTTCAAGGCAATAAAATAAAACCCATTTAATATTAATAATTGATTATTATTAAATAAATTAAATAAAAAGAATTTGAAAATAATTTAAAAATTAACTATTTTCAAATTATTTGTATTTAATTTAGTTTAAATAACTATGACCATGTAAATATTTTTTTCTATTATGGTTATTATTAGATTCATAATTAAAACAAGACTTTTTTTAATTAATAAAATTGATGACAATTTAACTCTATTTTCTATGTACTTAATACTTTTTAGCTTTAAATTTCATAAATTTATTGTACAAAATACAGCTGTAATTGTTGTATCGAAACAATAATAGAATTTATTTCTGCAATAATTATTTTGTAATATTTGAAGCTAAAAAAGTGTTTTACTTACAAGTAGCTATAAATGGAGATTCGTGAAGTTAGAATTTAATGAATTTTTTTTTTTTCAGAAATATTAATATATAAATTGTTTTAAATATTACTGTATATATTACTGTAATATTTAAAACGATTTATATATTAATATTTCTGAAAAGGCAATAAATTCATTACATTCTATCTTGACGAAACTCCATTTTTAACTACTTGTAAGCAAAACACTTTTTAGCTTCAAATACAAGCGTTAATGTTAATTCTAATAATTATTCGAATAATTTGATTTTTTTTAATCTATGGGAATACTTTGATTATTTCCATAATTGAAAATTTCTATTATATCCATTCAAAACATCGGATCACTACTCTCAACTAGTTGGGAATAAAATAACTCAGAGTGGAAAATGAATCAAATGATTTTATTTAGAATTAATCCATATTTAGTATATAATTGTTTTGCTAATGAGAAACAAATTAAAATTTAAGGATGCGTTTTAGCAGAAAAAGATGGCAATATAATTATTGGCAGTTAGTAATTCGAATTAAAATGCTGTTGTGATCAATGAGGAATATTGTATTATACATTAAGGTAATCTTAGAGCATGCAGGATTTTCACCAGATAAATTAAAATGCATTGTTATAATTAGATTTTATAGAAAACAATTATGAAAAAATAATTAAAATCTGTCAGTTTTATGTCAAATTTTAATGTATATTTTTAGCAACAAAAAAGTGCTTAATGAAAATTTTAATAGTTTCAATAAATTCCTTATTAAAATAGCTTTACAATCATTACCTATTAATTTCATTATATCTTCCAATTTTTTATTCTAACAAGAACTAATGAATTTGGGTGATAATTGATAAATTATTATTTGGGCCGATATTTTTCTATCTAACATGTAAGAATTTTTTTTTATAAATGATTATTTTCACTTTAGTGTATAGCTATCTCTTTTTGTTAAACCGCAACCTTAAAGGAAATTAAATAGTACTAAATCTTTTTTATATGAGAAAAAATAAGCATGGTATATAATCTGACATAATAAAAAAATAAATATTTTCATATAATTGATGGTTGAAGCCTTTACTTTGTGATACATTTTTAACTAATGTAAAAAGAGATAAGTTTAAAAATTAAACACCTTGTTCGTATCACACACTTGTTAATCCGTAACTATAGTTAATTAGTGTAGGTCGAAACTATAGTCATATAAAAACAAATGTGTGATATGAGCAAAGTGTTTAATTTTTAAACCTGTCTCTGTTTACAAATATTTTCATAATATATTCTCAAATAAGGGCTATCGACCATAATTCTTTCTGCTCGAAATTAAATATTAATACAGAAAAGTGCATTTTGTGATAATATACTAAAATTAACTTTTCGGTATTAATTTATTTTTAATAGGTAGAAGAGAATTCCATTTGTATGTTGATTGTTTTATTTTTTTATTATTATTTTATACATTGCAATTCACAATAATGAAAACATTTTAAATGAACTTTTAAAAAAACTTAAAAAAATCCATTTTTATATAAATATTTAGACTTTAAATTTCTTTTGGTTGAAAATAAAAAGCTATTAAAATTTATTATTATTCATGATTTTTTGTACAATTACATGATTAATAAATTTAAGTTATTGCATTTCGTAGTAGAAGCTCCACTTTTCAAAAATAGAAACACTCGTTTTAATATACGAAAGGTAAACGTTGTTATTTCAAACAATAAATTTCAACGGAGATGCCTATTTTAAGTTCCATGAGCCGCTAAACACGTTTTGATCGGTTTCTGTGTTTACTATTTACCGAAAACAATAATGTTCAATTCTTAAACATAGCGCGCAAAACATGAAGAAATTCTATGTTGAATATCTTATAGGCGTCATTGGGTCACGATAATATTCGTGCCCCAATTTATACTTCTATAAATACGGTTTTGCACTTGCTCCAACTGTTCCTGTTAGAATAAGTTCAAACGTGTGTAATTTACTCATTTGACAGATAAAAATTATTGTAAATGTTTGATGAAGGTTCATTTTATAGAACTCGATTTTTTTATAAACCACACTTTGAGCGACTTTTTTGGTCAATGGTAAATTCAACTATTCACTTATGACTCATCTAACAGTTGGTAAAACATGATTAACACCGTATAAAGATTATTGTTTATTATCTGAGAAAATAATAAATATGTTGTACATAATCTAGAGTCATCTAGCGTTTGCATAATATACTCTCATGGGTACTTCTATCCGGAAAGATATTCTCATTTTGTTTGTTGTACCAAACAGGTTGATTGTTTCCACTTTTGTCTCTTTTTACCTGAACCACTTCGGACTTCCCTTACCATATTTTTACCATTATTTGTTAATATAATTACGACAATGACATAAATTCCTGTCAGAATTCAAATCGTAATTAAATAAATAAAGATAAAAAATATTTATTTACGGACTTCTCCTTTGCACAATAAGATATATTTCTTTTATTAAATATTATTACCAATAAAATACATTTTATTAATACGTATTTCCATTTTATGGATTTACGTAATTTATAATTCAAGTTATTTTCAATGTATTCAGTTGTAAATTACGTGATTATTACTTATTTTCATCTATAAATGTTTCGTAAAACCCCCTTTTATTCCACAAACATTTGTTTCGAAGCTTTTCATTGTACGGGCGGAGAATAAAAATTCTTGGTGTGAAATTTCAAGGCGGCCGGGTCTAATTTAAATCAGAAAACGCACGCATTGTGCAATAGTTGACATTAACGTGAGGGGTTTCAGGTTTAATGGAAATAGTTGCATAGTCAACTTACCTGTTGTGAATAAAACGATGGCTTTCAGACAGGAATATTCAGCAGAGTCCACGTGCAGCGCTTTTAACTTTTCCACTTGTTCCTAAAACAATACGGAATGAGCTTTAGAATTTGAATGTTAACATCTGTATTCATCATGTTTTCATCCACACTACATCACATCATTCATGCCAAATAGGTTTTGTTCCGATAATAATTATGGTCGCTAGGGAGGGCGAGGAGTGGCTCCTCTTATACTATTGATATTATATTAATGCGATTGTTAAATTGTGTTTAAACTATATTAACTTTAAATATTAGTAGCGATTAAAATAAAAAAACGAATAATTTATTCAATTAAAAATATATACACCCAGATAAATTATTTTAATATGTTAAATAATTCATCATATTAGCTACTGAGCTATTAAGTAATTAATTAGGTAATATATTGAATTATTTACTCATTCGGTACCTGATAAAACATTTTACACTATGTAATGTTTTCTTTAGCTAAGTCAAATACTTTTTTCACTTAATAAATTATAACCAAAAAGCATTTTGTAGTATCCTCTTTAATTAATTAGGTAAAAAGAGATAGGTTTCAAAATTATACACCTTGCTCGTATTATACACAAAAACAAGTGTGTGATCAAAATGTTTAATTTTAAACCTATCTCTTTTTACATTAGTTAAAAATGTATCACAAAGTAATGGTTTCAACCATCAATTTATATAATTTGGTAATATTTAATTTTTCGGTGTTTATAAAAGATATTACACTACGTAATATTTTCTTTTTAAAAAAGTCATTTTTTTACTTAATAAAAGGATTTCGTAGTATTGCATAGTGTAGAAAGTTTCATCGAGTACCGGATGTATCGTTGATATTGAGAGCTAACAGTATGGTTTAATAAATATCGAGCGTATAACAAAAATCGACAACGAAGTTGGCGTTGGAAGTCTCGAGTTATGTCTGTACTAAGATCACACGCGTGAAATGCTGGTTGCGGTCAACATGACAAACAGTACTTTACGGGTGCGCGTGTGACTTTAGTTCAGACATGACTTTAGATTTCCAATGCCAACTTCGTCGTCGTTTTTTGCTATACGCTCGATACTAATAAAATACAATATTTAAAAAAATGTTCAACCATTATCATCTAGCGTTTGCATAATTGGTGATGGACATTTTGGTCTTTCGGACCTCATTAAACCAGTGTGTTCCAGGTTGCCTAGATGATATTAAACTGATGTATTGTGTTTATAAATACTCATATAAATATATAAATACTCTATATGAACTTTGTGCTGCCATATTTAGTTAAGTTAAACTTTGTAAATATTGTAAACCCTGTCAATGGACTTAGTCTGTTGGGTTTTGTATAAATAAATAAATATTCTTGATAATAATAATATAACCACAATACAAGATCCGTTCAGCAGCCTTCATCAAGACATTGCACATGAAACACACTAGTCTGATGAAAAAAAAAAAAAAAAAAAAAAAACGAAATGGCCATCATAGTTATCCATACGTTAGATGAATGGTGGCTGAACATTTTATGAAATTCTTGATAATATTTTTAAAAAATAGGAAAAAGATGGTGCTTTGAGCAATTTTTCAAATAATATGTTTAGTGATAAGGAGTATTAAGTTGTAATTGAAAGAGTTTTAACTGATTAATTAATATATGATATAAATGTTACCTGGAATATTCTTATGTGATCCATGAACTGCACAACTCTATCAGCACACATTGGCGAAGCATGAAGTCCAGCGGCGGCGATTAAAGGGGCAACATGTAGAGGCATTGAGCACTGGCTCGCGTTGAGCACAAACAACTCTGACCAGACCAATCGTAATAACGCCACCTGAAATCATCCATAAAAGTTTACGACCGCATTTGAAGTTAGTGGAAGTTAATTACCTGGTCGGTCACTTGAAGGTCTGGGAAGAAGGGGATGTTTCGGGCCCATTCTACCGCTGAAAACAGCAGCCGCGCTGCCAACTCGCAAATATTATCAATTCCCATAATATTATTAGCTTGTATGCACTGGCCATACCTACTCGTAGGATACGGCTCAGCTCTTAACAGCAGGGAAATATAACTACTTAGGTAAGTGTGATTACTGAGTGACGTCGTTACGGAGTCCGTTGAATTCAGGAATTGATTCGACAGCCCGGGAAGCGATGGCTGGGAAGGTGGAACTCGCCCCCTCTGGACGGCTGAAACATTCAAACATGAAACAACAACTGAATTAAACAATAAATAAATGTTATTTAATACAGGTGATGTATAATCTCAACTGCTCTCATATGTCAAATACATTTTTTCAACACAGACATATTTACGATGGATGCGAAAGTAGCCCGTAATACAGCTTGAAGTGTGTCAAAACATAAAACTGCATTCCTATCCTTTAGACATTTATAATTTGCAGCGAGAACCTGTTTTTAAATTTGATGTCATGTTTTTTAACTGCAAATTATTTCAGCAATAACTATTCCGAATAATAGCTCTTCTCAAAATTGTATTGTTTGTAGTAATTATCAAAGTAGAACAAGTTGTAATCAAATAATTAACGAGTAAACATCAGCGGGATAATATAACAACAAATTTACTTATAATACTCCTCCGTTTTTTCTTTAAATACTGTCTCAAGAGATTTAATATTCTATCAATCAAAGGTTGGGCAGTCTAAGATCATTTATATGAACTCTGACGTTTGAATTAACATTGATTGCCGTTAGTGCTTGACTTTTTCATTTTTTGTGTCGTTAAAATATTGTTCTGTCATTTTTTTCTTCAAAAATGATTAATTATATACGACAGGTTGTGTTATACAGAGTGAGCCACTGGGTTCTCACCGTTCCTTTAATAAGAAAATCGTTGCTTATTTACCGACATAATCGACCTTTTACGTGCATTTAAAACACGCTTTAACCAAAGAGAATTTCACACTATTAAGCAAAGATGATACCATTTAGTAGGTATCATTTTTGTTTTAATGAGAAAGTGTATATTGTTCGTAATAAGCTTTTTACTTTTCATAAATTTTGGAAGGATAATATAATTATCAATACGATAATTTAAACATGAAATTGTAAAAATACTGGATACTTCATTTTAATAAAAATCCATTTCTTTCTCTTTTATAGGAATGAATTAATAAAAAATTAAGACACCGCATTTTTATTAAAATCAAGCAATTAGTATTTTTACAAATTTTTGTATAAATTATCGTGTAATTAATTTCATTATACTTACAAAATTTATGGAAAGTAAAAAGCTTATTACGTACGGTATACTTTTATTCATTAAAGCAAAGATAATACTATTTAGTATAGTAGCATGAAATTATCTTTTGTTAAAGCATGATTCAGATAATAGATATGTATACATATATTTAAACCTATCTCTTTTTACATTAGTTAAAAATGTATCACAAAGTATTAACCATCAATTTATATAATTTGGTAATATTTATTTTTTTCCCATCCGGCACTTGATAAAAGATATTACACTATGTAATGTTTTCTTAATAAAAATCAATTACTTTTTTTTACTTAATAAAAAGATTTCGTAGTATCTCGTATAAAGTTTGTACTGCCATATTAAGTTGTGTTAAACTTTGTAAATATTGTAAACCCTGTCAATGGACTCAGTCTGTTGGGTTTTGTATAAATAAATAAATATTCTTTAATTGATATTTATACCAAATTAATAATATACAAATGAATATATTACAATAAATATCCTTCTATGAAAATTATCTGCCAAATAGTTTCTGACATTGTCTCTAGTGTATTATGTAGTTAAATGTCTCTCTCATGGAGTTGTATGTTTTCTTATATATATAACAATCATTATTAACAATTAAGTTTACAATAACGTAACAACTATTGATTATGAATATCACACAAAAAATAATTAAATGGCTATCGACCATAAGTCTTTCTGTCTGATGATTATTTCTTATTTTATTTGATTAAATAAAATAACGAGTTTTTCATTTATTTTTATTCATTTATTTATATACATTTTACTTACAAACAAAAACTATAATTGCCTTAAAAATATTGCGTTTTTATTGCTTAGACTTTTGAGTACTTTACGAGTTTCCCGTCCCCCACAATAGAGAAGGGTAAAGATCGAACCAATGGAGGCAGGTAGGATGTAGTGGATATTTTTTAAATGTAATTTTCAGTTTGATCGAAATAAGCAGAAAATATCATTTTTATAATATTAAATACCTTAAATAATAATACTACTACTTATAATAATTTAACTGCAATGGTGTGCATTTCCTTTGATCCAAAGCACAAGCTTTAGCTTATATATATTAATTAATTTAATTAATGACGTCAGAGTGAGATAAAACAATCGTCATAGTTTCGAATATCAATGAAAGCATAGAATTCATGCTTTTCATTGATGTCGATATCAGTAGTATATTACTGTATATAATAACATCTATTTACGTGGAATATCTCGTAGTTATATCATATATCATTAGAATTAATTCATCCGGTGTGTGATTTTCACAGATGACCAGCAATGGTTTGAAGTAGGTTATTAACAAAATACTCGTAATATTTATGTATAAAGGGATTGTAGGGAAATACGTGATCAAAGAGATTAATGGGCAAAACGTGGAATATTTAAAGGGCACTTTCGCTAAATGGATTATTGTGGAATTTAATGTAAGACTGCAATATTGTCTCACATAAAAGTTTGGAAATTGATAACGAAACTTGTTTATGGTTTCACCGGTGAAAGTGATTACCAAATAATAAAAAAAAAGTAAAAAGAAACGAAGTGATTTATTTTTCATTAACATTAAAAATTATTAGTGAATATGTTTTTAACTAATATACAATGCCTGCTTGTAAATCTCAATTCTTACGCTTGAAGAAGTCAGTGTGTGGTGAAACAATTGTAGTGATTACAATAAACATTTTATGTTTTTATGTGATTTATGTTATATTTGAATATTTTAATAATGATTTTGTTTCAATTGTAAAATATCCTTAAAAGAACGAACAAAGCTCAATGTTTATATTATATCGAGCGTATAACAAAAATCGACGACGAAGTTGGCGTTGGAAGTCTCGAGTCATGTCTGTACTAAGATCACACGCGAAAAATGCTGGTACCAGTACTCTACGCGTGCGCGTGTAATTTTAGTTCAGACGTGACTTTATATTTCCAATGCTAACTTCGTCGTCGATTTTTGTTATACGCTCGATATTTAAAGGTTTTAATAATATTTTTGATTCAATTACAAAAATATCCCTAAAACGAAGAAAGCTGAGTATTCGTGTTATAATTATTGATCAAAGCTATTTAAATAAATTAAATAAAAAAATTTGAAAACAATAAATTATTTCCTCTTTAGCTACTGTTAGCTTATGTTACATGTCTGCAGATAGCCTTAAATTACGTAATTTCTTGCATTTTCTTTTCGATTCAAAAATTGTTGTATTATACAATATGTTATTGTTATGCAACAGCAAATGTCCATTATTGAGCATTTGTTTAAAGTAACATATGTCAAAATGTCACAGTAGATAAAGAGGAAGTAATTTATTAAATATTTTCAAATCCTTTTTATTTAATTTTTTCGTATAATATTTGAAAAGTGTAATAATATTTTTGTTTCAATTATAAAATATTTTTAAAAGAACGAAGAAAACTGAGTATTTGTGTTATATTTGAATATTTTAATAACGTTTTTGTTTCAATTACAAAAATATCATTTAAAGAACGTCGCTTATTCAAATATTACAAACTTTTATTAACGAATGTAGCTGCTTTGTTGTAAGAGCCGAGAAAACGTTAAGCATCAACATAAATCATAAACACACAATAAATTTCTGTGAACTATAGAAGATTTACCATCCTGCATAGGAGTCGTTGCGTTACAATTGTTGATTGCAAATCGCAAGACTGGGTCGTATTACAGACTTCTTCGCCTGCGGCAAATTAAATCACAAGATTGTAGATTCGTACTGAAGACGTAACTCTAAGCGCGACCGATACGGGAAAAAGTAGAAAAAGAGGTCAAAAATAATGAGTAAGTTTCAGTAAATCGGACAAGTTTTTGGAATGTAAAAGTTTTTTAATGTTTATGCATGGAACTCGTATTATAATTCTGTACTGAGTTGCTATGCTGAGCGTGGCTATCGTGGGAAATAACCTTTGCTGACCCTGACCTCGAACCGAGACCAAGCGTATAGCGAGATGGGGCCATAATCAAATACCACGAATAATGAAGTCATTCTTGTGTAGGTTTCCCTAAAAGTTTCTTCCACATACGGATATCCACCTTGGTTCCTAAATGTTTCAAAAGGAAGATGAAAGTGTGGCGGATGAAATAAAGTGGTTAATTGGTTCGCGACCCAAACGAATTATGCGGTCAGTGAAGCATTTTTGTTTGAATGACATAAGTAATTGAATCAAAGGGATTTATTAGAAGAAAAAAATAATTCATGTATTTTATGCGACCTGGAAGAAATAAGAAAATTGAATGCTTTCTAATCTATTAAGTTCAATGATTTGGTGCACGAACTCATGAAACCGATAATTTAATTTTGTGGTAGAAAGTAATAAATGTTCTTTGGATGGAAATGAAAGAAGCTATTTGGCTAATACGAATTTCAAAACGTTTTGATGCTAAATCGGTAAATGGAAACAATACATTGTTTACACTAATTATATATTACTAGATCAGCCTTCTTGAATGAATATATTATATACTGACTTCCGGTGTATAATACCTAAACTTAAGTGCAGGTTAAAAAATAACGTAAAATTAATTAATAATAATTAAATAAATTGCTTAATTGATATTTTATAAAATGTAGTTTAAAATAAATTGCACTGCTAAATTATACAATACGATTTAAATTAAATAACGAAAATATTTCGAAAGTAAATAATAAAATATTATTTATTTTATTACATATGCTATGGATTCAAATGGTTTTATAAATTGCCATTTTCTTTTGCTTGAGTTAAACATTAATTTTAGATCGTTCAACTATATAATTTTGTCAATAGAAAACTTCTTCACAATTATTTAAATGAATTAAATAAAAATAATTTGAAAATAATTAATAAATTATTTCCATCGTTACCTCTGATTTAATAATTATTTTCAAATTCTTTTTATTTAATTTATATTATTTTGTTTAAACAATTATGATTTGTATTGTCCACTGCAAATAATTATAAAAATTTGTAATATATAAAAATGCTATATTAGAAAACTCATTCATCAGATTTAAGAGGCGTTTTCGGCATAATGATTTTTAACGTATTCTTCTAATAAAGGTTTCATTTATGTTTATAACCCCGACACCAATTGGTAAAAGGGGACATCGATTATATATATATATATATATTTATGCTTATTTATATGTTTTATTTTATATATTTTTATATGTATATTGCATTTTGTTAATATATAGAATCTTTATATATGTAGAATACAGACATCAAAATTCAACAAAATAACACTACCATTTCTTCGGAGCTCATACATTCGGATCGGATTGATTCCAGTAAACAAAGCAGGTTAAATCAACCAGCAAATTTATAATCCTCGAAGTCATCAATATTAAAATCACACTAATTGAATCGAAGCTGAAGCACATCTCGATGAGTGTAAATAAGTGATTAAATTTGACATATCAAAGCTGGCTAAGACTTTATTTGAATTCTTGAAAGTGTTTCATCTTAAGTGCCAAAATCTGTTAATAAACAAATATATAAATAATTATTTATTACGTTATTATTAATTGCAATATATTATTTTATTAATTTTAAAATTTCACTTTATTAACGGAATCTCCATTTCCAAATTACATTTATAATTACATATTAAAAATTTACAAGAAAAGTGTGACGCGCTAAAAACGTTACAAAACATATGTATAAAAAAGTTAAATTACCAATTTAAGTCATAAAAAAGTGTAATACACATTTTATACAGATTTATTTCAAAAATCAAGCAATATATCAATAGCTTTGATTTATAGTTTCCCAGGCAATAAACAAAACACGTCCGATTTCTAATAAATCACTAATGTGGAAACAATTTCGAAGTGTTTAATTTGTATCATTGTGCCCATGATGTATATATTTAAACCCGCTTTTACAATAGTTATCTAAAGCGTTGGTAGATTAACGAAACGTTAAACCGTGGATAGCGATTTTATACATGCGAGGCTTAAAGGTAAACTCACCGTTGTACCAGAAAAGTATATATTTAGTCTTTTACAAAAGTTAAAAAAGCATTCTTAAGTTAACAAACGCGGGTAGCGATTGTATGTGTCCGAAGTAAAGCTTTTATAAAGGGTAAAGCCACTTACTTAGTTTAGCCTCGATTAAATCTCAGGTATTTACGACATTTCAATAATTGTAGGTTAACAGATTCACCGATTAGTTGTTTTGAAAATTTACTTTATATTTTTTAAAATTTGATGTATTCATTAAATTGTGCTTGCACTGGAAGAAATATTTCCAAACCAGTTGAATTTTCACTTGTTTGGCAGTTTCTTGAATGGAATAATCACAAAAGCGTTTAAAGTAAACACGTAAACATAATTATCGGAATGAAGTTAAAATGGTTAAATTATCTTGGTACGTGGTACTAAGTTAATTGGTAATTTCCACCAAATATTCTCTTTTTTTGACCAAGCAACATTATAATGAATCTTGTTTACTATAAACATGATCTTGTTTGGATTAAGCAATACATTTTATTACATCTTAACAAAGTTAGAATGTTTACTTGTGGTAACACAATGGGCCTAAGTGGGCCTAAGTGAGCAGTCCTATGGCTGCTGCCACTCGAACCTAACCTAACCTAGAATGTTTGCTGGAAATACGTTACTTGACATGCTCCCAGGTTGACAAGTTAAATAATAAGCGTAATCATTATCACGTTTAAAATGATCACTTATTTATTTCAGTGTGCATGGTGTTATAAGCATCAATAGAAAAATATATTACTTGAATTTTCTATTATAAATTAAGCAACGAACCAATCTACTTGAAGATTGTTACATCTAGTCACCTTGTCTATTACAAAATTTCATAATTCTATTCAGTGGATTATACAAGCCATAACTTTTCTGGCCACCTTGTATTAAATGCTGATCCGTATTTTTATATATTCGATAGCCCTTCTCTTGTTTATTCTAGTTACCTTTATGAATATGATATCAAATTTAGTCACTCGTTTGTTTATAGAAGAAATATATAAAATAAAATAAAGAAAAATAGGCAGAAAGACCCATGGTCGATAGCCCATGACAGGCTACTAACACAATTGTACATATTGTTATAATAAATTTTGTAAATTTTTGTTGTCATATTGTCTGAATAAAGATGTTTGTATATATATAAAAAAATCTCTAGTATAGAAATTGTATTTATATGAGCTTTTATTTAAATATATTTTCGATTAATACAAAACACGTTTTCATTTATGAAATGCCTGAGTGCGCTAATAACGATCGCAAATCTTTGATTTGTTTTACAGATGAGTGCCTTTACACATCTACTACACAATATTCAGCTCTTAAGAATACTAGAATATATTTTTTAAAGGTATTTCATGCAAATACCCTTAAAAAATATATTCTATTTAAGTAGTTTCAATCATCAAGATTTTAATTTAAAATCAATGTAAATTTTAAACAGCGTTAATTGATGAAATTTATTGACCAATAATTTAGAACCTCATTTGGAATGGTAGCTTTTCCAAATGAGGTTCTAAATGGGCGAGAAATATGGTTTTAATATGATGGTCGATTTCAGATAAGCTTTAATCTTGAGCCTCCGTAACGTGATACGGCTCAACAGATAAATTGTGTAAAATGTTTGTTTAGAGCTACTTTTTTAATATATTAAATCAAAATTTTATATCTTCTCAATATTCCATCATTATTAAGAACATACTTATTATACAGTGAGGATTTCGTTTTATTGAACTAAGTCTAGGTTTTTTCCTTTGTAATCGGGATTATTCTACAAGGAAAATGTTAAGTTTAATGCGTACGTTATTTTTAATCGTTTTTAATCAGTACAGCCTAAACGTTTGTAATAGATGCTTCATTAGGCATCTATTAAAAACGTTTAGGTTGTTAACGGTCAAGGAAAAACAATCAATTATAAAATCCTACTTAAAATTTTACTAAACGTTGAATTATTCACAGACTTCTACTTTGTTATGGATTATTGTTCATAAATAAAAACATTATTTATTACTTTTTTGTATGACAAATAATTGGTAGATATGAAGTTATTTTAACCTACACGTTAAACATGCTGTTTCCCTTATAGATTTAATAAAATCTATGTTAGTGCATTGCTAGAATAAATTCATTGTGGTTTAACTGATGAATGAAGTATTATCAATTTCATAAAATATGAAAAACTAGATACGTTCAATAAATAAATTCCTCACTGTATAATTGATTGTCCGTCACGTATTGAAACATTTTGAATTAGTAATGTATTGAAATAATTAAGAAAAAAATATAAACAAAATGATGACACTTTATTTACGAATAATTCACATTTTAATAAAATATATTTTATTTAAATAACAAAATTATGACAAATAAATTATTGTTTTTCATTGATCACTTGATGAAACATGACTAAATATTTAGAAATTTTAATGTATAAAGTCACTTGATTTTGTATTTTCAATTTTCTAAATAAATTATTTAAATAATTGATCAAAATTTCTGATTATGTTGGCAGAAAAACCTATCGTCGATAGCCTTTTAACAATTAATTATTTTTTGTGTGATATACTTCATCAATTATCGTTATGTTCTGATAATCTTAATTGTTAATAAGTATTGTTATATATATATATATACCTATATATATATCAGATATTATCAGATATAATAATAGTAATACCATTAAAATTAATTATTACTAATATATCAGTATTCATGTCCATGAAAACAATAAATTAAAGTTATTAAGTATTGAAGCGTCTATTGTTATACATTGTAATTAAATTTTAGTAAATGAAACAATTGTTACTTTGTATAACTACAATCCAAGTTAACGACCAGCTTTTTCTAAATAAAACACTTGATTTGTTTCACTTTTTAAAAATCTATTTTTTATTAACAAGTTAATAATTATATATATATCCAATATATTCCCCTATCTTTAAAGCAATAATGTAACATTTATTCCACAATATATATATATACACTTGTAATTATATTTTTTAAATCATTTTTTGATAATGACATACTAAGGTTGTCAAAATTGTAGCCAACAAAGCAATCCAAGATATATAAAATAAAAGTGTTTCATTTATTAAAATTGTGTAAAGTTCCTGTTTTTTTTAATAAAGTACTAACTTGAAAAAAGAAATAATTGTTAATAATTAACAATTTTAGTGCATATACTCAATGTTTTCAAAAATGTAATTGTCTGAATAAAGATATTTGTATATAAAATAATTAGTAAAAAGTCTATATAATTTGTATGTAGCCTTAAAATGTAAAACATAAGATCTATTCTTTGAGAAATATTGCAAAAAAGTGCCAGTGCAGAACTTTTTGCAAAAAACAGTAATATAAACCATATGGAAGATGTCACAAACTTACACTTATTTCAACTTTGTGCAACACAAACGAAAAAACCTATTAATTGTAAATAATATTAACGTTTTTAAAATATTTTTAAAATAACGAAAATACCTAACAGAAAAGCCCCACCCTTATACACTCTCCCTCACAACTACTTCACACATCATAATCGCAATAACATTAAGTACGGGAAACTATAACATAACATAATTTCCTTGAAATAGTACATTAGTTTTACTGGAAAAACTACCAAGAAGCAACATGTCTACTGCGCCACACACTACATTAAGTTAATTATAGTGTCGATTCGGAGAATGACTTTCTTAATGTTCTTGTGTCTCCGTGGATGACAATATTTCATGCGGTAATTACATAGGGCCAAGAATCATACACTATATCAAATCGTACTTTAGGGTGAAGATTTTCACATGCTTCAAGCGCTTAATTTCGCTTTCAACTTATATAAGTATGTTATTCAAAGGTTATTATTTTTTTAAACCTAATAAAACATAAGATATTTTAAATTGAATTATTGATTAGCAAATATAAGCAAATCTGTGACATTGTAACCATTGTATCACCATATTATGGTTTCATAACATAAATCATCACCTGATTAAATCATAGTGTGATGAAACATTTATTGTAGCCAGAAAATAATAAAATTTCAAACATCTTGTGTTTTATTGAATATTTAAAAAATTGTAAATAAAACACGTGGTTAGTTTCACTTTTTAAAAACGAATTTTTTTTATTCAAAAGTTAATAATTATATATTAAATAATATTTCACCAAGTGATTAATGAGAATAAAGTGGATATATAATGTTCAAGCAATTGAGAAATGTCTATAATCTATATTGGAGATAAATAAATTGTGTAGACCAAAAAATATAACGTAACGATCAGGAAATTGTTAGAGGTACACCATATCAACATTTGACATAAAAATTTCAAATTGTAGTTTGTTCGGAATGCCACCTGCCTGACTCTATGTTTAGCTGGCTTCTAATTTATACGAGAAAGCGTGAATAGAAAATATTACCGAATATGTATTAAATGCAACGTGTTTTGGGTCATGGGTCACAGGTCAAGTTTTGTAAGCATAATTAATAAAAAGTAATTGTAATGTGTCTATAGTGCTTTCCCCGTCATTGGGTTCATAGGAAAGCATTAAATTTCTCAAAAAGTAAAAGAAGCGCAATAAAATGCTTATACATATATCATTTTTTTAATCAAATTGTTATTTTCTAAGTTCCAAAAATAATTTTCATTTCCTGAAATATGCTGCGCTAATTGAGGTAAGTTTATTAAGAAAATGTTTGGCATTGGATTTTTTTACACTCTATACTGACTAGATTCGGTTTGTTAGACCATTATCAAAGGAATAATTCAGAAGACAGGTATAATTAAACCACTATACTTCACTTTCATAATATCCAATATAGAGAAAAAAATATATGTGTGGATATTACTTTAAATAAAGGAAAAATATTATAAATAGGTCAATTCCAGAATAAGATAATCATAACAATAGAAACGAGTATTCATTCAGTTGGTCACAGTTATTTAAATAAATTAAATATAAATAATTTGAAAATAATTATTAATCAACCATTCCCCTTTCAACTACTGTGACTTTCATTAAGTAAGTACTTTAAAACAAATGTTTTCATACTGTGACATTTTGACTTACGTTGTGTAAGTGCTTTAAAACAAATGCTTGTTTTAAAGCACCTACGTATCATAAGTCGATATGTTACAGTAACTAAAGATAAATTAAAAGTTAGAATGTATTTTTATTAAGACATGAATAACCAAGTGTCTTAATTAAAATACATTATTTTATTACAAAAATGGTTTCTTATAAAATAATCCAAATACAAAGTTGACATCCTTAAAAAAATAAATTAAATAAAAAAGTGGTAGCTAAAAGGAACATAATTAATTATCAATTGTGTAAATTAATTATTTTCAAATTTATTTTTATTTAATTTAATTTAAATAACTATGAATAAATACTTTTCAACTATCGTTTAAAATAATCTGCATCCTGGTTTCGAATCCGAAAATATTCTAATCCTAACCAACACCGATACAGAAGCTTCCTATATAAAATATTGAATTTTTTAAATTAACTTCTCACTTATAAAAATACTTTAACTATGTGTTTTTATAGAAACACTTTAATTATGTATTTTCATAAGTGAGAAATTAATTTTAAGAACACTACATTTTATTTGGCAAGTTTTTTTTTTTTCATTTTGGAAATATAATTATAGGTGGCATAGCGCCCTTCAAAAAAAAAAAAAAAACGCATCGATGATGTTCAGCGGCGAATGGTGAACTCACTCAACAAGTCGAGGAACTTTGTGAGGCTATTAGTAATGGTCTGCTAAAATAACCCCGTAACAATTGGAAACCGGGTTCGGTAACATGAAACGTCCAATTCGTCTGGACATTAAAATGAAAACATTTTGTATATTTGCTTTAATAAACATTCTGACTTTAAATATTAATTTAAAGTCAGAATATATGAAATATGTAACATACCTCCTATTAGCCAACGCCTTGAACACCTATCCTTAAAATTTGCTAAAAATCCTAACATTCCTAATATTATTAATCATCTCTGTATATCCCGCAATCCCAACATCAATCCAAAATTCAAATTCCCAGCAGTAACACTTCATCAATTCATCTCATCTAATCATCCAGACTTAGACAATGACGTTAGCGATCATGACTTTTGAAAAACCGACATGTACTTGACAAAGACAGGCTGAAAGACCCCTGGTCGATAGCCATTTTGTGAATTTTTGTGTTTATTTTTTAATACAACGTATTATTATTTTTATTAATTAAATGTAAATAAATTGTATACAAAATTTCACGAATAAAGATATTTAGTTAGTTAGTTAGTTATTAATTTTTAACTTTAATTACGTGCTTTGATTCCATTGAACCAATAATTAATTATTTCTGTGGAGTGGTTTGTATATGTATGTTTTTAGTTTATTTGTAATTGTATGGACTGATTATTGGATATTTCAGTCGAATGTAGGGGGTATATAATTGAAATTGTAATTAAAACCAAGTGTTTTAATTTCCCATCATTAATTAAAAATATTTTATCAAGGGTTAACTGAGGATTTTATTCAGATTATTTAAACATGTGTTTTGAATTTTTGAAATCGGTTCATAAATACGAAGGCTGGAATTTCATAAAATAACAGTCTCTGCAATTGAATATTAAATAATTCATTTTTTATGTGTTAAATTACTCGACAATTTAAGTTTGTATATATAACTTTGTCTTTGTATACCCATGAAGATACATTTTCTAACACTATCAAAATAATCGGGGCTATTTTGTATTAAATATGAATTTTAATTTTTATTTAATTTTTAATTATGTGTTCGTTTATTGCGAAAAAAATAATAAAAAAGAATTAATTTAAAACAAAAAATAATTAATTTCTATTAAATCTTTAATCTTTTTTTACGGATATATCACTCGACAATTTAAGTTAGTATATATAACTTTGTCTTTATGTACCCATGAAGATACATTTTCTTCCACAATCAAAATAATCGGGGCTATTTTGTATTAAAAATTATTTTTAATTATTTATTTAATTTTTAATATGTCCGTTTATTGTGGAAAAAAAAAGAAAAAAAAAGAATTAATTTATAACAAAAATAATTAATTTCTATTAAATATTTAATCTTTTTTCGGATATATCCTTAAGAAGAAATAATTCGGGAAATTATTTTTCTTTATCATCACAGTTTATGCGAGTTTTGTAATTGAAATGTATACTTAGATAGTAAAATTATAGCATGTTAGTTAAAAATAACATTTCTTCATATGGAATGGCTCTGAATACTTCATTTGATACATGTTTCATAAAGTATGTTTTTTTTTAAATTGCATTTACTAAATTTAATTAATAAAATATGCAAACATTGCTTGTATAACATTTCCTATAATCTGATGTATTTGTTATAATTTATGATTTTTGTTATTAAAAGAAATTGTATTAAAATCTATCTTTAAAATTATTTTAGTCTATAATAATGTATAAATGATGTCATTTGTCTAGAAAGAGTTAACAATATTTATTTTATTATGTATTGTTTTTTTCACTAATATAGTTTATAAGAATTGTAGATATTTTTTTTTAAATCATTGCTTTAATAATTGAAAAGATATTTTTTTTATTTTTTTTAATATTTCCTTTCTACCGTTAGGTGTAAGGAGACAGTTATTTAATAAATTAAATAAAAAGAATTTGAAAATAATTAATTAATTATTTTTCCTTTTAGCTACTGCGACTTTTTTTACTTACGTTACATAAATACTTTAAAATAAATATATAAAGTACTTACTTAACGTGTGTCAAAAAAGTCGCAGTAGTAGAGAAAATAACTTTAAAATTTTTATTATTTAATTTATCATTGCTTTAAGTAAAAAAATCATACATTACAAAAAATATATCAAATTATATGAAATGTTATACAAGAAATGTGTGTATGTTTTCTTTATAAAATTAAGCGAGTAGAATGATTCAGTATAATCAATTATTGGCATGAAGTTATCTATTAACAGATTATGTATTTATAAATAAGCGGCAAGCAAGATTGATCAGCAGCAAACTAAACGACCCATCGAATATTCTAAGGAAACACGATTCCTATAGAATGATTTTTATTATAAATCGAAAGAGCCGTTACTTTGATGGATGTGTGTGCAGTAGGGATAACTCTCCGTTCAGCATAACAAATGAGATTTGCCAATAATAATTGCATAAATATTCGGAAATTTTTGGAGGAAGGTTTTATCGTCTTTTCCCACGACGCATGAAAAGGCCCTCTTAGCCATTTGAATAAATCCCTCAAAGTTACCCTATCTCATTTACATAATGTTTACTGGACATTGGTCATCCTATCTTACCCTCACAAGGTGTCATTAGTTTGCAACCCTCCAGCCACAACGGGTTTTCGTTCGTCCCTTCAACTACACATAAGCGCACACGGTATGAGCAGGTATATAATTCCGGCCCGGCTTTCTTTCTGTGAAAACAAATCCAACGAAATAAAGCTTCTTTAATTGAACCTCTGTATTCTTCATATTCATATTTTTTAAACAAAAAAATAATAAACGATGGATTCATTTCATGATGTAAATATAAAAATATAGTTTGGATAATATAATTTTAAACAAAACAATGTTTTTTACTGTCAGGATGACCAATGGTTTAATAATGATACATTGATGTATTGAAACTATAGAAACCAAATAAATAATTTTAGTTATATAAAACAAAAAAAAAAACAGTGTTTTATTTGTGATTAATAATGTAAAACGAACATAATTTCTGCATTAATCTAATTTTGTTATATTTACATTAACATTATTTATACAACCGTTTGTGTTTTTAATAAATTTAATAATAATATATTAAGGCAGAAAGATCGGAGGCCGATAGTCGTTTTCTAATAATATATATATATATATATTTACAAAGTATTGTAAATCTTATTATAAAAATTGTCTAAAGAAATGAAGATATTGAATGTATAATATATTACTGTTATTTTTTTATATCAAACATTGTTTTTGTTAAAGGTCTATTAATTTAAATGTTACGCTCAAAAAAATAGATGAAATGACATGGGTACTACCTTACATACATAGTCTGCACGAGCCGTCTACCTGAGATTAAAAAAAGAAGGGATGCTGGGTTGCATCCTAAAAAACTTCACACAACAAAAGGCGCGTGTTCAAGTGTCATGTAGGCGTATCGTATTTTTAAGTAGTATCACGAATGTTAAATCATCATTAGATTCCCCTCCATCTGACATTACCGCACACGATAAGCATAAATAAATATCACTAAAATCACACCGGATTGGATAAACCCAAAAAACATTCAGACGGCGTTGATAGTTATCAATGTAATGAATAACATCGAAGAAATCGGCATCCTGCTGTAATTATATCTACTACATCTACAATCATGAATATTTAAGTAGCCCCTTGGCTGATACACCATGACCTAACTTAAATTTGTATAACGGCTTTGTAGAATTTGCATATCGTCTACTACTGAGGATTTGTAGTAACATTTGAGATAATTAACCACTTTAATTCTTATCTATTTTAACTGCGGCAAGTGGCAGTGATTTATCTTATCGTAAATATTTAAATGTATTTTTTTAGTTTCTCCTATATCGGGAAAAAATATTGCATGCGTCAATGATTAAAATGCCTAACAGCTTTGATCCCAATGTATCCCAAATTTAAATAATTGTTATTACATTCTCTACTATTTTAATATTCAATATCGTAAAAATATTAAATTAAACATCAAGAATAACGTAGTTACTAATCAGTCCTTTATTCTTGAAGTTTAATGAAAATTATTTAATATTTCAACATGACAATTGTTTAAGCTTGTACTTTATTATATATCGTAATTCATTATAATAACTCTTAAAAATTAAATAAACCTCTATATAGACTAACACCTACATGTATTGTAAATATTTGTTTTGTATTATTTGTATAGTTTGAATAAAGATCTGTGTATATTTTAGAAGTAATAATCAATAAATATTTAAATCTATAATTATTTGTTTTTCTTTAGCCACTGAACCACTTTTTTTTTATTACTATAGTTGACTATAGTTTCTACAAGAAATTCTTTAAAATTAAAAGAAACCGTGCTATTTAAAAACACATCAATTATAATAAAATGTACTAAGCATATTTACAATATTTTAAGAATGATCTTGAAACCAGTTATTTTGTTTTATTTGATTATCTACATGGTTATAATAATAACTTTTTTATACCACTCAACGATTTATTTCACTGTGACTAGTTTCGATTACACGGTAATCATTCTCAAACTGATTACCGTGTAGTCGAAATTAGTCACAGTGAAATAAATCGCCAAGTGGTATAAAAAAGTTATTAAGTCTTTTCTTTAACCTAATATTGAAAAATTACAACGAAATGAACGCCTTAAAGATTCGAGAAAAAAAAAATGTATTAAACGACATCAAATTCCCATTGTGTAATCTAATATCCAGTTGGGTATTTGCCCTGCAAGTAGTTGTTTCAATGGATATTTGTTTTGCTGTTTATGTTTATGTAAGTTATTGTTGCAGTGGCAATGCGTATTTGAATTGTTATTCTAGGTTTATTTAATTGTTATTATTTATTTATTATTGTTTTATAAAATAACGTATTTTAATTATTCTTTTTATCTTCTATATTGTCTTGTAATTGGTAAATATTTGTTTCCTGTTGGGCAATAATTATTATTATTAAACATTTATTAATTATTACATTTCAGAAGAAATTGTTTACAAGAAGTTTCAAAAAAATATTTTTATATGAAATAATCTGTCATTAATGAAAAATCTCTTTTAACGTTAGAAGTAAATAATTAACGCGTATTTGAAGCATTATTCTAGGTTTAAACATTTATTGATTATTACCTTTAGACGAGTTGAAGAATTTTCCAGTAAAATTGTTTACAAAAATTTTGAATACATTGTTTTTATATAAAATAATCTGTCTGTAATGAAATAACTCTTTTAGCTTGGTGATTTTAATGATACGTCAAGCGATACTCTCTGGAAATTTTAATCAATATCAAGAAGTATTGTTACAAATAAAGCATTGTTATACACTAAATAATAAATATATAATTTTTGTTATTGAATTCAATAATATTGCATTAACTATTTGATAATTTCTACTGGAAAATAATCAATTCTTATATTTGATAATAATGGCATGCTGATTTGGCGAAACTGCAGTAGTATTAATAAATATACATTGTGTTATAAAAATAAAGTTATTTTAGTTACATATTCTTTAAATTAACATGCATAACGAAGTAGAAGCCTCAACCATCAAGAATTTAGATAAAAGCATATTCCGTTCTTGTATAATAATTTTAAACTCACAAGCTACTTCAATGATATAAGTAGCTTGCAAGAATTAAACTGTCTAATGAGTTAATACTTGTTTTTATGATTGTTAAATTAAATAAAAAATACTTTATTTGTATAGACAAATTTTGATCGATAATTTGAATTTATTTATATTACTTATATTCAAAATTAGAACAGCGAAATTTTAAGTAGTCATGAATTCAGAAAATTGATATTATTAAATTCTTACTTTTTATCTATTTCAATTAAATTTATATTAAAATGTTTCATTTTTTTTATTAAACGAATCATCCTTTTTTTCAACAACAGCAAAAACTAAAACTAAGATTACATTTATAATAATAATATACCAAAATTAGATTATTAATTATTTGAATGCAGAATTAAATAAATTTAATACAAATCACGTGTGTTATGGATGAGTAACGTTAAAATTCTTGTCATTGTCTCTTAATTGTGTTATAGTAAACCAAGAAATTTGGGGCTGTTCCGTACAGAAAATGTTAAGTTTAACGTGTATGTTATTAAATAATCTCACATTCTATGTTGAAATATATTTATTACAGAAGCTGTTTGATCGTGATGATAAAAAATAACGTACACGTTAATCTTAACATATTCTGTGCGGAATGGATAGCCCCGAATAAATAACTGTACATTTGGTAAAACATAAAAATGGTGAAAAATGGTTAACGCAAAGAGTAAACGAAAAACACAAACTTATTACTGATAGTTCGTTTTTTAATCAAACATTGTTAGAGTAGTTTTTTTTAAAAACTGTGTGGAGTTTTATGAATGTAAAACGAATAAAAATAGTGAAAAAGCTTTACAAAAATGCGTTACTTTTATGTTCTTTTACCACGAATTGAAAACCTCAATGCTTTAGGAATTAAATGAATGATTTCTATCTAAAGTGATTTCATTATCTTCAAATTTAAAAACACATATTATACTCCTAAAAAAGTATTTATTAATATAATAAGAATTTAATTTAAGTCAATATTATATTCTTGGCGCAAAAAAAATAATCAGTGACAAATACAATAAATTTGTATATTGTATTATAAAACAAACATTAATTATAGACTTCCTTACGTTAAATTCATTCGTTTTTATTTTTACACACACTCGTTTTGAATTGATTTCTAGAACTATATATGTCTTTTTTATCATCTCGATCATGTTGATCTTTTCTTTGTGGTAATCCATCACAATAAATAAAATAATATTCCATTCATTATATTAATTATTGATTTTATAAATAAAATTTGATCATGCCAATTATTTTAGAATAAAGAAAAAGATTATATTAAAATTAAATAAGGAGACAAACAAAATCGAAACCGAAGGAAAAATACTAAAAATTATCAATAAAATTCGACTACTCCAATGCTGCAAAAATAATATTATATTATATTATATTATATTATATTATATTATATTATATTATATTATATTATATTATATTATATTATATTATATTATATTATATTATATTATATTATATTATATTATATTATATTATATTATATTATATTACATTATATTATATTATATTATATTATATTATATTATATTATATTATATTATATTATATTATATTAAATTATATTAAAAATTGACAGTTTTGGAAGTTTGAATTAAACATTTACGTTTTGAAAAGATGCTTTGTACAGCATTATATAAATATATATATACACTTTTAAATTATAATTATTTATGGATAAACGACTTACATAGGTACTTCTGATTATGTTTGATTACTGAAAACAAATCATAAAATGATTATTACGTAATGTATTCGATTACTCAAGTATGCACACATATGTACATGTATACATGTACAAATAAACATTGGGTTTGCTCGTTACATAAACTAATGTAGTATTTTTTTTACACTCTATGGACTGACAGCAATGTAAACCTAATGAGTGACGTTATAAATTTGCCCGTTGTTCAATTTAGTGCAGAACAAACCTATTATTTAAAGCACTTTGTTTTCATATTACAAAAATATATATATTAATTGCTAACTTAGTGCAGAACCAACCTATTATTTAAAGAACCTGATTTTCATATAAAAAAATCATCTTAATTGTTAATAAAACCGTGATCTTTTAGTTATACATCACAAGAAGGAATAGAAATAATTGGATCATTATAAATAGTTTATTATTCTATATATTCTATTTATTCCCACGATCGACTCCTTGTTATGAGTGATGTTACAAATTTGCTTTCAGTTACTATAAATTGGTTCGAGTTTACGAGAAGTGTTTATATCAATAAATTAAAACTTGGTTTATTCCTTTCTTCACTTTTTGTTTACACATGAACGTTTTGTTGACAATGTGGATATTATCAATAACAAACTGTTAAAATGTTGAAAAAAGGAATAAACCAAGTTTTAATTTATTGCTTTCAGTTCAGATTAGTGCAGGACAAACCGATTATTAATACTCAAAATTGTTATTAAATTTGTATTTTTCTTGAAATAGAATACATTCCATTTTTTTCAATTATTACATTTTTTTAAAAATAAAAATTCCAAACTTTATTGTGTAACTACAAAACAAAAATTCAATTTTATTAACAATTTTGATTACTTTTTAATATAAAAATTGTATTGTGTAAATTCATAATTATAAATAGTATATTAATCTACGGATTCCATTTATTCGCACGGTCAAGTTTTTGTCATGAGTGATGTCACAAATTTGCTCGCTGTTCTACGTATTGCAAAGCAAATGAACAAACCTAATACTTAAAGCACTTAGTTTTCATATTTAAATCATCTTAATTGTCAATAAAATTAAATTTTTATTATAAATAATGATGAAATTATTTGTATTCCTTCCTCCAGCAGGCAACCAAAACAAAAATATAGTTTTATTAACAATCAAGATGTTTTAATGCAAAAACCAAGTATTTTAAATAATTTGTTTGTTTGTTTGTATATCACTCTACATAATCCATTTTTTGCATACGGTTTATCGTGATTTATCATGATTTTGATATTTTTTATAACGTACAACCCGAATTTACGAGAATTAATGAAATATTACAATGTTTTCATCTGCCTGATGATGCCACTGTGTTGTGCGAAACAATTGTAATAATTTCGCTGCAATATATTTTGTGAAACTTAAAAAACTGTTCTTTTATTTACTAATAGTGTATTATAGAGTTTCATCAAGTAAATTCCCGAACCATGGATTGTATAATGTTGTTATTAAATTTATTTTGTATTATTGATAATTATAGATAAGGATTAAATTTCGATCATAGTATTCGAATCATACGATTCGAAAAATAATAGATTTTTAATATCATTCGAATCTAATGTTTCGATTATTGAAACAATCCATTTTGCCCATCACTATTTTCAATTGTTGGCATAATCGACTTTGTCCATCACTATTTTCCATTATGGGAACTATTGATTTTCTCCATCAATACTTTCAATTATTGAAATAATCGATTTTTCGCATCACTATTTTCCATTATTGGTTTAGCCCATCACTATTTTCAATTGTTGACATAATCGACTTTGTCCATCACTATTTTCCATTATTGGAACAATTGATTTTCTACATCAATATTTTCAATTATTGAAATAATTGACTTTTCCCATCACTATTTTCCATTGTTGATTTAGCCCATCACTATTTTCAATTGTTGACATAATCAACTTTGTCCATCACTATTTTCCATTATGGGAACAATTGATTTTCTCCATTAATATTTTCAATTATTGAAATAATCGATTTTTTCCATCACTATTCCATTATTGATTTAACCCATCACTATTTTTAATTATTGAAACAATTTGTTTTCCCCATCATGATTTTTAAATATTAAAATAATCGTTTTTGGCCACCACTACTATGTATTGAGTTTAATATTGTTTAGATTCGTTATTATTAGTGAAGTTAATATATTCAGCTAACAAATTAAATAGGAATTACAATTATTTAATTAATAAAGACGAATTCAAAATATTTTATAGTTAAAAACATTGTCAAGTTTTGTAAACAGGTATAGTTATTAATTTATTTGTATGACAAATACACATTAAATGTTCTTATGACTTCTATATACATTTTTAAAATTGAAAAATACTACTTGCTTTCTTTAAAAAAACATTAATAAGTAAATTTCATTATAGAAATAATTTGCAAACATTTTTTTCTTTAATTATTGAAGATATTGCATTGAAGAAATTGCAATTTAATAAAAAAAGCTCTAATCATTTTAGTAAAACATTGATTCACCTTGTTTAAATAACTTTAAATTTATGTCAATATCAAACTACTTAACTTCTCATTATCGAAATCAGAGTAGTAGTAAGTTCGATAATGACAAGTTAAAATTATCGAAGTTATTGTCACTAAAATAAATTCAATTCAATAATCTTTTTTATGTTGGTTGTTGACGTGTTGGTTGTGGAGACTTTAATTATTTAAATAAAAATACTTGTCCTTTCTCCTACTTATTTTTTATTTCACTAGATAATAATAAGTAGGAGAAAGGACAAGTATTTTTATTTAAATAAAGTTAATCTGTGTTTTATTAAAACTTAAAACAATATATAACGAAGTTGAAGCCAAAATTTATATAAATTGACGTAGGTGAAATTAGAGAATGTAATTAAATGTGTTGAAATATTTATAAGATAGGGGTAAAATTTATCTTTTTTTATTACCACAGAATTAAGTACATGATAAATATTTTTATTATTTAAACATTAGCAGTTATAATTATAATTATGAAAATATTTATCATGTACTTAATTCTGTAGTAACAAAATAAGATCAATTTTCCCTATTTCTACAAACTTAATTAAATTTTCTAATTTCACCTACGTCAATTTAAATAAGTTATTAACTTTAACTAATTATAATTACAATTTATTAACTTTAGCTGCTTCAAATTAGTCATTTAAAAATACTCGATTACTAAAATGACTCGATTTTTCCCGGCGCAAATATTTATTATTTCTATAACAAGATATAATATGCAATGGAAATGAATAGCACAACCCCTAAAGAAGTACATTATTTCGCATTATTTTATAAAATAAGTAATATTTAACTCAAATTAGACAATTACACGATTAAACAGGCCATTTGAATAAATTTAAATTTGAATTGTGCGCGCGTCTCTTGAGAAGTATTAAAGATCAGATGAAAACACAAATAATTGTGTTATTAGTAAGTAAAAAACATTTAATATGTTAAAACATTAAATATGTAATTTTTCTTTAAATTACTTCTATGATGATTTTGATTGCTGAATATTTTAGTATGGAGATTTAATAATATTGAAATGTAATAAATGGTTTAAATATTATAATAATCGATAACCGATTCATATTTCAATTGTTGTCACATTGTAATTGAATTTTAATAAATGGAATATTTTTTTTACTTCGTTTGTATAACTCTGATCAAAACAAAAGTTTTGGAAATGACACGTTAAGGTTGTCGAAATTATAGTTAACAATAAAACAATCAGAGTTATACAAACGAAGTAAAAAAGTGTTTCATTTATTAAAAAGGATTCGTATTTCGTTTACAAAACATAATTTGTAAATGATTCTAGAGATATTTATTTACATAAATAAAGATGTTTAGTTAGTTATTATATTATTATACTTCGCTATTCGATTAATGAAAACACGTTTAATTTTGATTGTACAACTGAAATATATTATGATTGTTAGTTTTATAATGATACGCTAATGACGTATTAATTATAGTCACTAAATAAATTTCAGTTATATAAACAAAGTTAAAAACTATTTCTATTAAGTTTCTATTAATCGAATAACTATGTATAACGAAGTGAAGTCTTAACAATTAATAAATTTATTAAAATATTTAAACAGTGGGCAGAAAAAACTGTGATTGGTAGCTCAGACAGAGGACTAACACATAAATGTATTGTATATAAATGTTGTTGCAATTATATTTTGTAATTGTTTGAATAAATATGTTTATATATATATATATATATATATATATATATATATATATTTAGCTATATATATGTATATATATTTAAACTGTATATTACATTTCAATATTAAATGTATATTGCTAAAAAGTGTTTTCATTATTAATAGGTTGAAAGGTGTTTTCATTAATTATAATAAATATCATCCGCTTTTGTTTATATATTTTAATTACAAATGTATAACCACTTGAAACTGTTTCCGTCGGAACGAAAGTGAGTCGTGTGTTACGGATAAAATGCACTATCTTTCTAAAATAATATATTTAGCCTTTTAATATTAAATTTACAAAACGTTGAATATATAAATTTTAATCAATGTTGAAATCTTTATTATACACATTTAAGAAAAAAATAGTAATATGCCGGGCGGGGTGCTTTTGTTATTCCTAGGGTCAATGGATCGATAATTGTTAGGTATATTATAATATAAGTGTTAGGGACCCAGTGGTTACGCTACTGGAATGCGTCCTTTATCTTTCAGTGTGGTTATGATGTGACGTTAGCATGGGTATGTGAAGGCCAGCCGGGAAGACACATGAGTAGATTTTGTTGGTATGATATGGAAATATGTAGTCTTATATGTATGATGGGGCCCGTACTTCTATTGTACTCTATTCTTGTACATGATTGATCGGTTTAATATACAAATACTTGACCGTAAGGTCCAACAAAGGCCCTTTCCGAGACCAAAAGGATCGTTTACCGCTTGCATACATTAACAACTTGCTAAGATTAATGGTATATTGGTGGTCAGTACATGGGAAAACGTCCTAAACACGATACAGGACACAGATCATATTTCCACTTTGTTCATAGTACAACTATTTATTATAACCGCACATTGATTGTTCTGTTTCCGGTGGGGACGTATCAGGCCATGCATAGCAAATTTCTGATACTTCATTGTTTTAACATTCAACTGATTGATTTCAATTTTTTATTATAAAAAAATAATCTACATTGAAATTGTATTGATTTTAAAACACTTTTACGAGAATTACCACAATTATTATACGAAAATTATTAAAGTTATTGTAATTACTATTAATTTTAATATTAATAGAAATGTGCAAAAAAACGATTACCGATATCAAATAAATCACATCAATATTGTATTTTTTCTAAATTTTTGAAATATTTGTACTATTACTCTGTATCAATCCGCAATAATATAAATATTGCTTTCTAGAAATGCTACAGGCCAAATTTCTAACATATCTGTATTTGTTTTATACATCAAGAGTTTCTAAGAAACAAAATTGACTATTATTTATCTCATTAATGTATAAGTTCAAAATTTTTATCATAATAAAATGTAGCGTATAAAAAGAAACATTACATTATTTGTATTATTTAAAATCAATTATTTATGATACTAATGATTTTCTTCTTCTAATAATAATATGACGACTAGTTAAGTTAAAAAGCTGCTAAAAAATGCAGAAATTTTATACTGAGTACTATTAATAGATGTATTGAACCCTACTCCGTATATTAAATCTTAAATTAAACGCATACATTTTAAAAATAATGTATACGCTAAATTTAAGATTTAACATACGGAATAGGGCTAATATCACAATTTAATTATAAAAAGTCACTTACATTATGGCAATAAAGAATAAGGTGTATGTTAAAATTAACATTTCACTGGTGGCGAATTTGTATTCTTTTACATTTAAATGTTCTAAACGAAGATTTTTTTAATCTTATTTTTGAAGTGAGTCAAAATTATTTTCATATTTAAAATTAATATTATTGAATTTTAAATTGTCTATAAGTGAATTCTCAGTTTAGGAAGTGTAAATATAACGTTTTTGAGTATGCACGTGTATTTAGTAATTCAGTATAAATCACGGATACAAGTTGACAATAGCGATCACAAAATACTTACAATGTATTCAACAAATTTAAATTGTTTGACTATTTAAATATTGTATTTTGTACAACTATTATGGAAAGAGAAACTTTAAACAGATATAAAAATGAGTGTTACAATTGCGATTTTTAGAATGACTTTTGAAAAATATTCCACATTTTTAAATGACCAAATCTGGAATATGTAATATAAATAATCAATATTTTTCGTAACTTACAGTGAATACAGAAAAATGTTGCAAAAAATCCAACCCTACTTTTCAAGAATTGTAATATCCCCGATTATCTTTTTTGCAAAAAAAAAAACTAAAATGCATGAGGAAAAAAACTTTGTTCAATATCCTATACACTATAGTATATTTAATTATTTTTCAAAATGTAATTATAATGGTAAAAAGATATTAAATATATTTCAAGTATTTGTATTTATGTTGTATTTAAATAAAACACTGTTTTAATTTTGTATAAGAGAATTTTATTTTTAGTGATTAAAGTTTAAACAACTTACACTTGTCATTAAAAAAACTAATTCGTGTTTCATTGCAATCATTTTTTTTCATAATAACAAGTATAAAATGTTCAAATTAGTCACAAAAAATAAAATTCTGTTATACAAAGTTAAAAATAATATAATAATAAATATAAAATAATAGTAATATCATCTATATTACTATCATCTATTATATATAAATAATTCTATTCAAATATCACTGATTGATCGCTGAGGCTTTAACTTCGCTAGAAATTATCTAATATTAAAGACTGATTGTCCATAGGCAGTTTGTAGAATATTTTTATTTTCTATATTAAGTTTTTCTTTTTTTATATAAATATAACGGCTGAAAGACCACTGGTCGATAGCCGCCTTGTAAATAAAAAGGCAAACTTAATGTAAATATCATAATAAAGATGATTATGTATGTATAATTATAAATGTAATTCAGATGTAATTTTTCTGTAAATATAGATTAAATAATAATGTAAGGTTTCTTTTATAACACTACACTTTCTATTAAGACGAAAATCGCAATGAAACAATAATTCAAACATCCACTTTTTTATATATTATAATTAATTATTTCAAATTATTCCTTATGTTAATATTTTTTTTTGTAAATGAATGCTTACCTTCTCTCCTCATCCCCATCTTCACACATTTCTTTAACCTACAGTACTGGCACTGGTTCCTATGGTGTTGGTCAATTGGACAATTCCGGCTTCCTCTACATGAGTAAGTCAGATTCCGCCTGACGCTTCTCTTAAAAAACGACTTGCATCCTGAAAGAGAGAGAGAAAAAAAAAATTAAATGTAATATAAACGTAATGAGATATTATATAAGTAATCCGATGAACTCTTACAATGGTTATTCCGAAACCTTTCTTATTTGTAGCTTATGATTCGTTATCAGTAAGGAGTTCAAATAGGAATAAGGATTCTAATAAGATTAAGTTGGCGGTATGGGAATATGTTACTAGGGGAATACTTAATGAACTCACTTTGCACCATAAGTAATGACATCACGTATATGTGACATACTTTTGTGTGTAATTTAATATTGTGTAAACACAATATATTAAATTTATTTCATTTATATATATAAATAATCCTTATTAACATATAAAAATTTACAAAATAATGAATAGTTAAATATATAATTAATATCTATAATAATATCATTATTTATTATAATGGATTACCATGGAGAACGATTTTTTTTAATTCTCCTCTTTACAAATATTCAGAAAAGATAGGACAATATGGAAGAAGTTTATAAAAAGTTGAAATTACACAAAAATCCGATACCACATTAAGTGGCAAAAGGAAATATATTATATATATATACAAATATGCATAACACAATTGATTATCAATCAATTAAATTATTATTACACTACGAAAACAAAACAAGATGAATTAAGATAATAAATATTAAAGTGAAAAAAAGGCTAAGTGGAATTATCCCCCATGGTTCCGCGTTTAGTTAAATGTTGCTCGTTCTAAAACTGAACATGGTGAACATTGGGTTTATTCGTTACAGTGTAGCATTATTTAACTTTTTGCACTGCAACAATGGTATTTTATAGGTAGTGTCTCAAATTCGTCTCAAAAATGAAAATTAGTCGAGAAAAATATAAGTCGAATAAGTGAAACAAACCATGCATTCTTATTTAATAAATATCCTTAAATATGTTTTAAATATTTCAGTGTGTGACTTTTTTTCTTGTATAACCATTTTTTCTTCATTTTTCCTTTTATTTTCTTAATGTTTCAGCAATTGAAAAGTCACTTCTTACACTTGCTGAAACATTAAGAAAATAAAAAAATATGAAAAAAGTAATGAATTAACTCTTTTTATTTTTTTAAATATTATGTTAGTGTAAAAATCTACTCACGAATAATAGTTTTTTTAACATTGAAATTTAGTGTAACAACAGATGAAAAACATAATTCACTCTAATTAATTAAATCACAAAACTACATTTAAGGTAAATTACAAAAATAGCAACTAACAATTCGTACAATTGAAACACGAGTAGTGTCCAAGCCGTTCCGTTATACAATCCCGTTTGTAAAAACAAAGGTAATGAATTCATAGACACCAATTAAAGCGCCGACTTCTTAGCAATATGTATGTTGTTAATGTTAGTCACGGCACGGAACGTTTTAATTATAATTATACACGTTTTTATTTTCAGATGCTTCGCTGCCCATTGCGGCGCGATTTACACCTGGACTTTTTTTAAAGGGCCACTTTCGTACCCTTACGACCGTGACAGTTTCCGAACGCGTCGGCGAATTACGAGATTTAGGGGATTGTAATTGGAGTCGATGATTTGTGATAATTAAATGGTGCTTAATGTCTGAGTATGTAAATGGGGTAATTAGAATATGCACAGGCGAAGGAAATATTTTAGAAATGACATAATTTTTTCATCATAGTTTTTATAATTGATAATCTTTATTAACCATAGACTGAAAACAGTAATAAGTTAATTAAAAGCATAGAATTATCAGTAATTATTTTGATAGTTATGTGCTTAATCCTTTTTTAACTTCTTTATTTAATATGATGTTAGTATAAAAATCTACATAGAAAAGAGTGATTTAATTGATTTATTTTAGCATCTTTAAATTATGTAAGGCATAGCTGTACTGACGAGGGATAGATCCCGAAATACGTGTCTACAGATGGCCTTATATTAAGTAACGTTCATTTTGTTGTTTTTACATTAAATTTTTATCGGATCAAAATTTGCTGCATTATGCAATATTTTATGCAACAGCAGGTATACATTATGTAATTCAATGTCAGGCGTAGGTATTTGCCCGGGAAGTAGTTGGTGTAATGTACATTTGTTTAACGTACTTACGTAACGTAAGTCAAAAGTCACAGAGCTAAATGTGGAAATAATTTGTTAATTATTTTCAAATAATTTTTATTTAATTTATAAAAATCTACTCTTGCGAAGGGATCATGATTTTGAAAAGTGTACTAGATACATATACAGTTTAAAAATAAACCAACCATTGGGTTTACCCTTACGGTTTAAAAGATATTGATCTTTTAAACCCTAAGGGTAAATGAAAATTTTAAATATTCTATTCAAATAAATTATTTTGAAAGTCAAACAAAAAGTTAACAACATTAAAGATTTAATAGTTGAGGCTGTTACTTGGTGAAACTCCATATTAACACTTTTGTAAATAATACACTTTGTTATGATTTCATTGTGTATTAGTTGACACTGCAACAATTAAAGAAACAAAAATAATAACATTTGCCACCAACCATTTTTGTTTTTGGAAAATCAACGGAGAGGTTATAAGACACAAATTCTAATAATCATCAACAGCCAAGCTGTACTGAAAATTCTTTACGAATATGGTATCCAATTCAGGCTGATCTGACAATGCCTTTAATCTATCAAAAGATCGTTAGTCTATGGACAATCCCAGTTAACACAGAGGAGGAAGGCAAGGAAATGGCAGACTATTTAGCAAAGGGTTGGATTTTGTAAACCATATATTGGTTTACCATCACTAGTTATCCATACGCTGACGAATGGTGGCTGAACATTTTATTGAGTAACTTTTTGACTTACGTCACGTAAGTATTTTTAAAGAAAAGTACATTAATGCAACTACTTTTATTTTTGTTTTAAAGTACTGACGTAACGTAAGTCAAAAAGTTATGGTAGATAAAGGGAAAATGATTGATTAATAATTAATTATTTTTATTTAATTTGATTTAAATAACTGTTTTTTTTCTATTATTATTTATATAGTGTATCATATATGTAGGTAAACCGGAAAACATATATATTTATAAGTTTTGAGGGAGGTTGTTAAGTGTGTACCAAATGATTCGACTCATACGTGTTTCTTTCCTCTCCCCAATTCTTTTTTCCTCGCTGAAAGCTTGCCATTAGTCATTAAAATTTCAAGTTTTCCCACCACGTTTCGAGATTTTTATAGTTTTATGGGCGAAATGTTTTTATAAAGCGTCATTTTTCTTCACGATTCCCTAAAGGGCCGTCAAATTCTATGCGAGGGTCTTTCTTTCCCGTTTTTATCAATGTCGGCTTTTGATGTGAATTTTATTGGTAGTCTTATTTACCGGCTCTCTTTTCCTGCGCGCCCCGATCTTATCGCGGCTCTCGTACATTTACAATTAAAATAATTAGGACTTCATAGATCATCCAGTTGCCGGGTTGTCGGCAAGTTAACATGCGTATGTTTATGCTCATGTCATGCCGGCCGCGCTGTTCTCATATTGAAACGGAAAAGCAGAGAGCAGCGGAGAAAAACACACACTTGCCACTGATGATTCGCTTTTTTAGTGGAATTTATTAAAACTGCGCGAAGTTTTATAAATTTCGAAGTGATTTGCATACAGTTGAATATGCATTAGGTTTTTACTCTTAAAGTTATACTCAATTTTTGGGGAAATATTTTGTTAGGATAAATATTTTGCATTTTCGCACCCTTGTCCCATTTTAAATTGATTACTCCTGTTAATAAAGCTAAATAAGTATCAAGGGGGAAAGCCTGCTAAGCCGATGAGAAGAATCTTTTTGAATTATCTAAATAACAAAAAAAAAACTCTCAATATTAATATTTACGTTCTACCTTTTCAATATTTATTACTAACTAATAAATTTAATTTCATTATTACCAAAAACAAATTTTGGGCCGAAAATCTTTAGCAGTTTCTCTTAAGAATATATATGGTTTAAAATTGTTTCATGTATTGTATATTAAATTAAATAATATAATATTCTTTGGGAACAAAATGTTTGTATATATAACAAATACCCCAAATATTAAACTCGTGTATTATTTACTCAGTTTCTTGAATTTAACAATATGATATATTCATATTTTACAATTACAATTTCTAATCATTTAATTGTATTTATTTACGGATTCACCATTTCTACATTCAAAAATGGTGTAAAAATAGTGAATCCGTAAATAAATGAAAATAATCATTCTATTAAAAAAAAATGGCTAATTATTTTATATTAGACCAGATTATTTATTTTTATTGCACACTTCACTTCTGAAAACATAGATAGTTAAAAAAACTGATACTTTTTTTATCAACGATTATTTCCACTTTACTGTATATCCCTATTATTAAACAGCAACCTCAACTATTTCAATATTTTATTTTGTAAATTATATGACGGTTCCGGGCTCGAGTTAAAATTCCGGGACCATCAATCAAAAATAAAATTATTGATAAAAGATTTTTAATAAAACATCGATTTTATTAAATTTGATAATTGTTAAGGCGTTTATATCATTGTAGAGTTTTGATCAAAACACACAAAAAATTATAAAACTCTATACATTATTTGATTTTTATAATTTTTTGTGTGTTTTGATCAAAACTCTACAACGATATAAACGCCTTAACAATTATCAAATTTAATAAAATCATAGTTTGTATGTTTCAAAATTTAAACACAGCTGCAATTCCCACCTATTCATCCCTTTTATATTTTTATTCTGTTTCAAATAGTTTTTTAATTCTATTTCAGTATTCTTCAAGTGAGTTTCGCTATGTCTCAAATATATATCTCATTGTTAAATATGTATCAAATGAATTTCAATATTTGTTAAATATTTTTCTATACATACATCTATCTTTATTCGGTCTATACGAATAATACAAAACAGATGAATTGATGAATAGTAATGTATGTCATTTTTTCTTATATTTAATACATCACAATCACATTTATTTCATAATCAATAAGAAACGTTTACCGGAAACAAATCAACAAGTTGCCCACAACTTCACTTTCCGCTTTAGAAACAGTATTGGAAGCTAAATGATACTTATTGACAGGAAGTTAAAACAAATAAGACTATAAAAGTGTTGGTTATCTTTTAATCTGACACTTATACAAACTTGAAGTGCCAGGTTAAGTGCTCGCTGACAATTTTATAACCTTATAAATTGTTTAGCTTTCTCTCAAACAATGTCATGGTCCTACTTTTTTTCTTAAATTAAAAATCGAAGAATTTTATTAGTTGTTCGGAACACAAAAAAAATGTTATAAATAACAGTGTTTTAGCGTTTATTATACTAAGATATTAAGAAATAACTTAGAAAGTTTTATTGATCGAAATAATTATTTGGAAGAAGAGTGAAATGTAGAAACGCATTTCGCAGTAATTGCTTGATATAAATAATTATAGTTCACGTCGAGATGTAAATATTTGATTTATTCGACAATTTTAATTGAGATTTAAAATAACTGTCGAATTAATCAAATATTTACATACATTTAATAATACCAAAAAAGTTTATCGAAACACCAGAAAACCATATCTCAACTAGCAGAAATAATCGGGGCTATTCCCTGTCGGAAATGTAATGTTTCAAGTGTACATTAATTAATTCACATTCTATGAATAAATATCTATTAAAAAGTTTCTTAGACAGTGGTGATAAAAATAAACGTTATACTTAATATTTCCCTATTATTCTATCCCTAAATAATAGAAAATATTTTTACTCACTTGGTTACAAATATTTAATGTAAATTTGATGGTATCGCATATTTATTTTAATTTACCCCGTAACTATAGTTGATTTATTCCACAGTTATTTTAATTCTTAAAATATTAATAGAATGAAAAATGTTTATTGAAACACTTGAAAATCATTTTTTAACTAGCAGAAATAACAAGAGACAAGATTTTTATTTACTTAGTCACAGACGTTTAAAATAAATATTCTGGTTTCAGTTTACGTCAAAAAATAAGCATTTTATTTATTCCGCACTTATTTTAATTCTTAAAATTGTAATTGAATCCAAAAAAGTATCGTCTGAAAACTATATCTGAACAAGTAGAAATAATTGTTATGGTATCACATAATTTATTTTATTCCGTAATTTCAATTTAAGTCGAAATGTGAACACTTGATTTATTCTACAGATATTTAAATTAAAAAAAATATAGAATTAAAAAAGCTTATCGAAACACTTGAAAATCGTATTGGAATTAGCAGAAATAACAATAGACACATTTTTTATTCACTTGATCACAGAGGTTTTAAATAAATTTTCTAGTATTAGTGTATGTCAAAATGTAAATACTAATTTTAATTCTAGAAATTAAAAAAATATACTATATATAAAATGTGTTTCAACTAGCACCTTGTAATAAATATTCATATTGTATACACTGAAAAGAAAGTGTTGAGTTTTTTATGTTTTTTTTTATATGGTTATTCCGGAGAATAAAATCAATTAGAGTTTAGCCGAAAACAATTTCAGCCATTTGCTTTCGTAAAAAAAAATCAGTTCGTTTAAAAAATATACAATCTGGAGATAATAAAAAGCTAACTTTTACTTTCATGAGTATTACAAGTACAAATCACGCGATACTCGTTTTCACTCAAACTGGTAGAACATTTATTGGATTCACTCACTCTACATTAAATTATATCATCAACGGGGAGGGGGATAGTCATATCACTTCACTTTTATTTAATATTTGGCATCAATTATGATTTATCAGATAACTGATCATAAATCAAGTCATCATACATGTTTACACACGCATAATTCCCGCGAACGCATTGCTGGAACCGTAAACGTGGGAAGCGGTTATAAAATAGCAAATTGGTAGTTTCTAAAATACTATTAGCAACAGTTTTATATATTTAATAAATATAAACGATTTTTTTTTCACTTAATTACGATATTTAAAAATAATAAAAATAAAAATATTTTTTGAAAATAATTAACAAACATCAAATAAATATGAATAAATTATTAAAAATCTAAGAATAAAACAAATAAAAGCACTGATAAAATTGAATAACATTAAATTCTTGACCAGTTTAGGATTATTAGCCCATTATAGTATTTAAAATCATTTCTCTTGCGAATGGACCAATAACTCGAAACTGCTCGAGAAATTAAAGTAGTTCAAATTAATCTGTTATTATATTCGTTTTTAATTATTTGTTATTGTAATATTAACTAAGAATGTTTAAACATTAGAAATGTTAATTAAATAAGTATGTTCTTTTTAGCCACTGCGACAGCGATTTACATAATGAAAGTACTTAAAAACAAACATCCATTGAAATAACTACTTTCTCGGACATTTGTCCGTAAATGCGGGGTATTTACCCCGCCGGATATTGAATTACACAGTGAGCATTTACTATTAAGTGAAAAATGATTGTGCAATGCAATCATTTTTAATTCGAGAATATTTAATGTAGAGAACAAAAAATCATTTATCGTGCAACAGTAAATACGCATTGTCTGGCGTGGTATTTGCTGGGAAAGTAGTTGCTTCAATAGATGTTTGGTTTTAAGTACTTACCTTATATAAGTCGATGTTGCAGAATTAAATAGAAAATAATTATTTAGTAATAAACATGAATACTTTTTTTTAAATCTACGAATAAAACAAATAAAAAGACACATTAAATTGAATAATTTTAAATTCTTAACAAGTTTCGGGTTATTAGCCCATTCTCAAGTGAATATAAAATTCAATTTAATGTGTGTTTTAATTTATTTTATTAGTAGATTTATAATAATTTATTCATAATTGTTATTATAATACGAACTACTGTTTAAATATTAGAAATATTAATCACAATTATTTAATTAATTTAGTTCCACCACTTGCTTTTGATAAACCGGATAAGTTTGCTTTCCTTTTAGTGGACGAACATCAATTTGTTGTGGTTATTTTGTAGTATAACGCACTAAAAATTAAGCAAATGATGTCACTTTGTGTTTTTTTTTGCATAAGATTTTCTCCAATCAGCCAGATTTTGTGCTATTTATTAAATTTAGTATTCATAATTATTTAACGTTTATTAATTATTTTTAAAATTCTGTTTATTTAAGCTTCTCTTATTAATTATTTTCAAATATCTTTTTAATTAATTGCATTTGTATAATTTAACTTTTATAAATAAAAAAAAGAAAACAAAGTCAACGTGTTTCATTATTCTGAACTACAATGTATAGTGGAAGCTTCTATAATAAATAAATACAATTTTTGTTAATTATTGAGGTTTCAAGAAATAAAAAAGAAAACAAAATCTACGTGTTTTATTATTCTGCACTACGATGTATAATAGAAGCCTCAATAATTAACAAATACAATTTTTGTTAATTATTAAAGCTTCCACTATACATCGTAGTTCAGAATGAAAATACGTTGACTTTATTTTTATTATTTTTTTTTTTATTTAAAAAAGTTATAATTTAACTTTTAGTTAAAGTGTTAGTGTTTATTATATTGAACTTTGTGTGTTTTTTTTTTATAAAAAATCAAGAATAGATTTGTCATTTATTTTATACTTCAGTAAAACCGTCGAGTTAAATTATGTTTTAATAAATTACACCGGATGGCCACGGGCGTTATTGCGAAATAAACTCTAACTGTTTAAGCGTTTAAATATCATTGTTTTAGGTTCTTGTCATATAAATAAATTTATGATTAATAAATAAATTAATGGATTAATTAAACGCGTCTTTAATTTTTACTGTAAAATCGTGTTTTTTTATTTCACCGCATTTTTTTGCGATTGCGATTTGAAGAAGTAAATCGGAAACAAAACGCGGTTGAATTTTTTTCGAGAAGAAGCGACGGTGCGGTGGAAGAAAAAAATTTAAAAAATATAGCGCACTTTGATTTTGAGACTATAGCACTTTTTATTTATTGTCGCGAAAAAATATAGCACAGTTTGATTTTGAAACTATTTCACTTTTCACTTATGAAAATTTAATATAAAAGATTATAAAATAGGAAAATTTTGATCTTCACAATCTAAGCAACTTTTGTAATAAATATATATAACATAGAATGTGAAGTTAATTTATAACGTACACGTTAAATTTAACATTTCCCGTACGGAATAGCCATAGCATAATATGCATAGTTACAATTTACAATTGTGTTTAGTCTGTCATAGTCTTGTCTTACCTGGTGAAGAAAGAGGGCGAGAAAGTTTTTGTAAATGGTATATTAAAAAATGTTAAAAAAATCAAATTTTTCCTTTTAAAGTAATTTGGTCTGATGAAAGCTTGATAACCAACTATGGCACTTTCAACCGGAGTAACAAAAATTATTGAGCAAGAGACAATCCTCATTTAGAAATTAGAAATAAAAGATGCAAGGCATTAACACCATTAAAGATTTAATATGTGGATAGGTATTTTAGGTAGTTTATCACAATTTAAATTCTGCAGACTTAATTGGAAGATGCCTTGGGTGAATTACCTCTAGCAATAATTAACAGCTGCTGGTTTCAGCAAGATGGAACCCCAGTGCATAAATCAAGAAATGAACGGGAGTATTTGTTGCAGAGTTTTCCTGAAAAATGGATTGGAATTCACAGCTTAAACAGCCCAAATATCAGATTTGAGCTCGTTAGACTTTTACCCATGGGGTAAAAAATTAAGTGTAAGAGGAACAATTATTGACATCGGTTATAGCAGCAGTTAACACAATCTCTAAAATATCAAGTGTATGACTCAACTTTTGAAAATGAAGAACAATTATTGACATTGTTTATAGCAGCAGTTAACACAATCTCCTCAGGAACGTTAGACACAGTTTTAAATTCAACTGTACAAAGAAAATACTTGTATCTATAAAATAATGGGAACTTATTTGAATACTTGTAGTAATATTTAAATACTTTTTTCAAAGATTAAAAACCTACAAAGAAAATAATGGGAACTTATTTGGACAATTTCAGTAATCTTTAAATTATTTTGCCAACGCCCAGTAGATTAACAACCTACAAAAATATTATTTTTTTATGACTTTAAAAGCAAAATGTGTTGAATTTGTAATACAAAATGCTACGGATGGAAGTTGTTTCTGCTTATAAAAAATAAATTTGATGATGATTTCTCAGAAGTAAAACGTCGGATAAAAAATGTTAAGACTGCATTTTGTAGAGCTTAAAACGTGACAAAAAAGTGAAACTACCAAGTGTTTTCTTAATAACCTTTCGTAAATTAAATTTAAAAATATAAGAAAATTTTAGGAATTTAGATTTTTAGTTAAAACAACTAAGTGTAGAGTGTATGGACCGAAAATTTAATCCACAAAATATGACAGAAAATAAAATTAGTTGATTCAATAAATGTAATGAAGAGTCCATGGAATATACGAGAATTTTTGACTTTTTAATTTTGGTACTTTGTTAGGGTCTAGCTATTTAACAAATTAAATTTGATTTTACCACATACAGTAAATATATTTTTATTCATTATAATTATTATTTATTATGTTAATAATTGGATATTACGTCAATTCGCTAGTTCTTGTTACAGAAGAAAACTGGGAGATATAATGAAATTAATAGGTAATCAATGTGAAGTTCATTGAATGTAGAATTTAGTGAAATCATTTAAATTTTCATTGCACACTTTTTTGTTACCAAAAATGTAGATTAAAAATCGACAGAAATGTGATATCTTTATTCCACACAAGCAACAGAATTATTTACATTATTTTAATTAATTTTATAAACAAAACACTGGATTGTTTTTGAGTTTCACAATTGTTTCGATACACAGTATCATCATCCTTGTAGTAGTATTTTTTACAATATTTCTACAGTAAATACGTGAAACTCAAAAACAATCGAGTATTTTATTTATAAAATTAGTTATAATGGAGTTTCATTAAGTATCAGTCGTAGCCATAGAATGTTTACATTATTTTAATTTGTTATTATACATACAATATGATTATCTTGTTCTCGAGCCATTTCGACCAGAAGTCTTTCCGCCGATGGAATATATTTTCATTGTTTTTTTTTAACGAATTATCAAAATAATTTTTAATTCATCTCATGATATTTTTGATTCAATAAATATTATATAGAGTGCATGAAATAAATGAGAAAAATTTAAAAAATAACATATATTTACTTTGTATTGTAAAAAAAACAGTAAATATATTTAATTTGTTAAATACCCCATTTAACAAATAAAATATATTTACTGTTTTTTTTTTTACAATACAAAGTAAATATATGTTATTTTTTATATTGTGTTACCACAAAGTTACACCATTCAGATGTTATCTATTAAAATTAAATTAAGTAAAAAGAAAATAATATAAAAAATTATATTTGTTTTTTATATATATGTAAAGTTGCAGTAGTTAAAGGAAAAATAATTATTTAATTTTTATTAATTATTTTCAAAATTATTTTTATTTCAATTGTTTTGAATAACTGTGACCAAATGAATAAAAATCGTTTCTAAAGTTAACTCTTTACATTGGAATAAAAATAAATTAAGAAAACTTGGTTTAAATAAAACACTGATTCACTTAATTTTTATAAGTTTAAATGTCACTGCACTTTCAACGATTTTAACTTAACCGTTAGTTAAATAAGGACAAGTTAAGATTGTTGAAACTATAGTCACTGAAATAAATTCACAGTTATACTAAAAACTAAAAATCAATGTTTTATTTAAACTTAGAAGCTTTTACTACAAATATCTTTCTCATTTAACACTTGAAATATTTTGGTATTAGTATATAAAAAGAACATTTAGTTTGTTTCTCGAGTATTTTCACTTTTTATAATTGATTTTTATTGATTTCCAGTAAATTAAATATTTCTCCTGTCTCTTATGTTTTATTGTTTTACTGTCTTATTATTGCTTTGAAAAGAATTATTCTGCGCTACTTTAAGCTTAGTTTCTTATTATTTAACGATTTAGTTGAAAAACAGTTCTGCAGTGATGCAAAAACTGAACATAGTTCATCATGTATTTAAATAATGTACCTTCCGTATGTTTATTTTTTGTTTGAAATAAATACTTATTATTATCTTAATTATATAAAAAATGGGGAAATTAGTGGAGTTAATCTTGTGAAACAAAGCAAATGTTCTTTATTTATACTAATATAAAAATATTTCATGAAGTGTTAAGATAGAAAGTTATTGAAGAAATATTAACTCTTTGTTTTTGTATAATTCCAGGGGATCGCTTTTTTAAATAGTCACTGCGGGTTTATAGAGTTGTTTATATTGAGGGGTGGGCTGAAATGACTTGTAATTAATGGAGCGTGATTGATACATATCTGTGTCTGTATCTATAAGTTGATAGGTGGTTAATCCTCTGCGTAGTAAAGTGAGATCAGGTTAGGGTAAAGGTGTATCAGTGAGGTCAGAATGAGAGATATATAAGTGTTTATGTTTACCTTCACATGTAAACTGTCCGTAGTGTTTTCCTGAACTTTTGTCACCACAAACAACACATTCAATATTTTGGTTTTTATCACTATTAACACTGTTTTGGGAGTTCTGCGACGGTGTTTGTCGGTTGTTGATGAGTGATATGTCTGGATTGTCCAGTGTAATGGGGTTGATGTTGGTGGGTAACGGGTTTAGGTTAGTGGTGGGCAGAGGGTTAAGACCGGTGGTGAGCGAGTTCAAGCTGGTGGGTATGGGGTTCACTAGAGATGACTCTCGCCACGAGGTAGCCACCAATGCCATTTTATCGCTAGCTTTCGAACTTATCACGAAACAAAAAAATCACCACACTGATTGTCAAACTAATAGGACATTTTCGTGGAAAATACGCGGGGTGAAATGGCACTGTGCATCTGTAGTAATTATATCAATTGATAAGAATATTGGAAAATTTGGCACACTTTTTGAGTATTTCGTAAGTTAGGGCGATTCGAAGCGAGCACGTATCAGAGCACTCGAGGTGATAGGTCATCCCCTCGGCACTCTCTAGCCTCTACTAGTGACCTTTCGGTCTCGGGCCCGACACTGACTTGGCCTGGGCGGGCCGGGGAGGTCCCCGGTTCACAGCCGGGTCACTATAGGCCAATGGGCGTATCTGAACAGCGCTGGAGAGGGGAGCGAACTCACGTACAGTATTCACAAATCTATCATCCTTTGCGCCACTGCATATTTTCGGGTGCCTCTAGTTGATTACCACGTGCTCTGCTCTCTGCTCTCTTCTCTGTTCTCTGTTCTATCTCCTCATTTCGTTTCAGCCGCTATTTCTACCATCGCCGTAGTAGGACTCGGAGCTGTAGCGGTGCAGCGGTTACCCGAGTCCCAGTCCTAAAACGAATCCGATTCCGAAACATTTTACACCTCAAACGAATATTTTACTAATACTTCTTTCTACAGTGCATTCCATTCCATTCACTCACTCACTCATCACAATCCCTCCTACACTTCCTACATTTCCTACACTTCGGTCAGTATTCTTGAATCCGCGCGCAATCACTCTCCAAACTCTCGACCCCAATACCATGACTATATTAATAATAACAATAGTGCCAACCAGTCTACTACCATGTCTTCACCTATTTATCAGTATCTTTCTTATCGCAAACAAACAAACAAACAAACAAACAAACCCCGCGTAAATAATATAAAATAAGTGTCTGTGCCGACTCGCATATTCGCGTAATTACCGAGGTGTGAGCGTCGGCAAATGTATATAATTCCAATGAAGACCTGGTACATTTGCTAAATATGCTCGCACGCCTAATAACTTCCCCGCCGTTCATTACATCTGAAACCAGGGTGCACGCATGCAATTGCTGCTATAATGCATATATTTTGTAATTACAATTCAAATTTATCTTTTATTTACATCTCTCCGATAACTTTCAACAATTCTTAATAATTAAAACAAATGTAATTATTTTTTAAATATTTTTAGTTTTTTTACACATTTTATTTTTTTCAATTTCATTTTCTTTTAATAAAACAAAAAGTGTAAAAGTTAAAAGTGATTTCCGTTTATTATATTGTGTGTCCGGTTTAGCAATTATTTGCAAAGGAATCTCATATAAACGGTAAGATACCAAAGAATTGAGAGACTCAAATCAAATAAATATAAAAAAAATAGTGAAAATTATTTAATTTGATTACAAAGTTTTGCATTATATTAGCGGTGATTTTTTAAGGAATAAACTTCATAAAATCAAATACAGCGCGTTCATAATGAAAGGAAAAAAATCATTTAAATTGCCGGTGATTATTTTTGAGAGAAAAAATAACGCTCAATTAGCTTTTTTAACCGCGGATGTTTTTCACTAAATATATTTAGTTATTACATATTTAGATTCCTCAGACAATTCTAGATCGTTTTTGTATGTATTATTATATTCCTATCTCCAACTGTTAACGAAATATTGACAGATTAAAACAATGCAATCGAAACTGCAAGAATACATGTATTATTAAAAAAAGTATTTAGGTTATTCATTTTATAAACACGCTCGAACAGGTCGATTAGTTTTATTAACTGTGCATCTTCAGAACTAAATATATATATATATACAGGGTATCCCATAAACAATTACTGATACAAAGATATCTTTTTTCAACGGAACTCCTTATATATATATAGAAACATTTTTATTCAGACAATATGATAACAAAAAAGAATATGTAAAGTTGTGTTAATAGTCTGTTATGGGCTATTGACCATAGGTCTGTCTGCCTGAACACCTTATATTTTATTAGATATTTTAATTCTTGAGATAATTCTGGAGATTTTCCGCATTTATTGTCATATTCCTAACGAATATGATAACGAAATATTGACAGATTCCTGTTAACCAAATATTGACCGATTAAAATAGTGCAATCGAAGCAAAAAGAACACATTTATTAAAAAAATGTATTTAGATTATAATTTTAGAAAAAAAAAACAACGTTCGGACAGGTCGATTATTTTTTTCAATTGTGCATCTTCAGGACTAAAAAATGTATATAAAGGGTATCCCATAAATAAATACCGATACAAAGTTATCTTTTTTTCAACGGAATACCCTATATTTTATTAGATATTTTAATTCTTGAGATAATTCTGGAGATTTTTCGCATTTATTGCCATATTCCTAACGAATATGATAACGAAATATTGACAGATTCCTGTTAACAAAATATTGACAGATTAAAATAGTGTAATCGAAGCAAAAAGAACACATTAAAAAAAAATGTATTTAGATTATAATTTTAGGAAAAAAAAAACGCTCGGACAGGTCGATTATTTTATTCAATTGTGCATCTTCAGGACTAAAAAATGTATATAAAGGGTATCCCATAAATAAATACCGATACAAGGTTATCTTTTTTTCAACGGAACACCCTATATTTTATTGGATATTTTAATTCTTCAGATAATTCTAAATACTTTTCGTATTCATTATCATATTCCTACCTTCAACTGTTAACGAAATATTGACAGATTAAAACAGTGCAATTTGAAGAGATAATATCACATTTATTAAAAAAAATGTATTTCGGTTATATTTTTTAGAAAAACGCTCCAACAAGTCAATTAATGTTTTTAATTGTGCATCTTCAGGACTGAAAAAAATATATATAGGGTATCCCATACACAAATAATAATAAGTAAAATAATAAAATATAGGGTGTTCGGTTGAAAAAAAAAAAAACAATTTTGTAAGTTATCTTTTTACAACCGAACACCCTATATTTTATTAGATATTTTAATTCTTAAAAGAATTATAGATACTTTAAATTCATACAAGGTGACCAGAAAAGGTGTGATAATCTTCAGGTTTAAGTAAAAAAAAATGTACGGTTCTTCATTAATGCCCACGAGGCCATTGATATTATGAAAATGTGACTAGAAATCATTTTTTTTTTTTCGTATTATTCGACAATTGGATTTCTTAGAAGATTTCCTGGACCACGTCGGACTCCAGAATCAGTAATATTTTTGAATTTTTTTGATTAAAATTAGTTATATTAACATCCAGCTAAACATTGCAAATGTTTATTTAATAATAAGTCTTTTATTAATAGCAATAATTATACATAAAATGTTAAAAACAAATTCTAGTCAATATTTAGGATATTAATAGCCTCATAAAGCTTATTGAATAATTACCCAATATTTCTTTTTTGTGTTTTATTTTATTTAATTTTTTATTTTAAAAACTTTTTTTAGTGTTTTTCTACTTAATAAATTGATTAACAAACCACTTTACCTGGAGATTATCACACCTTTTCTGGCCATCCTGTATTATCATGTTCCTACCTTCAACTGTTAACGAAATATTGACAGATTAAAACAGTGCAATCAAAACTAATTTAACATAATATTGACCTGACATCTTCACCCTTCTTTAAAATCATCATCACCACCATCAATTTACTGAAGTAAATTTGTTAATAACTTGGCATATTATCTAGAGGTGAACGGCAAACGAGTTGAACATTTGATTTCATTTTGTTTAGATTATTATATATATATACATAATCTTTTTTGACAAACGTACTACAACACTTACATATAACACAAAATATTACAATACATGCTGTAAGAGTTTGCCAATTGGCTATCAACCAGTGGTCTTTCCGCCTGGATTTTGTAAAAACGGGTAAAAGATTATTATTAAAAAAATGTATTTAGGTTATATATTTTGGAAAAACGCTCCGACAGGTCGATTAGTGTTTTTAACTGTGCGTTTTCAGGACTAAACATTTTATATACAGGGTGTCCCATAAACAAATGCGACACAAAGTATTTTTTTTAAACGGAACACTTTATATATTATTATATATTTGAATTCTTCAGAAAATTCTAGATAATTTTATACTTATCTTCAACTGGTTATGAAATATTGTGAATTGTTTAAGGTTGCGGTTTAGTAGAAAGAGATAGCTATACAATATAATGAAAGTAATGAATTAAAAAACAATCTTTAGGATTATAATAAAACACTTTTTTTAACTTTGTTTATATAACAGAATTCTGTTAAAAAAAGTGTTTTATTATAATCTTACACAATGTATAACGAAGTAGAAGCATCAGTGATCAGTAATCTTTAGGATTCTTCTTATCGATTCCTTGTACCCTTTCAGGTGACGATAAATATGTACTTACATTTTTTGTCTGTCAAGTAAATAAACATCAATCAAAATTTTAAAATAAAAGCCAATGATTGCATATTACTCCAATTCACTAGTTCTAATTAGAAATAAAAATGGAAGATATCATGAAATTGATAGGTAATAAATCGGGGCTATTCTGTAAGAGGAATGTTAAGTTGAACGTGTACGTTATTTTTATCATCGCAGTCTAAGCAGCTTTTCTAATAGATATATACATAGAATGTGAATTTAAATAATAACGTTCTCGTTAAACTTAACATTTCTAGCCCCGAATGTCAAGTTATTTCAATATTGAATTCAGCGAAATACTTGAAATTTTCATTGCATACATTCTTATTAGATTAAAAATTGACATAAATATGATCTATTTTCACTGTTTTTCATATTTCCTCAAAAGAAAAAATAACAATTATTAAACATATTTTTAATTTATCTGACGAAATAAGATTACTTTAACCTATAATACATTATTGTCCATTGACTAGACATCAATGTTACACGAATTAGTGACTGTTTATACTAAACCGCACCCTTAATGATGTCAGCCTTTGAACATTTGTTTTATGGCAATTATTCTTATATTGTCATTTTTTTGAGTGATGTATTACCGTAAATTATCGTTTAAACTAAATTGCGTCCCATTACAACTGTTGCTATGTATTTTTTTTTTTTCATGTTTTTAATGGATGACATAGAATTATGGAATAATTGACATCATTTCGTAAACAGTTGAAAATAGGTAGCGGACATTATACACAAAACATATCTAGAATTTTCCGAGAAATACAAATAACTTTGTATCGGCATTTGTTTATAGGACACCCAGTATATATTTTTTTTAAATCGAGAAGATATTCAGTTACAAACACTAATCGATCTGTCCAAGCGTTTTTCTAAAAATATAACCTAAATACATTGTTTTAATCTTTCAATATTTCTTTAACAGTTGAAGATATGAATATAATAATGTATACAAAAATTATCTAGAATTCCCGGAAGAATCTAAATATGCAATAATATATGAGGAATTCTATTACAAAGAAACTAACTTTTTATCGGCATTTGTTTATGGGACATCCTGTATATAACATTTTTGGTGAAAAATATGCACAGTTAAAAATACTAATCAACCTTTTCGAGCGTTTTTTTCCAAAAATCATAACCCAAATACATTTTTGTTTAAATAAATGTGTTATTTTTGAAATGATTACATTGTTTAAGGCCGTTTTAATCTGTCAATATTTCGTTTATAGTTGATGATAGAAATGTGATAACATATACAAAAAATATCTAGAACTCTCTGAGGAATCTAAATATGTAATAATATATGTGGTATTTCATTAATAAAACCTAACTTTTTATCGGCATATATTTATAGGACTCCTTGTATATACAATTTTCAATGAAAAAGGTGCACAATTAAAAATACTAATCGATCTGTTCGAGTGTTTTTTTAGAAAATAATCACCAACAGTTTAAGTGTTTTTTTTTTCTTTCATTACTAACACACTCTATATATTATAAAATTAATAAATCGTAGTAAAATTTCATTAAGGGGGCAGAAAGACCTATAGTCGATAGCCCATGGTTAACTACTAACACAATTGTACTTATTGCTATAATAAATTCCGTAAATTTTTGTTGTCATTTTGTCTGAATAAAGATGTTTGTATCTCATTAAGTGTGCTTTTTGGTAGAAATAGTAGTGGCTATATAATACCGTGGAAATTATCATTTAAAAATGAGCCAGATTTAGAATTTAATAATTTACATTTTTATTTGTCAATATTAGTCTAAATTAAATGCTAATTATTGCATATTACATCAATTCATTATTTCTTATTAGAGAAGAAAATATGAAAATATAATGAAGTTAATAGTTAATCAATGTGAAGTTAATTGAATATAGAATTTAGTGAAATCATTTAAATTTTCATTGCAAACATTTTTATTATAAAAATGTAGATTAATAATTGACTGAAATGTATTGATCACATTTCAGTCAATTATTCATTGTTTTCCATATTTGTTTTCTAGAAAAAAACGAATTATCAAAAATAATTTTAATTCATCTCATGAAGTTTTAAGGTAACTTTAATATACATACATGTTACATCGTTGTCCTGGTTAATGGATAATATTGTATTATACAGGGTGTTTCAAGTTTGAGTCTTGCCATAGGAATCTCGCTTATTATAAGAGATAGAGTGTGAGTTTAAATTTAGTGCTGATTTATATTCCTTTGAGAAATCTGTGCTGAGTTTCTTTGCTTCCAAGAAAATTGAAAAATAATCTAAAACATATGATTTTTTGTTTTGTTTGTATCTTTGTTATTTGAAGCAATATTTCAATGCAATTAAGTCATTCTCATAGCACTTTTTATGACCTAATTTATTACAAATCTCTATAGAATGTTTCATTTGGATCATAATCAATTTTTAATTTGTCTTATGACATTCCAGCATGTTTTAAGATAATTTTAATATACATACATATTACCAAAGAGGATGAAATACTAGTTACTCTATGATGTTATATTGTTATCCTCGTCAATGGACAATATTATATTATACAAGGTGTTTCAAATTCGAGTCTCACCATAGGGATCTCGCTTATTTAAACTCATACTCTATCTCTTATATAGGGTGTGGCAATTTGGAAATTTTGCAGAATTTCATGCTGACTAATATTCCGTTAGGAAAACAGGAATTCATTGTTTTCAAGAAAAGAAAATAATAATAATAAAAATAATTAAAAACTATGATTTCCTTTTTTAATTATATCTTAATTATTTGGTTATTTGAAGTAATATTTTACTGCAATTATGTCATTCTAATAGCACATTTTTATAATATAATTTATTACAATTTTTTAATGGCACGTTCTGTTTCATTTTGACCATCATCAAATTTCTTATCTCTCATAGACGCCATATTGGTTTCTTATCAGATTAAAATCCTCTTTATATAAATAAATAATCTTTATTTCCAAACATTATACATATTTACAATACATACATTTAAATCTATAAAGGTGTTTGATTTCATGTGTGGAAAACGGCTATCGACCAGAGGTCTTTCCGCCTGTCGTTGTCCAGTCTATGTCATTGTTTAAATTTCATGATCGATAAGGTCGTTGTCATTGTTCTGCTAATGAATCGTAAAAAATGGAAATTTATATTTCGGGTTAATGGTATGATTACGGGGAATACAAAGCTGATTGAGGATTTCTGTGATATGAGGATTCGAGGCAAACTTAATGGATAAACTTTGGAGGCGTTCAGCTATAGTAGGAATATTGCAAATTTTATAGAGGAATGTGTTAGAAGGATGTAAAGGATTGTTAGGATGTCAAATTTTTGTAAGCACTCTCAAGGCTGATCGTTCGGCGACTTCTAAGTTTGTAATTACATTGGGTCGAGAGGATCACGGCATATTCGAGCAGGGGTCAATCCTCTATTTTTTCTGATTACAATGATATCATAAATTTATTCTAATAAATAAACACAGTGTTGACAAAATGATTTTGTTAACGTTAAGAAATCTTGAATGAATATGAAAAAAAAAATCCGCTGAAAAAACTTTATCAAGAAAAATTAAATATATGATTTCCTATTCCTTTTTGTAACGAAATATAATGTATAAATATAGCTTTGTGAACATAATGTTGAATGCAATTAAGGGTGCGGTTTAGTAGAAAGAGATGGCTATATTATTGGCAGTTAGCAATTCGAGTTACATTGCTGTTGTCATCATTGAACAATATTGCATTATTCACTGAAGTAATCTTAAAGAATGCAGGATTTACACCTGTTAAATTAAAATGCATTGTTGTAATTAGATTTTATAAAATATAATTATGAAAGAAATAATGAAAATCTGTCAGATTTATATCAATTTTTAATGTATAGTTTTAGCAACAAAAACGTGCTTAATGAAAATTTTAAAGATATCACTGAATTCTTCATTAAAATAGCTTTGCACTCGTTACTTATCACGTTTATTATATCTTCCAATTTTTTATTCTAACAAGAACAAGTGAATTTCGGTGATATGTAATAATTGACTGTATCAGGCCGACCTAACATGTAAAAAATTCTGGAGTCCGACTCTTTTTTTATCAATGATTATTTTCACTTTAGTGTATAGCTATCTCTTTCTACTAAACCGAAACTTAAGTAATTCTCATATCACTTTTTATGATCTAATGTATTGCATTGTATATTTCGGATACTAAATATCCATTATCAATACTACAACTGTTGTACCATTGTACTATAGATAATGGATAGTACAATAGTTTAACAGTTGTACTATGCATAATGAATGGATGTTGTAGTATTGGTGAATGTTAGTATTCGAAGTGTACACTTAGTAAATCTAAATAAAGGGTGAAGAGATAGTGAATACAATATTGTATTACATTTTGTATTAATTACTTTCAATTTGTAATTCACAGGAAAACCATCCATTATATTATAAAAAACAATTAAGAAAACTGAATATCTCGTCTGCATTTAAGACAAAATGTACAATAGGAAAGTTTCTTAAGGATAAAGCCGATAACCTATTAAAATAAGGAGTATACACTCTCACATGTAAGGATTGTGACATGTTGTATGTTGGTCATACAAGCAGGGATTTTAAAACCAGCTTGAAAGAACACAAAAAATCTCTTCTAGAAAAAACTACCCACTCTACTTACGCGGAACATTTAATCTGAAAATTTAAAATGAAATTAAAGACAATTTCGATAATGATATTAAGATAATACATATATGTGAAAAAAGTAAAAAAATAATTTTTCTTGAACAATTCCAAATCAATAAATATAGAAAGAAAAACCTTATTTTACATGATCAAATTGATGTGAATAATTCCCCCTTGCTAAACTTGTAATTTTATTAAAAACTGTGCAAAATGTTTGTATCCACTGTTTAACCCCGTTTCCATCCTTTGTTTTTTGTATTATATATTAACGTATTGTGAATGATTTATCCGCCTGATGATGGTACTATGTACCGAAACAATTGTAGCGGTGTTCTACAATAAAATTATTGTGAAACTTATTAAAATAAAAAAAATTGTGTTTTATTTAAAGTATTTTTTAATTAAAAAAAAACCATAAATTGATGACGTAACTCTTTTTTGGGATAATTTGTATAATATAAAATATTTTCTTGAATTCTAAGACGTACGAGACGTCTTATAATTCAAGTAAAGCCTCCGAAATTGTCCAATCCTAACTTAATTAGTAAATGGGCTGTCGAAGACGGGAACTGAAATTCAGGACCCTGAATATATACTTAATCTTAATTGGTAAGCATAATACAGTATCTACATATAACATAAAATATTACGATATATATTGCAAATATTTGCCAATTAGCTATCGACCAATGGTCTTTCTGCCTAAATACCTAATAAAATGTGGCCCTTTTTGAATTCTATACTCCTATAATCAGGAGTAATTAGGCCCAATTGCACTCATGAACGTGGTTAATTAAATTATTGATTAAATATTAATTACGTATCAAATCTATTTGGGTTGCATCAACATTTTTTAAAATTTAGATTAGCTTATTTCGTGTTAAATGGGGCAATATTGCATAATGATTAAATACAATAAAAAGATTTTGAAAATAATTAATAAATTATTCTTTATATTGAATTCATTTAATTAACTCTGACCAAGTGAATGCATTCTAAAGTTATGATTGTTTTAATTCCTAAGCAGTTGCCATATAATTGTCAAAATCGTTTTTATTATTTGTTCGTGTTGTTTTCATATTAAATAAATAGTAATTAAAAATAGTTCGATTTATGAAAATACTTTTATTTTGTAAAACTGAAATTTATTTAGTGACTATAGTTTCGACGTCATTAAGTCGTCATTATCAAACTAACAAAGAAAACAACAAACTAACAAATTCCATCTAGTTGCTATAAATGTTTCTTTATTGGTAATAAAGAAAATATGAAAAAGTATAAATTCTTACAATAAATGTATGTAATAAAGGATTTAATAAAAGAACTAATATGCCATGTTGTATTAAGATGGTTAAGAAAAGATGCGTGAATTTTACGCTGATAAATTAAGAATTACTTCCAGATATAGTACGAAAATTTTTGGTATATTCCAAAATAAAATAAAGAAAACTGATGCAGTGAAAGTCATAACGAAAATCAAAGTTTTTAATAAAATATTACTTTGTGGGCAGAAAGACCTCAGGTCGATATCCCAGGACAGACTAAGACCTTCATACGAACTTATAATTGTACTATATAACTGTATATTATATAAAGTTATTGTCTAAATAAGGATGCCTTTAGTAGAACATTACCTTTATTATTATTTATTTTTCTATACAATTTTGGTTGTGGTATTAATTAAATTAAATTTAACAGTTTATCTGTTTTATTACTTAAGCTGTGATTTAAGTGATACAAATCAGTGTTTAGTTAATAAAGCACCTTAATTTCGTGCCACTTTTGACAGGTTAGGTTTAATTGGAATTAACATGGCCAATCTCCAAATATCTATATTTAGTTAATTCGAATTAGGAAAATAGTTCATTTTAATCAACTTAATTTAAGGTAGTGCAACCCATCATTGATGATTTAAATATTCAATAATATCGCAACTTCCAATTTAGTGAATGTGGCGATGTGAATCATATATTTTTCTCCTGTAAAACTTATTCTTATAATTGCATACAACAGATTGTACTCCTTATTAGTTTTATTTGGTCACTCTGATAACACTGAGTAAATAGAAATAGAGCAATTTCTATTTACTCAGTGTTATCACGTCCATCTTTTAATACATACAAATATCCTTTATACCTTTTTATGTGAAAATATGAAAATAACATTTATGTGTAATTCCTTTTGCGAGTCTTTGTTCTTTTAAGATTTCAAGGAGTTCCATACTAACTTTAACCTTTTAAAACCTAAGTCTCTGAAATAGTAAAAAAAAAAACTGCTAAGGCGATTTAAATTACGTAAGAAGAAGAAGAAATATTTAATAAATAGTAATAAATAGTTCGATTTGTGAAAACACTTTTTGTTTTGTTTATATAATTGAAATTTATTTTAGTGACGTTATTGTCGAACCAAGAAAAAAAAAACAACAACAAACTAACAAATTCTATCTAATTGCTATAAAAGGGTGTTTATTTATTGGCAATAAAGATTTATTACAATAAAGGTATGATATATCATTGTAATCAGAAGAAATAAATGATTTGGTAAACAAAAACTAATATGGTGTTCATAAGAAATATGAAAGTTTGTGATGGTCTAAATGGTCTAAATTAATAAAAAATAAAAGATGATATTAATAAAATAAGTACGCTATAGATTAAATCATAATAAAGTGTTATACTATATGAACGTCTTAACTGCATTGAAATATTGCCTCAAAAACGAAGGTAGAATTAAAAAAAAGACGAATATCGCGCTTTGAAATATTGAAATATTGCCTCAAAAACGAAAATAGAATTTAAGAAAAAACGAAAATTGCACTTTTCATTTTTTTAATAAAGAAAGACCAGTTTACTCAGCGACATATTAATTAGCATGAAATTCTGCAAATGTGTCAAGTTTAAATCTAATCTCTATCTATTATAATTAACGTCCCATATTGTCCCACTAGAAATGAGCTGGCACTTTATTTACTCCGTTACCATCACGGTAATTCACCTTTAATTAAATGATCAACGCATATCATGAGATTCGGTATGTTGCTGAAATTTTTCAGTTTTTGTAAACGTGTGAAAACAGTAACAAATTAGACATTAGTGTGATTTTGGATCTATTACTATACACACCCATTATTATTGTTTCATCTATTTTGTAGTTTATTAAGAATTACACTTTTTTGTATTTTACTTGTACAACTTTATCTAAGATTTATTTGTATATACTTTAAGTTAGGTTCACATTTCTCCGTAGTTGATACATGATGGGTTGAGAAACTAAATAAATAAATAATAAGCGAAATCCCTATGGCGAAACCCTAATTGTTTTACTTTTGTCTTCTTCATGGCTAACTATTTTTTGGTGTATGGTAAAATTAAAAATGACTGTAACTTATTTTATTTGAAAAATAACTATGGCATATGTTATATCGGATTAAAGGGAAAAAAATAGCTCTTTTAATAAAGTCATAGCCAACTATTGTTTCCATTTAAAAAAAGGTAAGTTTGTGTCATATCTCCCAAAATATGGGCGAACATTTTTTTTGATTTTTTGTTATTAATCTGTGTAAAATTTTCTACAACTTTGTCCTTTATAGTTTTTTTTCTATCTATGATAATAATAGAGATATATTGATTTGAAAAAATTGCCACATTTTACTTTTTTCAAAATATCTAGTTACCCTTGACTTTTTCAAATATTTTGAAAGTGTCATTTTATTCGTCTTATAAAACTACACTTCTTTCCCCATTTAACCGTTTTTCTATCTCTTATAGTTTTCGAGATCCCCATTGAGAACATCGAAAAAAACTCACGCTGTATATATATATATATATATAAATATATAATATATATATATATATATATATATATATATATATAAATATATAATATATATAAAGATGTTTTTTTTTGTTTACAAGAGTTATGGACATGATGAATTTCATAATATTATAATTGGATAATTTTATTGGGCAATAAGGGCATTAAGTGTCGGGGAAATCCAAAGGTCTTCGTTGTCATTCACTAGATTTTTTTTTCCAGCTTTTATGGCCTTCGCGATCTCTAAACCTTCGCAATAATTTGATGTGCTAATCCTTTATTACCTGTATTATATTTTCATGTTATAATTGTAATTATAAAATTGCCAAGAAGATTGACGTCTGGTAGTTCGACGGAAATAATAAATCATGTTTTTTTATAAACTATCATGCATGAAAATGTAATGATGTAGGGATTTTGTTTGTTGCCAACCCTGGACGGTTTAGTTTGATCTCTCGGTATATACCAAAAATCATTAGGTGAATTTTTATAGCCATGTTTATCCAATAAAATAATGTAAGTCCAACGCATTGCAGCGTTAGTAATATTATTAACTGAAAGAAATAACAACAGTGAAATTTGTCAGAACTAACATCCAAATTACATTTGGTATCCTTGCCACCCATACCGTCAACTTAAAAGTATTTTAAATAACTGTGACCAAGTGAATGAATACTCTTTTCTATTTATAAAAATATTTTAACGATTGGAAATATTTGTTATGCAGTAGTAAACATTTTTATTATCATTTTTATTTTGATAAATAGTTATCGGCCAGTAGCCTTTCTGTCAAGGAAAATGATGAGAATATTTAGAATATTTTATTTTTCGGAATCAGCACACCAAACTACACAAGAATTAGTTAAAGTTATTTAAAAAGCTTATTCATGGCTGGTATGTGTTGTTCTTATTATTTTAGAAATAATCGGGGCTATTCTATAAGGTAAATTTTAAGTTTAACGTGTACGTTATTTTTATCATCACAGTTTGACAACTTTTATTATATATACAGGTTGTTCTAAAATAAGTGCGCATCATTTCTAACTTTGTTATTAGTTGAGTTAGAGTCGGTTAAATTAGCAAACTACTAGTATTTTTTCGGGGATTACAACAGAAAAACCAAAGAACATCGATTTTTCAAGATATAAACAAAACAAACATTATTTAAATGGAACACCCTATATATTTCATCACTATTTGATAAAAAGGGTATTTTTAACAAAAAAGTTTAGACCATTACCAAAAAAATCACAATTAACAAAGTTATTGGCATTTTAATATTCTGTTTTCAATGAAATCAAGTTGCTATAGGAAACAAAACAGAAACAAAAAAAGTTTATTACAAGTTAATTTATAACGTACAAAGAATAAATAAATGTGAATAAAAAATGTGAATTCTAGATCGAACGTCAAAGCCTTGCACTTACAATGTACGTAACTAACATATTACCTTGTAATATAAACAAGGTAATATGTTAGTTACGTACGTCCATATATACAGGGCGTTCCAGCGAAACAGCACACTAAATGTATATGGACTTTTATTTAATGTATTTTTTAACATAAAAGTAATTGTGTGTGCTTGTTTGAATCGAAATATTAAAAGTCGTCAGGAACTCCCTTATTTTAAATGTAATGCTATATTTTTTTATTAAGAATTTGAATTCTATATAAAATTCTATGAAAAAAATTATTAAGTAACATAACCTCAAAATTTAACCGTTTTTGAGATATTTGTCATTCTGATAAAAATTGTTGCATTTTTCTAATACACTTAAAAATACATATTTCCGAACAAAATAAAATTGAAGGGATGCCATGGTGATTTAGTTTTGGAAAAATAAAAAAAAAAAACAGAGTGTTCAAAATTGCATCCCACATTTAGTAAACTTTAACCAATTAAATCTTAGTTATTTTAAATAGAACACTCTGTATATTTTGAAATATTCTGATGCAGTATTGAAATATACTAGGATTTCCTATACATATCTTTTTTCTATATAATTATAAAATAATCGAGATCTAATCGCTTAAAGTTGAGTAAATGTGAGATGAAATTTTAAATATACTGTGTTTAATTTTGTTCCAGAACGAAATCACCTTAAGGTATTCACTGTTTATAATCGACAGGGCATCTCGATTTTGTTGTTCGGAGATACGGACTTTTAAGTGAATTAAAAAAAAATCACTAAATTTTAACTAAATATCATATATCTTGAAAACATATATCTTATGTAGAATTCAATTTCACAATAAAAATATAGCATTCTGTTTAAAACAAGAGAGTTGGTGTCTGCTTCCGGTATAATAGGAAGTCGTATAATCTTGAAAATATTTTAATTGAAAAGAGCTCATACTATTACTATAATGCTGAAAATATCAATATAATACATTAATTAGAAGTCCATATTCTTTTAGTTTGCGGTTTCGCTGGAACACCCTGTATATATAATTAATTCCACATTCTGTGTATATATAGAATGTGAAATTTATTAATAATTAAGACTTCTATTTAGTTATACATTATTATTCGATTAATTGAAACACTTTTAATTTCGTTTGTATAACTATAATTATAAAAATCAATGAAAAAATTGTATAATCTTAATTTTGATCATATAATGTAATTAATTATTTTGTACATACTTATACTTAAGTCAAAAGTGACAGAGCTAAATGTGAGAATAATTTATTAATTATTTTCAAATAATTTTTATTTAATTTATTTAAATAACTGTGACCAAGTGAATTAATACTCTTTTCTATTTATAATATATTGGTTAATTAATTAATTTTTATATCGAAAATTGTACTAAAATTGTATATCTGTAAGAAATAAAAGAATTGAAATAATAAATACTGTTAATTACTATAAAATGCAATTGAAATTTTACCCTGTTTGGTAACGGTCCATTTACCATTATGAAAATCTTTGTAAAAAAATCTGTGTGTATATAAATACACCGTAAAAAATCAGCTTCTGACTAAACACGAGATGAAAGGAGTTACCCTTAAAAATATAACATTTCAATGACAAAAGAATTAGAGGTGAGCGTGTGTTCGGGTCACAGGTGTAAGCAACAAAAGCATTTTTTATCACTTCATTCCATGTACCCAAAATGCCCTCTGTACTTCCAGATGAGTTACTTAACCCTCTCCATCCAGCCATCCGCCACCATTTAACATCCCCGTCGGCGTCGAAATACATTTACCTGATTATGTTTACCGATTCTTCACCCTTTCCAACACATCGCGCATCAGGTGTTTTGTCCCCGTTTTATTGTATAATTAACTTTGCGGCAATAAGACCAACGAGGGTTACTCTATAACATCCCACTCACAAACACACATATATACATACACATACAAACAAACACACGCGGCACGACAAGCTCATTTTTTATCAATGCTAATTACACACTTAGCCACTCGTTTTCAGACAGCTCAGGTGCATGCGTGAAATTAAAAGTTAATAAAAGCAAGTGTTGAATATCCATTAATTCACATTTTACACACGCATTACTATATGTTTAATTAACACGAAACCGTAAAAGTTTTTTATTTTGTTTTTTTTTTATTTCCAGCTTTTTACGTTGCAATTAGCGAAAACGCTCCCTTGCGAATTAAACAATTCGTAATAAATTAACAAACGTTTTTATTTCCAGATAATATTTCATATTTTTTATTATCAATTTTAAATAATTTATAAACAGTGTTATTCACGCTATACGAAACGGAATATTTCAGCCAAAGCACGCTTCTTTTTTAATTTTTGATGGCTGGGATATACAGAGTGTCCAGAAAATATGTGATAATCTTCAGTTAAAGTGTTTTTTTAATCAAAAAAATTTAATTAAAAAATAAAAATTTAAATAAAATATAACACAAAAAAATATTGGGTAATTATTCAATAAGCTTTATGAGGCCATTAATATCCTAAATATGTGACTAGAATTTGTTTTTAACATTTTATGTATAATTATTGTTATTAATAATCGACTTATCATTAAATAAACATTTGCAATCTTGAACTGGATGTTAATAGAACTAATTTTAATGAAAATATTTAAAAAATATTACTGATTTCTAGTCATATATTTATTAAATCAATGAACCACTTTACCTGAAGATTATCACACCTTTTCTGGCCACCTTGTATAGGGGCCTATAATGGCTACTTTTAATTTTTTCATAATATATTTTTTAACTCATCTTCACCTTTTCAATTTATGTCTAAACTTAAGCGTATCAATATCTGTAAATTGTAATTTGCCACGTATAATTTTAAATTCTGTATTTTAAACGTATTCAGTTTTAGTATGTAATTTCAATTTATTGTGTTTATATTGTTTATATGTGCACACATGTGTGTTTTAATGAATATATTTGTGCATATGATTTTGAATTAGTATTTTGTAATAATTTTTAAAATAAATAAACATACAGGGTGTCCTTAATACCATAAACGTATCAAAGTTTTTTTTAACAACCTGTATATTATTATGTTTAAAATAATTTAAATTTTGTTAAAATCTAACCAAAATTATTTCCAAATGTCAACTATTCAAGAAGTAATTTAGATAGTAAAGTAAATTAAGTAAATATTTCCTATAAATGTAAACTCTTAAACATTCCAGTTTTTGAGGAAAATAATATAAATCGATTTATTATATTCTTTGGCGAGTATTTTTAATTAAAATTTTAATATTTTTAATGGGCTATGGAATTTAGAAATGTCGGATGCTTTGGTTGACCTGTCACTTTAGCTTACAATGCCAATCTATGGAATCTATCTAGCTAGAATATACCAGATATGCTGACTAGATATCAATATATCCTCGTAAAATATGTTTTGAAGTTCTTTTAGAAGCATTATTATAAGCAAATACATTTATTTATCCTTGGATTCGTCCTAATTTAAATTATTGTTAATTGAATTTTGTTGAATCACCAACATTTAGCTTTTGGAGTATAATTAATGAAAACAGAGCCTACTTAATATACAGGCTGGAATGTCGGAGTGGGGAGGACTACGAGATGCATACGTATGCCTGACCTTGGAGCGCCTGCTCGTCTCGCGCACTACTCTAATGCAAGAAGGTTAAATTGTAATAATAATTTTGCATGTAGTTAATATGATAAATATTTATTTTTTTATTAAAAAAGACTAATGATCATTAATTAACATTATTTCATTTGGATGAAAATAAAATTTCAAATTAGGTAAATAAATTATTGTGAATGGGAGATATTTCTGTCACTATGGTTTGTAGGCGAATGAATTTCCCCATGTAGACTCCGAGATTTCGAACTTCCCAATCCAATATTCTGGCCTGTATATTTAGTAAGCTCTGGTGAAAGCCATTTGGTTCAGACAATTGTTAGACTTAAATTTTTAACGATATCACTTCTTAATTAGGCGAAAGATGGCGCTTTGCGCTATTTATTAATTAATATGCTTTTAAAAGTATACAACTCACAACAATTATTAATTGGTTACAATTTAAATGCAGGATTTTTGTCAAGTGAATTAGTCTATTAGCCGTGATTGATAAAAGATGAAAATGAAAGCAAAAGCTTTTATATTTTCGAAAATGATGTATTTATTTATGAAGAATGTATTAACGAAGATATATCAAATTATATTTGCATTGTATTTTGCTGTTTAGTAGGAAGATATAGCTAAGAAGGTTAAATTTTAATAATTATTTTTGCATGTAGTTATAATGATAAATATTTATTTTTTTATTAAAAAAGACTAATGATCATTAATTAAAATTATTTTATTTGGATGAAAATAAAATTTCAAATTAGGTAAATAAATTATTGTGAATGGAAGATATTTCTGTCACTATGGTTCGTAGGCGAATGAATTTCCCCATGTAGACTCCGAGATTTCGAACTTCCCACTCAAATATTCTGGCCTGTATATTTAGTAGGCTCTGGTGAAAGCCATTCGGTTCAGACAATTGTTAGACTTATTTTTTTAACGATATCACTTCTTAATTAGGCGAAAGATGGTGCTTTGCGCTATTTATTAAATAATATGCTTTTAAAAGTATCCAACTCACAACAATTATTAGTTGGTTAGAATTTAAATGTAGATCGATGATTGTAAGAAAATGTAATAAGTTCAGTACCCAAAATTATTTACAATCACAAATATTGCAACTCAGATAAAGAGGCAAAGTCGTGACGTTATTCATCGAATCCAAAAATTAAATCACATCTTTATTCTTGAAAACATTATCAAAGTATCTAAATATATACTTATTGACAAACTCTTACAAATATATTCTGCTTAAATATATTTTGCGTTTATCAAATTTGAACGAAAACTATACACAGATTTTCTAATAGACGACAATAATTTTAAGATAGGATTCAATTGACTGAACAAAGATGTATATAGTTGAGTAAAATATTACAGATAAGATCTATGGATAAAGTAATGCAATGAATAAATTAAATAATAACAGATTAAATTAATTAATCAAAATAAATAATTAATTATTTTCCCTTTAGCTACTAAAACTTTTGACTTACATAATGAAAGCGCTTAAAAGGACAAACATTCATTGAAACAACTAATGTGTAACGATATCAACGAATAGCATGGAAACATATTTTTGAATGAAATCAAAAAGTAAAGCAAATATTGAAAGACAGACTATCCATAACATACCCAAGACCTGACAACACAGATTTTAATCACTCATGAACAAATTATTATAAACACGCTTGCAAATTATTTTGAAAAATAAAAAGACATATAAAATGATAGATAATTCTTAGAATGAAATATTCCTGAATAGTGTATATAATCGGTACAATTCCTTTCTAATACATCACTTAAAATCCAACTCTAATTCCGAAGAATTAAAGGACGAAGATAATTATGAACTTCTGAATACGACGGCATCCACAGGTATATACAGAAATTCCTTCCTGACATACATCAATATATTGTCTGTATGTTTAATTATATATATATGGTATAGTGCACAAACTTTACTAACGTAGTAAAAAAGAGGTGTAATCACATGTATCCATAAATCAGACAACTCTTCTTTAATATAATAAATGTCTTTATTTCATCAACAATTGTACAATAGAAACATCTATCTTTCTACCGTCCAATCATTCTTCTTCCAGTCCTTGGTAAATTATTAAAATCCTTTATCTAGAAGAAACTATTATTTATAATCCTATATCCAGCAGATTTTTGAAAATAATTAAAAAATATACACCACCATTATTTGTCTTTCTTACTTACCAATTTGCTTTCATTGTAAATCGCTCAAATCCCTCATGTTATTAATCCTTACACCAAACTATAAAATGATGCATCTTGAAAATCAGAAGTTGGCTAATGTATTTCCTGATATTGAAGAAACTTGCGACTCAAGGGTTGTTATTATCCTATCCTATTTCACAAATTTCGCCGCTATTCTAAGAATATTAACTAAAACAAGTTATTTTTATAAGATAATCTATTATATAATCTTTCCAATACATTACTATTTGAAACCTGGAAAATCCCTTCTATTAGTCACCGACTGGAGACACTATCCATAAATTTCGTAACCAATCACTACACTTCTGATATCAAGCACCTATGCATAATTCATTAACTCAAATCCCTCTGCAAACAACTTATCAAAACAATTCACCTATTTTTTGGGATGTCGCCAATGACATTAGCGATCATTACTTAAAGAAAGCACAAAACAAAGGCTGGCTAAAATACCTTTCGGTCTTGGCTATCGACCGAAGGTATTTGTGAATTATAATCCAATTATGATTCAATTATTCAATTATAATTCAATGAATTGAATTAAATTATGTTTTGTACATTCAATATATACGGAATGTAAGGAAAATCGCAGGCGAGTGCGCAAAAAAAATGATCCAAAGGCGAGGATTGTGGTGTGTCTAAATTAAATAATAATTATTATTATTATAACAACTACGAAAAAATGCAACTTATAACAATTATTAAATAGTTACAATTGTGTGTTAAATACTATAAGTTAATTAAAAATAAGTACACAAAAAAGCGCCGCTAAAAAAAGTATTCTGGATGATAAATGATTGAATGATTAACACAAATTGCCACTGCGCGCAAATCAGAACTCCCACACATCCCGCTATTCTCACATGATGTCACTTCAAACCGGTGACAACCCTACAAATGTATCCGTATATTTTTAGATGCTGTTTAGAACGTCTATCTGCTGTGGCATGAAATGTGGACCCGGAGGAATACGGTTTGTAGCTCGAAAGGACTCGTGGGCTTCCAGAGCCTTATTTCGTTTGAATAAATATCGACCGAATGCTTGAAGTATTTTTTTTAATTCATCGACACTATTTATTTGGGAAGAATGAGTTTTCTCTGAAGAGTTTATGTATGGATTAAGTTATTTTTTATTATTGTTTTATGTAATTAATTAATTATTAATGCTGCAGTTTAGATTTATAACCTGAAATATAGTTATTGGCAGTCATTAATTCGTTTTTTATCGATGCCCTGATTAATTGACAATATTATATTATGTGTCTTAAAACATGCAGGATTTTTGTCAAGTGAATTAGTCTGTTAGTCGTGATTGATAAAAGATGAAAATGAAAGGAAAAGCTTTTATATTTGCGAAAATGATGTATTTATTTATGAAGAATGTATTAACGAAGATATCTCAAATTATGTTTGCATTGTATTTTGCTGTTTAGTAGGAAGAGATAGCTATTCAGCATAATGAAAATAATCGATTATAAGAAATATGAATATGTTATAAAAATAAACTATCTACTTTTTATTGAGTGGCCATTTCACATCATATCTACACAATTGATCATACATTTTCTGTAAATAATCGGGGCTATTCTGTAAAGGAGGTTTAATGTGTACGTTATTTTTTATCATTACGGTTTAAGCGACATTTGTAATAGATATATACAGGGTGGCGCAAGATTCCGATGAAGTCCAACATCTCAGTTATTTAGAAATTTACAAAAAATATTACTGACATAATTTGTAGCTACTGTTAAACTTCACATTATAAAATTAGTTTCATATATACAGGGTGTCCAATAATCACGTGAAGTATCAAACATATGATTTTTTAAATGGAATGCTATATTTTTATGTAGATTTTTGATTCTACGCTTAAAATTAATCATATATACATAGGATGTAAAGTTATTAATAAAGTACACGTTAAATATAACATTTTCCAGCGAATAGTCCTGAATATAAATTTACAAAAAGTTTGTAATGGCAGTCGATTAAAATTGTTGGAGATTAGAAATATATAAAAGTGAACACAGGCTTAAACATTTTGACACAAAGGGACTAGGATTATTAAATAATACTTAAATTTTGACTCTTTCAATTAATTCATAAATTATTATTTATGATGGAAGATGACGCAAGCGCCATCTTTTACCTAATTTCATGTGGCATCTTGCGTCGTCTTCCATTTATTATGATTCATATTTAACCGCAACACAAGATCCGTTCAACCGCCTGCATCAAGGCATTGCAGGCATTGCACTTGGAACACAATAGTCTGATGAGGTTCGAAAAACCGAAATGGCCATCACTACTTATTTGTTCGCTAAATGAATGGTGGTTGAACATTTTATCAAATGACTTAACAGGACAGAACTTGATATGATATTTTTATTTCTCTTTATATTTTCATCTAAGATGAATTTATATTGAGGGCAGAAAAACCCAGACTGACTAACAAATAAATGTTATTGTAACTACTATGTAAGTATATTCACTATTTGTTTTGAGTTATGTCTAGTCATAATCACTAATAAAACACTATTTTATTTCCTTTCTTCACTAATTTATTTTTCTATTAAAAACAACAAAAGGAACGTTACTTAATATAAGGCCATCTGCAGACACGTGTTTCGGGATCTATCCCTCGTCAGTACAGCTATGCCTTACATAATATAAAGATGTTAAAATAAATCAATTAAATTAATTCAAATACAATGCGCGAAATTAAATCAATTATATTAAATTTTTAATTAATTTGATTCAATTCGTTTCGTTTAATTTTATTCGGTTTTGATTTAAATTGAATTAATTTGGTTTAATCTAATTTAAATTGATTTAGTTTAATTTTATTTAATATAATTGCTTTAATTTCGCTGATTGTATTTAAATTAATTTAATTGATTTATTTTAATATCTTTATATTATGTAAGGCATAGCTGTACTGACGAGGGATAGATCCCGAAACACGTGTCTGCAGATGTCCTTATATTAAGTAACATTCCTTTTGTTGTTTTTACATTAAATTTTTCTCGGATCAAAATTTGTTGCATTATGCAATATTCTGACTACACAGTAAAATAGTATAGAACGAAATTGCAGTTATGGATGGAATATGTAGAGTTGTATATTAAAATTCTACATTAGGGTGGAGTGAAATTGGATGAATATTTATTTTTTTGGAAATTGTTTACGTAATAGCAAAAAAAGTTACCTCTTAGGCTAATAAATAACATATAAAAAACTGGAAACTCTCAAATAATGTTTTCCGCTGCCCCAAGTGATCTGAGTAAAGAATGTACCTAATTTCTTTCTATAAAATTTAGTTTATTTGGTAATAAATTTCTTCATGCGAGTTTTAAAATATAACGGAATAAAATTGCTTTCCAATACTGTATTGACATATAATGCAAAATCTGTGTGATATCACATAATGATTTGGATTGCCCCATGAGCCGCCTACAAATAATAATGGTGTTTTTAAGATTTGGTAATTTTCTATTTTTTTTTTCTTTTTGATGAAACAAAATATACATTACGTTTAAAAAAAAAAACGAAACTGCAAATTCTAATTGCTACCCAAAAATATTTATTTTTCTCCATTCAACATTGTTGAAAGTAAACTATTTTCTTGAAACGTATTGTGCTTTCGTCTCAAATTTTGGCATCGGGCTTGTTGACTACAAATAGTTAAAGACGCATTTGTTACCAATTTAACACATCGTTCGACATTTTGTGTGTGGCATGGGAATTTAGACAATTCAATTTGAATCGCATCTTTCATTTTTCCCTTGTTTATCATATCAATCAACTCTTCTTTTGAATATTTTGTGGTCATGGGTGGTTCTGATAATTCAAAATCTCGATATTAATTCTATATACTCAGAGGCCTGAAAGTTTAGTAACGGAATCTGAAAGGATCGAATAACGCCGGGTGTTTTTTGCTGAGATTTGACTATTTTAAGTTTTTCGCAATCAATTAACATTTTACCAATTGGTCCAAAATACCCTCGTGGCCCTGTTGTAGGACCATCCGATTTCTTGAAAAGGTGTCGCAGAGGAAGTTCGTTGGCATGTAACTGGCATATGAACCACTGAAATGGATTGTAAAATGCATTTGCAGTTGCCTGATAACAACACCTTACTGTCCCGTATTTACGACGGTTCCATCACATCCAACTACCACTACGTCCTTCATATCTATACCTATGTCTTCTAGATATGCTGAAATACTTGTTTTTATGTCAGTAGCTGATCCAGATTGCGGTGCAATATGGCCTATGTATTTGGAATTTCGTTCTTGTACTAAGACATAATCTTCTTCGGTAATGGTCTTTCGATATGACTTGCTTTCCTTGTTTTCTAAAACTAATGTTTTATCTTTTCGTCCGTCGAAGTAAAGTCCTTGAAATGATACCTTGTTTTGGTCTTGCATTGAAATTTCACATCGAATTTTTATGCTCTCTTCTTACCTTATGCATATCAACAACTCTTGAACTGTTTACTTGAGAAACTATTCCAACATCTTTTAAGACAGCAGTAGCGATCATGGCTGCATTTATGTCAGAAACGCCGGTTCTTTCACATGCCAGAGCCAGTAAAGTTAAATTGACTCTCATTTGACCCAATTTGCTTCTTTTTGGGGAATCCGGTTCGAAAATCTGATGATTCTGATGATATATTACTGTCATCCGAGAGCTGTGAATCATATTCATCAACTACTTGTGAAGTTGTAGTTTTCTTCTCCTTTGCACTACGTTTAAAACTTCTCTGCTACTCTTTTCCCTTTCTTTCTTCTTTTACAACGATTTTTTTAATCGCAACCATATAAACTGATCCCATAATCATTTTTCTTTCAGTCCTTTGATCTATAAGGAATACCTGTTCACTTCTAGGAATATTCCTAGACTTCTCACAACATGCGTTAACATTTTCGCATTTACAGGCGGATATATCAAACAGCTTCTTCGTATCAGCTTGGATTTTTTTTATTTTCACATGATAGCTATCTTTGTGAATTTGCCCTTTTAAGGGCTTTAAAATATTTCTATATTTGTCATGGTAGTCGCAAAATGTCTTCACGATTCTACTACATGAAACCACAGGAATAGTCATATTCCATAAGCCGATTAATTTCTTTGAAATAATGTCACTAATTTCAGATACAGTTTTAATTTGAGAATCATATCTAAGCCAAAGGAAATATTTCATTACATTTTCATACGTGGGTAAAATATTTTGACAAATAAGTTTCGGTGCTCCAAACACAATACAGTTTACTGTTGTTCGAGTTTTTATTCCCGATGACGCCAATGTCATGATTTTATTACTTGGAATACTCATAACTAAATCGCTACCGCAAAAGCGTCGTTTACTTGTAATTGAATCACAAAAAGGACTAAATTACGATACGGCGAAAGTGCAACCGTCATGTGGAAATTGTTGAAGATACAACTGACCTTTGTTCAGTAAGTACCAGTGATCCTCTATTTATTAATCTTGCGTTTGAATAGTGTTGTATTTATTTTTGAAGTTAGCTCCTTTTCTCACACCTAGAAATAACGCTTATATTTTGGAATGTATGTTGTGATCCCGAAGGACTTATGAGATACGACGTATACTATCGTCCTGTACTGGTGAAGTAAAAGCGAAATAATTCCAGGAATGTTGCAATAAAATTGCTATATTTGCGCGATTTATATGGGTATATATATTACAATATTTTGCAGATTTCAGATGTGTAGGGGCACCGGAAGGAATTGAAACATCTTAATGAATTTTTGACAGGTTTATAAGAAGATTAAAAGGCTACTTTTCTTGACAACTACGTGCTGAAAACACACATTCGGATTACGCTCCACTCTACTCTACATATTCCATCAATATTCAATATGAATATGTATTTATATTTTTTATCTATCAAGTAGAAAAACATAAGACTAAATTAAAAAAGGTTAGTTATTGCGTATTTGTTAACTTAATAGTTCTTGTTAGAAAAAAATATTGTAACATATAATGACATTAATAGGTGGTCAATATGGAGTTATTTGCATATAGAATTTAGTAAAGACATTGACATTTTGACTGCAGATTTTTATTACAAAAAACATAAATTAAAAGCTGATACAAATGTGACCTATTTTCATAATTTCCGGTAAAACCGGAAGTGAAAGATAGTCAAAATATTCACAATTAAGTGGTCGCATTCAACCGTGTAATTTAGATTATTTTCAATTTTTTCAGCGATCAGAAACCCTGAAAGCTTTTATTGCCGTTATTTGATGCCCACCCTGTATATATATACATAAATCTTTATTCTGGCTATACAGACAATATAAAACAATATAACATAAATAATTATAATACATGTAGATGTTAGTCTGTCTGGGCTATCGACCAGAAGTCTTTCTGCTCATTGTTGTAATATTTTCATAAATAAATAAAGATATTAATAGCAAAGATGTATAAAATGTTAACACTTTTTTTTTAATAATATAAAGTAAATAACATATATCTCTTTTCAATACACGTTTTATTACTACTTTAAATAAAAAAATGAAAGAGTAAAGTGTGGGGGAAGCTGTAATTGAAATTTCCATTTTTTTTATTTGGGCTTGTGTACCTATGCAGAAAGGAGATATACGGAGTGCAACGTGCCTTCCCCTGACGCCCTTCATTGGCGAGAGTGAGATAGATAAAAAGGGACGACTATAAGGGTGTGAAATTTCAAGTGCCTACCGAAAAGGGTGTCGTTTCATTCATTCCGAAATTTTCTGGTGGTATCTTATACAACTCGTAATAGTAATTTTGTCAGGAGAAAATACTCACGTATTCTTATTTAATAAATCTGTATGGAAACAAAATAAATATTTTCGCTTATTAAATTTAAATCAATCTTCTAAATTTGTATAATGAATTTAATGTATAACTAATTATATATATATATATATATATATATAAATATAATATTTTTATTCAGACAATTTTTGAAACAATTTTATTTAATTGGTAGTTCATATTGTATGGAATAAATATGAATAGATTATTAAAAATCAACTAATAAAAAACAGATTATATCGAACAACTTTAAATTCTCGAGTAGTTTCAGGTTATTAGCTCATTTTCAAGAGAGTTTAAAATTTATTTTAAATACATGTTTAAATTTATTTTTAAATACGTTTCCTTCGGTACCTATAGCCCGAGTCCAAACCAGAGATCACGAGGCAAAAAAAGAAGGAAGGACTACAAATAGGAGAAAATACAAGAAAGTTCGTTACAAATAATATATAAATAATATGTAAAACCTTGTAATTTCGACTAAATAAATAGATTATATATTATAAAATAAAATTTAAATTCTCTTGAAAATGGGCTAATAACCCAAAACTAGTCGAGAATTTAAAGTTTTTCAATCTAATCTGTCTTTTATTCGTTGATTTTTAATAATCTATTCATATTTATTTCATATAATGCATTTATTTTGTCGAAATTACAAGGTTTTGAATTATTTTATGAGGATTCGAATCCTATGAATACCACAAATGTTAGATATTCAGGGTTATTCCATACATGAAGTGTTAACGTTTACGTAGACGTTATTTTTAACATCGTCGTCTTAGTGAGTTTCATAATTGATATGTATACTTAGATTGTTCGTTTAAATGTTAACGCATATGTGAAATTTAATATTCTTCGTATATGCTAGCCCTGTTTGGCAATTTTTATTTATAAGTTAATTGAAAAATTCGTTTCGAGTTCAATGTACTCATTATCAATAGCGAGTACATCTAGTAATTAAAAATAAGAAGTGAAGTAAGAAACGAAATTTATATTTTATCTAATTTATTTCGAACTGTTCGATCCTATCGAACCAACCAAACCGTTTGATCAGACCGAACCGTTTGAATATTCCGTACTGTTCGAACAATTCGTCTAACAGAACCGCTCGATCTGATCGAACTAACCGAACAAATCGAATGTTTCGTTTTGTTCAAACAGATCGAGCAAAGATAAAATCGTTTGAACAAGTAAAAGATCGAGCAATGTTCGATTGAGCCCATTACTAAATTTCAATAGATTTTACACGTTATAGGCGTATTACTTTTAATTCCCACCATAAATATATGAAAGGGCTGTTAAATATAGCCGGTCACCCCCATTAATCTGTTTTTTCTAAGGGAATAAACCGGAAAGTTAACTAGAGCTGTACACCATCGAAACTCCGGGACAAAAAAAGCGTTGACAACCTATAAAAATACATAACAAACTTAACTAGTTTTCAGAAAAGAACCCATTACCGGGCCCAATGTTGACAGAAGGTAACTTGCAGGGTATCCTCCACTCCGGTAATGGGTTCTTTCCTGAAAACTAGTTAAGTTTGCTATGTATTTTTTATAGGTTGTCAACGCTTTTTCGTCCTGGAGTTTCGAAGTTGTACAGCTTTTGTTATATGTTGATTACGCCAAATATTATAGCTGTTTAATCAAAGAAAATACGTTTAACTATGTTGGCATAACTGAAATTAATTTAGTAAGAATAGTTCGACGTCATTAACATGTAAAGTGACAGTGATTTAAACAAGCAATTAACACTAAGCATATACACATTAAATATTTTTACCTAGTACCTAAAACAAAATTAAAAATAGGTGTATATGAAGGGTTTTTCAATAATAACTTTGTTATTCAATAAGGGCATATCCGAACAATATGATAGTTTTTATAGTTAACGGCCAAATTTTTAACAGCAGTCTCGGAATGATGATTATATTGAATATCACGTATTTTAAAAACTATAATTAACAAATTCTATAAGCTTTGGCAATTATTACAATGAAGTTAGTTTCGCTCGAAAATCGCATTGAAATAATTAAAAAAATACCACATTCAATGGTGAATCTGTAAAAGCTGTATTTTGTAAAATTCGTGATATTTTCGGTTAATGTAATCGTTTTTCTGAAGCCGTTATTAAAAATTTGGTCGTTAAAGGAATTGCACATTATGTACCGAACATAATGTGCAATTCCTTGACATTTTCAGCTATCGGGGTTTTCGCAATGACCACATGGCGAATTTAATGTAAGGATTTAGCTTTAAAGCTTTACAAGGTGTAAATGGTGCAAAAATTGAAGCTGGGCTAGCATTCACATCGCTGTTAATTCATTGAATTTATTCAAGAACAACCCGTTGGTTTTTATGAAAACAATAATCTTTTTCAGGCGAATCCCATTTAAATTTGTCAGGATACGTCAAAAATGAAAATTGGCGCATTCAGGCTTCTGAAAATCCAGTTGCATTTTTTTAGAAGCCATTGCATGCTCAACTTATCGTTACTATGTGCCTTCCAGACTAGACGTCATTTTTTTTTAATTTGTATGAACAGTAGATCCAAGCCGATTACCGTATCATACCACCAATTATGGTAATTCTTTCCCTATGACTGGCTTGCTAATACGTTAGTCTCAAGATATGATTTTGATTTATTTATAATTTCATATCAATGTTAAACGTATTTTAAAACGTGTTAGCTTGGCTGACATCTAATAGTATATTTATTGTAATGACATACAAATTAAGTGATTGGTGTTTATGATATTCTGTTAATATTATTAGATTATTTTATTGTTTATATGTAAAAAGGAGATTCCGTTAATAAATAAATGCGCTTACGGTCAATGGGTTGCGCTATCGAAAGATGTCAGCAACATAGTTTTGGCTTAATATTGATGATACAGGTTTATCACAGATATGTAGTTTCAACAATATGGTACTACAAGTCGCACAGACACCGAAACAATAAATTTGGTTTGCAATAAAAACTAAATTTCCCGAAATTCACGAATTTCACGAAATTCAGCTGTTAAGTAGCCGGCTTGATCATGATTAAACACCACTGGATTATTTTTTGCAGGGCTATGTTACAAATTCAAAATCCGTAAAGTAATTAAAGAAATAAACAAACCATTTTCTTAAAAAAATATATTGAAAATTTTGATGAAAGAATCCACATCTGTAATCGTGGTTGTGGCAGATGGATGAAAAATGATATCGTACAAATCATTTTTCATTTATAATTGCAAACCTTACTCTTTCTAATGTATTTAAAACGAAATAATTTGTTTAAATAATACATCTTTATTTAATCCATAAAATAATAATGATAATAATAATCTTTATTGTCCAACATAATTAACATTTACAGGACAATCTAAATACAAATGATATAACTTAGAACGCATATGTGTACATATATATAATACAAAAAGCTTATATTTATAATTAGTTACAATATTAAATACCAGACATGAGCTTGACTTAAAGAAACATATCATAACAAACATTATTGACATTTCTGGACATATGAAATACCGGTGATTTAAGTAAAGTATTAGATTTGGCTAATTTTGTATAAAGCGTATTATTATGACATGATTCAATTCTTGGAACAGATAAGTTGACTTCCGATAATAATTCTGAACAATCTATACTATTATGTAGTAGCTTGTACACAAATTTCGCACTATGAGTCTACGATCTGACAAAGATTCTATTTCAAATCTATCCAACAACTGACCATAACTGTATCTAAATTATTTATTGTATTTTGTTTTAAATTACAAAGTTCTTCTTGAAAAGCGCTTTATTAAGTCAAGCTGATCGTTGAGGATAGGAATGTCCATAGTTGTTTGTTTTAAAACTGTGTGATTTTTGAAGTCACCATATAGATGTTTCGATATTATCACCTGTGATGCCTAGATCTTTCTCAAACACATTAATTATTCTTGTATTTGTTTTAAACATTGCTTTATTACTAAACGATGGTAAGACTAAATTAAATTATTTATTCTCTTTTCCTTAATAGTTCATTTAAATTTATCCCGCGAAGGGCTTGAGCAGGTTCTCAAATAGAATACTCGACGAAATTTTCGAGCAATTTTGGCTGCAATATCTTGAGTTCAATTATGAATATAATTCTGGACGAAATAATCGATATTCTATATCACGCCCGTCATTGTTTAAAATTAAATTTCTGGTAGTAATATTCAAGAATTGTGATTATAATGTAGGTTTTTACATAAAATTAAGTTATTGTTATCTAAATCATAGCTACAGCATAAGACAAAAATGAAGTTATCTCCCTTAATGTGTTTTCATTAATTATCGTCACAATTATTACTCTTTAAATGGCAATATTTAATTTGTTTATGGATGCGGTTGTTGTTTCGGGTATGTAGTTTAGAGATGATTGCATTGATCGTCTGTTATTTATCGTATTATACATTGACACTTGACCTTTTTTTGTGATATAAATAGACGGTTTTACATACACTGATAACTGCTACAAACAGGAGATTTAATAAAACGTCAAGGATTTGGTTCGCCACTGAGATTTTTTCCATTTAAAAGTTATGTCAGCGGTTTTTTGGTTGCAAAAAGCAACAACTTCTTAGAATCATATAGAACTGCCAACGGTGGGATTAAATCGTTATAAAAACTCAGTTATAAGCTTTAAAAAATACTAACTGGATGAATTAATTATGTTGTATTGTACAGGTATTTGCTACTAACTGAAGAATATAACTGAATTTAAATGTTATATATTTATATTGTTATATTTTATATGAAATTTTATCCATGCAAATTCATACAAAAATAACAACTACTCACGTATGCCCAATATTTTTTTGTAAATGTAATTATTATCTATCGATATCCAAACCAGCTAAAAATTAAATGAATTCAGTAATATTACATTAATATTTTTATAAAATGGAAAGCTAAAAATTACATTTAACAAAAAATTAACGACTAATAATCCAAACCGGTTAATTGGTTTGGATTATTAGTCATCAATTTTTGTTAAATGTAATTTTTAGCTTTTGATTTTATAAAAATATTAATGTAACCACTGAATTCATTTCATTTTTAGCTGGTTTGGATTATTAGTGGTTACCAAGTTATTGACATTTTAATAGATGTGCGGTTTGGATTATTAATCGTCATTTTTTGCTAAATGTAATTTTTAGCTTTCGATTATGTAATATTACTGAATTCATTTAATTTTTAGCTGGTTTGGAAATCGATAAAAATTGGGCATACGTGAGTAGTTGTTATTTTTGTATGAAAATGTTTCTAAATGTTTCTTATTTCATTATAATACCATAATGAATAAAAAGTGAAATAGAAACTGATATTTAGTATTATCAAGCTGAAGCTATTTTCTTTACCATCCGTTGTTCGGGTGATGTTTGTCCATGTTGTACATGTGACTTCTTTATAAATATTATAGGATTAATTTAAGCTTATTTGTTAATTCGAAAATTATATCTGCTGAGAAATGAATAAATAGATGGATTCAATTTTTAAAACACGCATGCAATACAATGATTTGTCCATAAAAAATACATTTCTATAAGTAGTTCATTGTGATCAATCAATTATGAAAATAGTATTTTTAATTCAATAGGTAAGTCTATATTTATTTAATTATTTTGTTTTAACTTCATTCTCTTTAATAATAGTAATAAAATTCTATATTGTATTAAAATTTAATTTAATAAAAGTGAAAACCAAATATGATACATATAATTGGCAACTGGATTTCGATTTGCTTTTCTGCCTGCATATTAATAAACCCATCTATCAAAGAATTAATAAGATGGAAACGACTAATAATCAAAACCAGTTATAAAAATAAATTTAATATTTTCTCTTTTGGTACTGTGACTTTTTGACTTATGTAAGTACTTTAAAACAAATATACATTAAAACAACAATTTCTCGGCCCTATATCCCTCCAAACTTTGAATTAATATATATTGTTTAATAAATAATTATTTTCAAATTACTCTTATTTAATCTGTTTTAAATAGATGTGACCAAGTGAATTATTAAGTGTTTTATAATAATGAACGGCGAACTGTTTGTATAACTGTAAAATATCAACAGTTTAGTTATACAAAGTAAAGGTGATATCAATAGAAAAGCGTTGAAGTTGCTAAAAAGAAAATAACATTTCTTATTAATTATTTTCAATATAATTTTCCTATTTAATTCCAAACAGAATTTATTCACTTGGTCACAGTTATTTAAATATATTAAATAAAAATGTTTTGAAAATAATAAATTATTTTTACATTTAGCTCTGTGACTTTTGACTTACGTCACAGATCTAAATGTGAAAATAATTTATTAATTATTTTCAAGTCATTTTTATTTAATATATTTTATTTAATAATATATATTATTTCAAATTAATCGATTTGACATCAAATAAAACAGCAGTCGGCTAACGGTCAGAAACATTTCTGCCATAAAAACGACGTTATAATAAGAAAAAGAAAAATGAAATACGATTGGAGTGTTTTTAACGGAAGAATGAAGGCATTAATGAATCGAATATCTAAGCTAATAAAAAAAGAATATGCGCAGAAGAGGAAATGCCAGAAGGAAGGAAGGAAATAGTCATGAGCCCCACGTATAAAAAAAAGACGATGAAGCTATATCCGCAAATGGCAGGGGTTTCATATCACTAGATGTGCTGTATACAATTCTGGCTATACAAGTAGGAGGAATACGAATTGACAAATGTGTCGATAATGAAAGAGTACCAATGGTAATTAAGTTTGTGTTTACATAAATTTAATGAATTACTTGAACTTAAACTGATATTTAAATGTGTAAAGCTGACATGATTTAATTATTCTTATTAATTAATTTAATTTAAAAAAGGGTATGAAATAAATATGAATAAAATATTAAAAATCAACCAATAAAACACAGATTAGATTGAATAACTTTTAATTCTCGACTAGTTTCGGGTTATTGGTTGATTTTTAATATTTTATTCATATTTATTTCATACAATATGAACTACCAATGTCTAAATATTAAAACCATTAATTATTTAAAAAAAAGGGATTTTTAAAATGTATTAATGGCATAACTTAAAAGAAGATATGCGAAAAATCAAGGATCGATAGACTTTTTTTAATTAATCGATATATACAGCGACATCATTATGTATAGAATATAGTATGTAACTCTAATTACTTAATTATCAACTTTATAATAAAATGTTTAAAAAAATCTCTTGAAAATAAATAAGCTACCATATAAATATATTTTTAATATATATGATGTTCAATTTACTTAGATAATTGGATAAACCTGCGTTTTTTTTTAATAGAACACTATATATTTTGTATGAAGATATATATTATTCTGCAAACATAATCGACACCCTGTATAAGTTTGTATGATGTAGGCAAAAGCAATTTTAAATCTTCCATAAATAAAGATATTATAGTAGCAAAATTTATGAATTTATAAATGTATATAAAAAACTAAAAAATTATCCTGGAAAATTAAGAAAAATATTGTATTTAAAAGAAAATAAGTCTGTTAGGTTTCGGAGTAATTCTGAAACTGTTCGAATATCAATGTAAAATTTTCATCTTGGGACAGCCCTGACAAATTTTGCGATCATATGGATTACATTGTTCATATTAAATTAATTAAAATTTAATTAACAGTTTTAATATTTAACAAAATACCAATATCAATAAATAATTTCCACTTCACTTTAGCAATTGAATTTATTTGTAATTAATTAATTTAATTTATTTTAGCAAAATAATTCCTTGTTTGATTGCACCTTTTTAATCAATGCTGGAAACGATATTATTTTGCCTGACCCACAAATCGAAATTGGTTTTCTTTTCTATTTTTCTATAAAAAAAATATTTTATATGTAACCATAGAAGTTTAAATAAACTCAATTTTGAATTCTCTTGAAAATGGGCTGATAACCCGAAATTAGTCGATAATTTCTAGTTGTTTAATTTAATCTGTTTTTTATTTTATTTATTTCATTAGTAGATTTTTAATAATCTATTCATATTTATTATTAATTAAAATTGTTTTGCCAATGGGCAATGATATACGTAAAATAAGTATTAAAACAAATATTCTTTGAAACAACTACTTCTCTGGCACATAGCCTACGGGGTATTAGATTATACAATGGACATTTGTAGTCATACAACAACATTGCGCTTTAAATCGTTTTTTATCGACAAAATTTGATGTGGAGAACAAAAACATTATGCAATATAAAGCCATCTGTAGACATGTATTTTGGAATTTATTACTCGTCAGTGCAGCTTTGCCTTGTAAGTCTTTAAAGATCTTGAAAATTAAACATAACGTCATGTCAGGATTTAATTTGACGTACGTGGGTAAATAAAAATAAAATAAAAATGATATGTCGTCCCCTGCTCTGCCATCCTTTACTGCAATCCTCACCCCTCCACTTTACGTAAGTTGGAAGTTGCGGAACGGTCAGCCCTAAAAGTACTAACAATTATTCGACACCCTAAAAATCCACTATACAATCTTCCTAATACTCTCCTTTACTAGAAAACTAACATCGTTCCCATCAAAGAGCGCCTTGAGATCCTTTTCTTTAAGTTTGCCACAAACCTCCAAATATCTCCTCTATTTAAACAATAATGTATCCCCAGAAATTCAAATATCCCTCCAAAATATAAACACCCTTCATCGATAATTTATCATTTCATTTCATCAAATAATGCGGACTTTGACAATGACGATAGCAATCATGACAATTAGATAGACAATGACATGAACTAGGCATAGACAGGCGGAAAGACCTTCGGTGGTTAGCTTCATAAAATGGCTAACCACCGATGGTTTACATTGTAAATAATTATTTAAACTATGTATAAATGTTATATAAATAAAGATGTTTAGTTAGTTAGTTATTTAATAATAAACTAATTTACAAATAAAAGAGCTACCCCTAAAATAAATGATAATTAACCACAATTGAAACAGGGTAGCTTTTTACATTTATTATAAATGAGGAAGTTAATATTCATTTTGGTAATATAAGAACAGTATTTATTCACTTGATCACAGTAAATTAAATGAAATAAAAATAAATTTAATTGAAAATAATTGATTTATTAGTTAACTTCCTTTCAGCTACTACTACTTTTTGACTTGCGCAACGTAAGAAAAAAAAACATCAATTGAAACAACTACTCCTCGTGGAAATACTCAGCCACTACAAATGATTGCAATAATTTTTTATAAATATTCTCGAATTAAAAATTGTTGCATTGTGTAACAGCAAATGCCCATTATGTAGTTTAAAGTCTGGTGAGGTATTTGCCCGAGAAGTAGTTGTTTCCATTGATGTTTGTTCTCTTTTAATTTTTTGATTAATATTCTTCTTCAATTGTCCAATCATTTGTGGCGCAAAAGCAAATGTGGATTATGTAGTTCATTATCTGGTGGGTTATTTGTCCAAAAAGTAGCTGTTTCACTGGATGTTTGTTCTTTTTTTAATGTTTGTTAGATATTCTCCAAATTCCTCCAAAATACAAATTTCCTACTTCTACTATTTTTCATTTCATCAAATAATAGAGACTTTGACAATAACGTTAGCAATCATAACGAGTAAGTAGACAATGACAAGAACAAGCTGAAAGACCTATGGTCGATATCCATTTCGCTATATGTCACATATATGTATTGTAAATAAATAATAATTATGTAAAATTACACGAATAAAGATTTATTTATATATATTCTCAAATAAAAAAAATCTTGTATTATCCAATCATTTGTGGCGCAACAGCAAATGTCCATTGTGTATTCATCTAAGAAGTAGTTGTTTCAATGAATGTTTGTTATTTTTTAAATTTTTGATAAATATTTTTAATTGTTTGCTTTATGTAATTATTTGTGGTGCAACAGCAAATATCCATTCAATGTTCAATGTCTGGTAAGGTATTTACCAGAGAAGTAGTAGTTTAGATGGATGTTTCTTCTTTTTTGAATGTTTGATAAATATTCTCAAATAAAAAAATGCTTCCTTTATCCAATCATTTGTAGTGCAACAGTAAGTATCAATTATGTAGGTTATTGCCTGGTGAGGTATTTGTCATAGAAGTTTTTGCTTCGGTGGATGTTTGTTATTTTTAAATTGTTGATAAATGTTCTCAAATAAAATAGAGAATAATAGAGGCTTTGACAATAACGTTAGTAATCATAACGAGTAAGTAGACAATGACGAGAGCAGGCTGAAAGACCTATGGTCGATAGCCATCTCGCTATATGTCACATATATGTATTGTAAATAAATAATAATTATGTAAAATTACACGAATAAAGATGTATTTATATATTCTCCAATAAAAAAAATCTTGCTTTATCCAATCATTTGTGGTGCAACAACAAATGTCCATTGTGTAGTTCAATGTCTGGCGAGATATTTGTCCAAGAAGTAGTTGTTTCAATGGATGTTTGTTCTTTTTTAAAGTACATACGTTACGTTAGTCGAAAAGTTGCAGTAGCTAAAGGGAAAATATTCAATTAATTATTCAATTGTGTAAAGTAATTGTTATCAAATTTATTTTCTTAAATTGTTTTGGAGCTTACCTTACAATATTGCAATTACGTTATTGTATAACAAACTGAAAGTTTTAATTTGATAATAAAAAGCATAAATTGTTAAAACTATAGTCACTAAATATTATAATAATAATAATCTTTATTAACAGATATATAAGTAAAATATACAAAATAAATAAATAATAAAAATTTCAAAATCGAATACATAATTTATATTTGTTAATTGGCTATCGACCAGTGCCTGGTACTAAAGATATAATCCTGTAATACAAAGTATTCTTACACAATGTATAACGAAATAGAAGTCTCGGTTATTAATGCTTACTTTAGGTTTGTTTTTTATATGAATGTAAAACATATGACGTAACAAACTTACACTCAGTTCAGTATAGAGCAAAATAAAGAAACAGACATTTTGTAAGTTGTATGATTGAGACAAAAAAATAATTTATTTATGTTCAATAATTTTACATTTTAAAAAAGTGTAACAAATGTTAGTAAATTATTTTTGTATCATTTTTTATAACAGAAAATCTGTGTAATAAAAATAATGTTGCGATAACTTTATCACGATTTTTTTTAAATATAGAAAAAAAAAAAAAAATAATTTGTGATTATATATTACTCGGACAGTTTTATAATATGATAGCACAATTTATGAAATTTCTTAGTAAATCACATATGCACTTATCTCGTATTTCCCTTTGGTTCATTAAAACTATTTTTTGTCAATGTCTCTCGCCGCAGCTTTTTATAATGAGAAGTGGGCTCGGCCCGATAAGGTTTTTAAAAACTTACACAACCTATAAATCACTCACGTATATTTTTTATATTGATTGATATCATGAATACATAAATTATAATTTTTTAAGTATAACGAGAATTAATAATTATAGAGTGTGTTCATAATAAAAGGAACAAATTCATTTAATCTGCTTAACAATTGAAGGTAGGTATATAACCATTTATACAAACATTTTCTAAAATTCTCCTAAGAATCCAAATATCTAATAATATATAGGGAGTTCAATTTAAAAAATGATAATCTTTAATCGGCATTTGTTTGTAGGACACGCCGTATATATATACATTTTTCAGTGAAAAAGATGCGCAGTTAAAAATACTAATCATTTTTCTAAAAGAAATCACCAGCAGATTAAATAAATATGTTCCTTTCATTGTGAACGCACGGCACATAAGTAAATAAATAAATAATACTTTATATTAAATCTTATTGAATATAATGAACGTTACAAAATTTATATCTGTTAATTGGCTATCGACCCATAGTCTTTCTGTCGTAGTAATATAATAAAAATAATTATTTGATAATCTATTGTATTCCATATTTCTCTTATTTTATCACAACAAACCACTATATTTCTTCAACGACATATTTTTTACCTAGATAATAAAGGATATACAAACATCTTTACCCAGACAATACACATTTTACAATATAAACATTTAAACTATACATGTTCTGTCTTAAGTTTTTCTGTCCATGTAATAAAGGATTAGTATTAAATTAAAAATACATATTTACTGAATTAATACACTTGATTAAAAAACATAATAGCACGTTCTTCCCAATTAATTTTTATTTTGGTAGATATAGATTTCGAGTACTAAGTGCAAAAAATAATTTATCTGATGCAAATTTACGTTTTTTTTCTATTGTTACATTTTAATTAGAAAGTTTATTTTAATATATTATATTGTAATATATTTTAAGAAAAAGTGTGATAAATTAAATAAAAACAATTTGAAAATAAATAATAAATTATTCCCTCTATTGACATTCTGATTTATATTACATAAGTACGTAAAACAAATGCTCAATCATGGACAATATGTTATTGTTATGCAACAGCAAATGTCCATGATTGAGCATTTGTTTTAAGCACTTATGTAAGATAAGTCGACATGTCACAGTGGAAATTAGAGAATAATTTATTAATTGTTTTCAAATTCTTTTTATTTAATTTATTTAAATAGCTGTGACCATGGGAATAAATCCTTTTTTCTAAAAAGTGTGACGTTAAAATCTCTAACAGTAAGAACAAAGAGTGAGAAAGGGAGAGAAAAACGAAATTCACATACACGCTCCACTAAAATATTTAATTCGGAATCTTTCCCGAAAACAAAATTATTCCTCACGGTGAATAATCGAACTTATCGGACAAGGTTTTCATGCAAACTTTGAAATAATACGCATTTACATTTCAATGAATCAGGGGTAGAATATTGCGGTCATTCTATTTTAAAAGTGAACAGATGTCCCCTCCGGTCTACGTGTTGGCGTTTCTTGGGCCACTGCCCCTATCGATACAGGGAACCCTTACATTAAACCGAAAGGAAATGCAAATTTTCTGGTCAACTAATAAATTATTTTTGGTCGTCCTGCATGACGGTTCCCAGGGTCCGGGTTGATTCCGAAATTTTATAATATTTTGTATTCCGGCGGAAATGATTGCTTCGGTAAATTATGTTCGACATGCAAAAAAAAAACAACTTTAATACTACTATTAATAATAAACAAACATTAATAATAAAAAATAAATATAAACAAATATTTATCTATTATTATTTATTTAAAACAACCTGTATGCATATGGTTGTTCTAATTTAAGTGCGCACCATTACTAACTTTATTATAAGTTGAACTAGAAAGTCGGTTAAATTAGGGATTACAACTGCGTAATCAGAAAAACATGTTAATATCTTGAAGACGCGATATTCTTGCGTTTTCAAGATATTAACAAAACAAACATTTTAAAATGGAACACCCTATTTATTTTATCACCATTTGATAGAAAAAGTTATTTTTAACAAAAGAGTTATAAAACATTATCACGAAAAAATCACAAATAATGAAATTATTAGCATTTTAATATTCTGTCTTTAATGAAATCAAGCTGCTATAAAAAAAAAACAAAAAATTGTTAGTGTTTTCTTAATTTATAGCAACTTGATTTCATTGAAAACAGAATATTAAAATGCCTATGATTTTATAACTCTTGTTAATAATTATCTTCTCTCTCAAATTGTAATAAAATATAAATAGGGTATTATATTTAAAAATGTATGTTTTGTTAATATCTTGAAAACGCGATACTCTTTTGTTTTTATGATTTCACCGCTATAATCCCCGGAAAATTTACTACTACTTTGCTAATTAGCTCAACTAATAACAAAGTTAACAATGGTGTGCACTTAATTTAGAACAACCTGTATATTAAAAATATCTTCTCAATATACATGTTGAATTACTTTTGTCTTTTTCATGGCTAACTATTTTTTGGTGTATGGTAAAATTAAAAACGACTGTAACTTATTTTATTTTAAAAATAACTATGGTATATGTTATATCGGATTAAAGGGAAATAAAGCCCTTTTAATAAAGTCATAGCCAACTATTGTTTCCATTTAAAAAAAGGTAAGTTTGTGTCATATCTCCCAAAATATGGGCGATTTTTTTTTTGATTTTTTGTTATTAATCTGTGTAAAATTTTCTACAACTTTGTCCTTTACAGTTTTTTTATCTATGATAATAATAGAGATATATTGATTTCAAAAAATTGACACATTTTACTTTTTTCAAAATATCTAGTTACCCTTGACTTTTTCAAATATTTTGAAAGTGTCATTTTATTCGTCTTATAAAACTACACTTCTTTTCCCATTTAACTGTTTTTCTATCTCTTATAGTTTCCGAGATCCCCATAGAGAACATCGAAAAAAAACTCACCCTGTATATTTAAATAAAAAGAATTTGAAAATAATTAATTATTAATTAACTATTTTCCTTTAAGATGTTTCGACTTTTTAACTTACGTTACGTAAGTTAAATACACATTAAAACAACTACTTCTCTGGCCTATACTTCTCCAGACATTGAATTACATATTGGACAATTACTGTTGAATAACAATAACATAATGAATAACGAAACATTTTTTTTTATTTGAGAATATTTAATGCGAAGAACAAAAAACATTATATAATATTCATCCCTCGACAGCACAGCTCTGCCTTATATATTTTATCATAATTTAATAGAGAAGAGATTTTTTTACCAAAAAGCTATAAAACACCACCACAAAAAAAATATTCGCATATTTTGTTTTCAGTAAAATCCAGTTATTACAGTTTACAGCTATAGAAAATCTTCTATAAGTCATCGGCAAATTGTACGAATCTCTAATTTGAATTAAACTAATGAATCATACCTTCCACTTAATCCCTAATTACCAATTCAGCTTCATTCCCAACAGATCCACTGCCCTTTTCCTCACAATCCTCGTATCAAACATTCAAACAACACACCTGGAAGGAGAATCATCCGCCGCTTTATTACTAGATATCAAGAAAGCATTTTATACTATGTGGCATCCAGGTTTGTTGTATAAATGTTACTCCCTCAATATTACCAAAAACATTATCCCTATTCTCAATGATTTCCTATCTGTTCGATAGGAAGTTATTGAGGATCCTTAACCGTAAAAATTCAAAACTTACTCTCTACCATTTAGCCCACAGCAAGGTGTCCCGCACCCGTCTCTCCCATCCTATACAACCTATATTGCGCTGACCTTTATGATTTCAACCCTAACCACTTCAATCCTCACTGATATATCCTACAATATGCCGATGACTCCGCTCTTATCTCTCACCATCCAACTCTTCCTAAACCACTACAATCACTGCAATAGCTAATTGATTCACTCGAGGCTTGGTTCGCTAAGTGGAGAATTAAAATTATCCCAAACAAATCCCAACTTCTTATTTCTTACCGTCACAACTATGACAATATAAATTTTTCGGAAAATGAAAAAAAAAAAAATTTATATATTGTCGCCTTCATCTCATATAAAATACCTTAGAATAGTACTAGGTCAAATTAAATCTCAAAAAATATTCCTCCACAATAAAGAATAAAATCATAGCTCGGGGAAAATATTTCCGTTTCTTAACCTACCGTAATTCCGGCATCACAACAAAAAACGCCACATTAAAATATCAATTTGTCACCCAGTTCATAATCCTTCAAACACCCTTTTTTACGACCGTACCAATATAACTGACAAAATCCACAACCTTACCAAGAAATTTTCCCTTAACCAATCCAATCATGATATCCTATCAGAACTTTACACTCCTAGAAATCTTAACATTAATCCAAAATTCCGAAACAGTGTTCGTTTCAATATATAGAAAGTTATAAACATGCATAAATCAAAAACTATTATCCCACATTTCATCACATAATTCACCTCACATTAAACAATTAAATAATTTATTAAACCGTGGGAGAAAGGCTTCTGGCCGTTAACCGATTGTTGTTTTATTTGATTTTGAATATCTATTAATTTAAAATATTATATATTATTGTATAAATATTGCATCAAAACATTAATAAGCATATTAAATAACTGTGACCAAGTGAATATATACACTTTTCTATTTACATTAATAAGGATGTTTAATAATAATCCAGTTATTAAAAAAAACTAATAAATAATGAAAACATTTTTTTTGTATTAATCTGTCAGTTATTTACCATCTACTTAATCGATATAAACCTTGTTATTTGATGTATTACACACAAAACAGTTTTTCAATATAATATTATATATATATTATATTTTTTATATTTTTATTTTCAAATAAAATTATACTAATGATTTATATCGTTGTAACTGACTGCTAATACATCAATTTGGTTGACCTTTATTAATGATCGAAAGTCATGCTTTGTTAGCCTTTACAAAATAATAAAGATTTAGTATCTTTATTATTTTAGAAAATAACACATTTCATTTAATCTAACATAAATGAATGAATAATTATTTTTATTATATAGTCTTAAATAATATATATATATGAATTTCACTAATATCCCTCATATGCCTCCAAAAAGTGTGCATTTATTTATGGGATGGCCCATTTTCGTGTCGTCAACTGTGACATGAATTAACATTAGCAACACGTGTGTTATTTACAAATTTATTTGTCATTTATTTCTTTAGATTTCAAATATTTATGTCACAAAATTTCTAGAGATGGGCAAAGTTTATTATTATTTATTAACTTTAGCTACTTAAAATTAGTTATTTAGAAATACTCGATTACTAAATTCACTCGATTTTGCCCAACACACAAATAAAATTCTTTATTTTTATATGCCATTGTATTTTCTAATTGACATTTAATAAATCATGAAGATTGCTTCATGACCCTTTCTTTATCCTAGGTGCCGATCCTATTTTCTGCATCGTTTCTTCCGTAATAGGCAAGTATAATAAATGACCAATTGATTGGGCTGTTTGTTTTCCTATTTAATTTTAATAGCATCCGATCTAACAACTTAATGTGAAACCTATAAAATGTATTTCTATCTAAATATGGTTTTTATGCAAACATGGTTTCTGCATGATGCATTTCTAAAAACACCTGAAAAAAAAATATTAAACGGCCCCAGCCGGTGAGAACTTTGGTCGATAGCCAATTGGCAGACTTTTACAATATAGATTGTAATATTTTACGATATATCTATATATGTAAATGTTGTATTATTAAGTTTGTCAATAAAGATTATGTATATATAGTTAATTTACCATCTACTTAATCGATATAAACATTGTTATTTCATGTATTACACACAAAAAATAGGACATATCTTTTAGATTAATTATGTACGTAATTACATAATCACGTAACTATGAATAGTAGTTATTTATACTTTCATATAAATAATTACAATGTCAAATAGACGAACGAAAATAACTTTTAAAAGCTGTGTAATTATATAAAATCAAATCAGATCAAGATTGCTATATCTAGAAAAGTTTGGCAAATAGCGGTTTCCCCCTGAACGACAGATGGATCCGAAGATATTAAACAGTACCCATACTTTTTGAAAATCCCCTATAATTGAAGCTCAAATTGATATATAATTTTTGTACCATTTATAGAAGTTTCATAAAACGCACCACATTTATATTTTAAGAAATCGAAAAAGATTTTACATCGTCCTTAAGTTTGCTAACAAAAAAATAATGTAAATTGATAAATAAAGCACTAATAACCTTTCTTCATACTTTTATTTGAATTACCAAATGTACATTTCCGACTCAAAGTGACCATTATCAATGGATTAACACTAAATACAAAACAAAATTTAATATATAATATATATATATATATATTGAAAATAATAAATTATTCAGCCGTAAAGCTACTCGGCGCGCACGCTGAGATACCCTGTATATATATATATATATATATATATATATCAGTGTTTTATTTATCAATTTAATTTGATCTCCACATAACTCAATCAATCAATTTATTAAAAATTAATGTAATTTTTGTTTATTCCTTTAACATAAAATTATAGTGGTATTTAATTTTTATATATTTTTATTTAAACAAAAAGTGTTATGTGTTGTTTCTGTATGGAAGCGGAGTGAATACACATACTAATTTGGGAGAAGAGTGTAAGGAAGTGCGGGTGGAATGCGTTGATGGAAATACAAGGATAACAGAATGTTGAAAGAGGATGGTGCTGGGGTAAAGATTTTAGAAAGAGTAATAGAAGAAAAGAGGAGGGAAGGGAATAGTTTAATTTAAGTTTGTTTTTTATTGTTTTAGTTGAAATGTTTTAATTTAATAAATGAAATATATTTACCGTAGAAAAGAGTATTTATTCACTTGATCACAGTTATTTAAATTATATTAAATTAAATTAAATAAAAAGAATTTGAAAATAATTAATTAATTATAATAAATAATAACCGCCACAATAAACGACCCCACCCCCCTTCTTTTAATCCTTCCTCTATGATGTAATCTGCTATAAAAAGAAAAAAAATTAGTGTTTGAAATTACTTTTACTAAATATAAAATTGTTTTATTATAATTTTACACAATGTAATGTAGAAACCTCAGTGATCAGTAATTTAATTATTCTATGGTTGAGGTAGTTACATGATCAAGCTCCATTATAACTGATTTTACAAGTAAAACACAGGGTTTTGTTTTTAAGTTTAACATATTTATTGCAGAAAACACTGCTACAATGTTTAATTAATTTCTCACTTAACCCGTGGTGAAACATTTTTGAATTATTTCAGGATGATTTAATTGAAATTAAAACACTTGGTTTGTGTCACTTATTTATATTTTATCCAACTAGTTTCGACCATTGGTCATCTTCAGGGAGGAATGTATATACAAATTCATGCTATCATAAAATCAGGTAATAAGTGCAGATGTTATAGGAGAATTCCAAATCTCATCCATATTATTTACAATTGGTTTACCCCGCTTTAGCGCCTTCCTAATTTCCAAATCGTCGCGGAAGTTTAGGTACCGTCCTTTATTACCCGAGTATAAAACTTTACAATCTGTTGTGTTAAAAATATGATTATTCTCGATACAGTGTTGTGCGAATCCGGTTGAACATTTGTTATTAATTATTGATTTTTTGATTTTCACTGCTACAATTATTTCGATATTCAGTATCATCATCAGGCAGCTAATGCAATGGTGGTGATGATACTGTGTATCGAAACAATTGTGGCAATGTTTTCTACAATAAATCTGTGAAATTTAAAAACAAAACCCTGTGTTTTACGTGTAAAATTATTAATTTAATTAATTAATTAATTTTCTTTTAGCTAATGCAACTTTATTAACTTACGTTGCGTAAGTCCTTGTGGTAAACCATTAAAATAATTAAAATATATTTACTGTGTTTTTACCACTATTTATTTATTTTATTATGACTTGAGTTTCTACAGGAATTCCTGTGATTGATGATGTTATCCTGTCATCAATCAGTATTTCTGTACATTTAAAAAATACTACTTGGCAATAATAGAAATTCCAGTTGAAACGAAGTCGTAATTAAATTAATAAATAGTGATAAAACATAGCAAACATATTTATTTATTATAATGGTTCACCACCAGTAACGATCAATGCCATTTGATAATTTTTTGACGTTATAAATATCTAATATTTTTACTTTCCCCGGACCCCTGTCCGAGGGAAAGTATTGTGATCGTAGAAATTTTCGAATCGCTAATTTCAACAAATATGCACGTTTTGAGGTCCCCTAAGTCCATTCCATCGAGTTTTGAAAAATGTCTGTGTGTGTGTGTCTGTGTGTTTCCGCGATAGTGCATAAACGGCTAAATGGACTATATATTTAAGCTTTTTATAACAGTGGAATTATCTGAAAAGATTTTGGCTACAATCAAAACTCATTAAGTGCAACTTTACTTTTAGCGATTTTTCATGTTTTAATTCGGATTGAAAAATGTTTCAAATAAAAGTTGTAGATCTTGGAAAATAAATAATTTTTGTTATAAAACTTTTATTGTAGGACCTCCGGTTTTCATTTTATAACCGAAAGAAATTCATCTACCTGATAAATTCCCTTAGAAATAAGCAATTATTTTAATGTTGGCAGTGGAGGTTTTCATTATTGAAATAATTATTTTTATGTCAAATAAAAAGTCAAAGAAAGAATAATAGTCCAGAAAAATATTGAAAAGCCATTGTAAGGTAAAAAAATAAACTAATATTCTTCCAAATATTTGGATTTAACTTTAAAAGACCACGATTCATTTTTTCAATTAATAATTTTTCCTTTACTATTAACTGTTTATTTAAAAACGTAATTGATCGAATTCATCGGGGAAAGTACTATAATGGACACGTCACCATTTTTTTAGTAATTGTGAATATTTTTATTCATTTGGCCAGAGTAATTTAAGCAACTATTATGTTTTTTTATTATTATTAATATACAGCTGAGATAAATCCAAAAACACGCGTCAGGCTTGCCTTATATTGTATACAGTTTTATAATTTTCACATTAAATATTTTCGAATAAAAAAATCAAAAAATCTTTTGCCGCTCAATAGCAAATGTCCACTTTGTAATCCAACGTTCGACGGGGTATTTGCCATAGACCAGAAGTAGTTATTTCATGAGTTTATTTGTGTGTGCTTGTGTGTTATATAAGTTAGTGTTAGCTAAAGAGAAAATAATTGATTAATTTTTAATAATTATTTTCCTAATAAATGGATTTATTGACATGGTCACAGTCATTTAAAGTAAATTAAATGAAAAAATGAAAATAATGAATAAATTATTCCCTCTTTAGCTACTGTGATATTTTTGTACTTTAAAACAAATACACAATAATGAACATTTATTGTTGCATAATAATAACATACTGTATTATACAAAAAATTTTGATTTGAAAATATTTAATGTTCATTATTGTGCATCTATTTTAAAGTACTTATAACGTACGTAAAAAATGTCACAGTAGCTAAAACGAGAGTAATTTATTGATTATTTTCAGATTTCTTTTATTTTATATTATTTCATTAATTATTAATTATTTTTCCCTTAGCTACAGCGATTTAATTGACGTAAGTTACGTAATTACTTATGGTAAATAATTATAATAAATGAAATATATTTACCGTGTTACTTAACTTAAAAAAATTAATTTATAAAATAAAAGTATTTTTTAGATGAATACAAAACAGAAAGTGTAAGAAGTACATTATGCAAGATTTGGGTAATAAAATAATAATTATGTAATAATTATGTGTTTTTGCCACTATTTATTAATTTGATTATGACTCTAGAGAAATTCCTGCCATTGATGATGTCATCCTGTCATCAATCATTAACAGATATTTGAAATTTATTGACTCATATAAAAAATTAAATAAAAATAAATTCGAAAATAATTAATTTATATAATTCAATAATTAATTAATCATTTTCCCTTTAGCTACTGAAATAGCAAATGTCCATTGTGCGGTTGAATCTCTGGAGGAATTTTTCGCGGGAAGTAGTTGTTTCAATGAATGTTTGTTCTTTTTTTACTGTATTTAAGTTACGTAAGTCAAAACAATGAAGTGGCTAAAGGAAAAATGATTAATTAATTATTTAGGGGTTGGGATAGCCGAGTGTACAAAGGCCTTGCTCATGAGGCAGAATACAGCGGGTTCGATGGAATTTGTTTAAAAGACAAATTTCATTTGGGTCCATGTGTGTATTGTGTCTTAAAAATTATTTTTAAATAGCAGTGACTGGTCGAACAGGCCAAGACCATATTCCCAATTTATACCCTCAACCTTCTTATCCTTTCATCTCCCATCCTTTTAAAGAAAAAAAAAAAAAATATAAATTAATTATTTAATTGTGTAAATAAATTATTTTCAAATTCGAAAATAAATAATCGTTGGTGAGTACCTGAATTTTCTTGATAACAATGTTTATATTAAATTCCTTTCTTCACTTCTTTATTTTAAAAATACTATATGTACATTTAGAGCACATTGTGCTTTTTATCAATATTTTTTTTTAATAAAATTAACAAATAAACATATAAACAAAATTAAAAATACAAATGTGATGTATTTGAAAATCAGATAAAGGTAAATTATTAAATCAAATGAATTAATTTTAATAAAATGTTATTTAAGGGGGCAGAAAGACCTCCGGTCGATAGCCCATGGCAGACTACTAACCCATCAATATGTATTGTAAATATAAAGATTTGTAAAGAATTGTTGTTCTGCTGTCTGAATAAAGATGTTTGTATGATATTTAAGGGAGTTAAATCGAAATATAAAAGTTTACTAGAATTTTTGTACATCTCAATTGCTTTTAACATATTCAATTGTAGAGATTTTGACATTTTTAAAAATTTTAAATTGTTTAGAGCACATTGTGCTTTTTATCAATATTTTTTTTTAATAAAATTAACAAATAAACATATAAACAAAATTAAAAATACAAATGTGATGTATTTGAAAATCAGATAAAGGTAAATTATTAAATCAAATGAATTAATTTTAATAAAATGTTATTTAAGGGGGCAGAAAGACCTCCGGTCGATAGCCCATGGCAGACTACTAACCCATCAATATGTATTGTAAATATAAAGATTTGTAAAGAATTGTTGTTCTGCTGTCTGAATAAAGATGTTTGTATGATATTTAAGGGAGTTAAATCGAAATATAAAAGTTTACTAGAATTTTTGTACATCTCAATTGCTTTTAACATATTCAATTGTAGAGATTTTGACATTTTTAAAAATTTTAAATTGTTTAAAAAAATTATGTGCAAATGTGGCAATTGCGGATATTTCTCCGTTGTTTATTTTCGAATAATATATATGTTTTCATTTTTTAACAGCATGTTCGATTTTTGGAGCAATAAATTTACCAATTTCAGATCATAACAGAAATACATAATTTAAATTAATTTTAGATGTTGCATTTTTTTCTATTTATGATTTTTCACTAATAAAAAAATTAAGAAACAAAAAAAATAATTACTCAAACTACTATTTTTTTAATTAGTGAAAAATCATTATTAAAAAAAATTCAATCTGAAATTATGTATTTCGGTTATGATTTGTAATTGTTAAATTTGTTAATTATAAAAAAGGATTTATTCACTTTGTCACAGTTATTTAAATAAATGAAATATAACGAATTCGAAAATGTTTAATTAATTATTGTTTAAAGTACATGTTACGTACGTACTTTAAACAATAATTATATTATTATTAAACTTTTTAAACAATAATTATAAATCAAAATGTCACAATAGCTAAAGAGGAAATAATTTGTTAATTATTTTCGAATTCTTTTAATTTAATTTTATGGTAAATTTCTTGTTCGAAAAATCGAACATGCAAATAAAAAAAATATTTATGGACCTGAATTAAATTATAGATTAATCAAATTATTTAAAAAATAATCTAAGGCCAGCGTTTTATTCTAAAACTAAAATAATATAATAATTTAGAAAAATGTGGCATTTATTCAGCACGAAGCTGTAATGTGAAAAAAATATTCATTGGACAAACAAAAAACTTCGTTTTTACACATATATGATTCGAAAGTAAACAACGGAGAAAATTAGGAATTGCTAATCATATAATCGATATCAAATTTCTTTAAACAAATTTAATAATTTTAAAAATGTCTAATTCTCCATAATTGAATATGTTACAAAGCAATTTCTATTTAACTCCCTAAAATAACAATTAAAATTAATTGATAAAGAGCACGAAATGTACATGTAGTATTTTAAAAATAAAGAAGTGAAGAAAGCAATATAATTTAAATATTACTAATTTCGATTTTCTTTTTATATAATTTAATTAATTTATTTTAACATCTTTAAATTATGTAAGGCATGGCTGTACTGACGAGGGATAGATCCCGAAACACGTGTCTGCAGATGGCCTTGCATTGAGTAACGTTCCTTTTGTTGTTTTTACATTAAATTTTTCTCGGATCAAAATTTGTTGCATTATACAATATTTTATTGATATGCAACAGCAGGTGTACATTATGTAATTCAATGTCCGGCGTGGGTATTTGCCCGGGAAGTAGTTGTTTTAATATGCATTTGTTTAACGTACTTACGTAGGTAAGTCAATAGTCACAGAGCTAAATGTGGAAATAATTTATTAATTATTTTCAAATCATTTTTATTTAATATATTTAAATAACTGTGACCAAGTGAATGAATACTGTTTTCTATTTATATAATTTAATTATTTTATAATAATTTAATAATATTTCTTGTTTTATTTAAACTACTAGTAAACAAGTGTTTGTTGTAATAGATATTTGCCTTTGCACTTACTTTGTAATTTATCAAGTGTAATAATAAAAGAGGGAAATAATTATTTATAAAATTAAGATCAGTCGCACTTCGTTTATGCTGAATTCATACGTTTCAATCTTTCCCCTAGTAGAATCATTTTTTTTAATTATTTATTGTAATATGAGAAGTAACATTCTTTATAATTTGATTTCACTTGCTGAATAAATAAATATCTTAATAAAATATTTAGTAATAATTTTATATTTCTAAATTAAATAAAAATGATTTGAAATATTAATAAATTACTTCCACATTTAGCTCTGCGATATTTACATTATGTAAGTACTTTAGATTATTGCACATTAAAACAACTATTTCTCGGGCAAATACCCCGCCAGACATTGAATTACATAATGTTGTTGCATATCAATAATATATTGCATTATGCAACAATTTTTGGTCCGAGAAAAATTCAATGTAAAGAACAATAAGAACGTTACATAATATAAGGCCATCTGCAGACACGTGTTTCGGGATTTATCCCTCGTCAGTACAGCTATGCCTTGCACAATTTAAAGAGGTTAAATTGAATTCATTAAATTACATCAATTATATTATATTTTTTGATACAATTTTCTTTAAAATATTTAAAAGTAATTATTAATATTTAGTCTTAGTTTGTCTGGGCTATCGACCGACGGTTTTTCCGGCCAATCAATTATATTAATTTAATTTAAACTAAATCAAATTAAATTAATTCAAATTTAGTTTATTTAAATAATTGTGACCAAGTGAATAAATTATTTTTTCTACTGATATTTTATTTTTGTACAGATAATCGATTTTTTTTAAGTATGGTTGAAACTATAGTCACTAAATATATAATTCTGTTATACAAACAAAATTAAAAAAGTGTTTTATTATAATCTTACACAATGTATAATGAAGTAGAAGCCTCAGTGATCAGTAATTTGTTTTTTTTTAAACTATTTTGTTTTAAAATAATCTAAAAAAATGTTTATATTTCGAACACAATATATTCATTTTCAATAGATAACTGAAATTAATTAACTAACAGTGAAGTAAGGAATGTAATTATGTTCAATTATTCAACTTCATATAACTTACAAATATACAATTGTCTTTGTTGCTAACAAAAGACTTAAAAGTCAACTATTTTATATTAATACAAAGCAAAGTATGCATTTGCATATCTTCCATATAAATCTGGATAAAAGCAATAATAAAATGTTTGTTGACGTCAAACACACTTGGATGGTTAGAATTGACCGTGGGAACCCCGGAGGTCGCCTTATGAGTTGTACACCGGCAAGCGCCGATAGTCCATCGACCACCGTAACTGACCTGTTCTCTTTGCATACTGTTGGCCTTCACTTTTTTTATGGGGTTTAATTCATGGTTGCCCTTGCATTTGTAAACTTTTGACCCTTGCCCATCTACGTTAGGAAAACAAGAAACAGTTTTTCGTTAATCGCCTTATCCGTTATACCCACTGAATGGGATTCATTGTTATTTTTAAAGGATATGTGTAATTATTTTAGCCCTTTACTTGCAAATTATTCAAATTTTGCATTATGGGAAATTTCCCAAAAAGTCAATAACAATTTATAAACAATGCATATTATAATATTATTATTAGATCTTACTATTGTTTTATGAAGGAATGGGATAAAATAAATTTTATTTTTTATATATTATTTCTCCATTGTGTTTCTGTGAGTTGTGTGAGTCAACGTTTTTATTTTGTATTGATCTATGAAAAAATAGTAATAATATTTTTTGATTAAACCTAATTGAACCAAAAATGTAATTGACAACAAAACTAAATAGCAATAGAAAAGAGTATCCATTCACTTGGTCGCAGTTATTTAAATAAATTAAATAAAAAGAATTTGAAAATAATTAATAAATTATTTCCTCTTTAGCTACTGCTATATGAGTTTGATTTGACATCTTTTTTTATGTTACTTGAAAATCTTTAGGCAACGAAACGATTTTTAGTCAATTTACAGATTACATTTTAAAAATTAGACGCCAAAATTGTTTAATAAAAGGCAGATGGGGAATGGTTATATAGCCCTATACAATACCTTTTCTGAGCGGCATCTGTGGTCGAGGATACTGAACCTTTTTTTTTTGCGGGAAAGTGTTTTATTAGAAATGATTTTTTATCATTTGTTTTATAAAATAAACTATAAAGGTAATTGTAATGAAAAAAAAAAAATAGAAATTAAAATTATTTATTAATAATGCATGTATAATTAACTAATTTATATAAATTACACTAACTCGTAACCCTCTATAATATATTTTCAGATGAGTTTCACAAAGATTTTGTTATACAAATTCCTCTTGCTGGCATATTTTTATAATTATTTGTATACTGTGAATTTTACGGTTTTTGTAATAAAATATATCATTTTCAAATGTGTTAATATTCAGAAACATGAAAATAATGACATTAATAAATTATTATAATTAACAGATTTCCTACAATTGTGTATTAAAAATCGTTACACATGGATATTAAAATTGCATGTTTTCGTTGCAAATAAACTTAAAACATAATTATTGTTACTGAAAGGTTTTTTGTGCGATAAAACGATTTAAAATGTTTGAATATGATAGTTGCATTAAATAGCGGCGCAGCAAGCGCCATTCATCGCTTCACGTACAAAAAATATATCAGATAGAGCTGGACTGGCTTCATAATAATGGTTATGTGACGGTATAGAAAAATATTTGTATGATGTAAATTAATTTTTGACGTCAGTTAATTAAAAAGATTACATGATTTTCAATCTTGAATTCCAATTTTATTTTGGAATGTATGTGCGATGATTATTGTTAATAAAACTTGCAGACTGTGAGTCGACTTTTCTATTAACCTAACTTATAATATATAATGTATTGGAAACTAATTTTAATCATAATCTAGAAATAATAAACATCTTTATTTCTAAAAAATGATTGGTTTTCAATACTTTATATATTATAAGTTGGATTAATAGGAAAATCGTCAATATAAACTCACTAATATCACTCGTATTAAAGATAGACATTTTCCCTCCTATCTCACAAATTTGCTTCAAATTCCATAAATCTAGAACTAACAAACTCCCTACGCAATAAAATTATAAGTTCTAAATGTTAACTCCCCAGCCTAATCCTTCATGAATTCATCACTTCATTTTACAACATTCAAGACAGTTAAGAGAAGTACATATCTAACAGGGACTTCTGACATAAACTCAAACTAATCATCACATTTTATTCGTATATTGTGACAAGGACGAAAATACAAAATCTAGGCTGAAAAACCATTGGTCGATAGCCAATTGACCGACCAATGTATATTGTAATATTTTATGTTATATGTAGATTTTGTATTGCGTTTGTCAATAAAGAGCATGTGTTATTATTAGGAAAATCTACTTTCGCTCTGTATTTTTTTATTAAACTAACAAACATCTTTATTTCTAGATAATAAATACAAAATATCTAATAACCCATTTAGATCAATTAACTTAGTAAGAAATTGGCCGTTAATTAAATATACCGGGTGTCCAGATAAGAAAAGTCAGCGGCTATATCTCAGGAACTAAGACTCCTAGAACTTTCAAATAAAAAAAAAACATGTTAATAAAAGTGATCATGAGAAAATGTTGGAAATATATTTCAAGTTCGTATCTCTTCCAGTAGAGGGCGCAATGAACAGTCGAAAAATAATTCTACAATTATCTCAAAAAAAGTTCAAATAAAGGCATCATAAAACTACACTTTTTGAAATCATGATGAGTTTATAAAACAAAAATGTTACAGAAATTTTTCTCTTACTCTTGAAATAAAGGGCGTGGGAAGGTCAGAATTTATAAAAATCAAATGTCAAATAACTCTTTTATTTTTTAACCGATCTTAATGATTTTAATTTCATACGAAAGAACTTATCATACTGATTAAAACAATTGACAACAATCATAAAAATAAGTAATTCAGTCGCCGCTAGGTGGCGCCAAGTTAAAAAGAATATAATTTTTCCATTTTTTTGACAAATTTCATGTGGAATGATATATTTTTCTTAGTATTAATAGAAAGTGCGTGAAATTGTAAGAAATTTGGTGAAAACCGCATTTCAATATCTTTATTCTATCACAAGTTATATATAAAAGGAAATTTCAAATTTAAAATTTCAAATGTCATTGGAAAACTTTTTGAGGTTAATAAAATTTATAACAAAAACAACAAAATTGAATTAGTTTATCAACACCACGATTTAGAAAATGCATGGAGCATTTTCTAAAACGTGCTAAATTATTTGAATATACTCTTTCTTGAGAGGTGAATAGATGAGGATGCTTATTTTTTGGTCACCACGATTTGCCGAATGTTCAGATTTTTATTTTTGGGGCAAATTAAAAAATATTTTTTATCAATCCAGGCCCAGAATGAGGAAAAACATAATTTTTTGCATCTGAAATACAAAAACTTCAGCAATACTGCTATTGCTAGAGTGGATGTCGCTGCTTATTTAATTGTATAAAATTATCTGATTGTATTAAATATGACGGTGGAGTCATTTGACAATTTGAAAGACAAAATTCTGATATAAATTTGACATTGAAAATGTTTTTCAATTTGGCTTTAATACTCTTTTTACCTGCATTATAAGAAATATTTCTTTATTAAAAAAAATGAGAAAATTAGTAGTATTAAAATTAAAAAGCGCCCTCTACCGGTGACAAAATAATTTTATTTTGTTATTTTAGTTATAATTTCATTTATTTTAAATTAACACATAAAATTCTTAAAATTTACATTAATAATTTTTAATTATAAAAATTCTTTTAATTATAACCTGTGGTAGGATTTAGATATAGACTTCCGGTTTTCACTAAATTTTTTACTTTTTAATCCTTTTTCTACTAACATTAAGAAAAATATATCATTCCATTTTAATTTTTTAAGAAAAATAGGAAAATAATCTATATTTTAAGTTGGCGCCACCTAGCGGCGATAAAATTAGTTATTTTTCTGATTGTTGCCAATAATTTTATTCAGCATGATAAGTTCTTTCGAATGACATTAGAATCATTAAGATCGGTTAAAAAACAAAAGAGTTATTTGACATTTACTCCTTATAAATTCTGACCTTCCCCCACCCTTTATTTCAAGAGTAAGAAAAAAATTCTCTTACATTTTTGTTTCACGAACTTATCATGATTTCAAAAAGTGTAGTTTTATGATGTCTTTATTAAACATTTTTTGAGGTAATCGCAATATTACTTTTCGACTGTTCATTGCGCCCCCTACCGGAAGAGTTACGTACTTGAAATTTATTTCCAGCATTTTCTCATGATCACTTCTATCAACATTTTTTTATTTGAAAACTCTAGCACTCATAATTCCTGAGATATAGCCGGTGACCTTTCTTATTTGGACACCCGGTACATTCCTTAGTTAAATAGAGAAATAAAGGCTAACCTCCGGTTGATAACTGATTAATATTTCTATTTCGATTTCAGAATATAATTTTTCAAATGAATGTACACATGTTATATATTATACGAATATAATTGTTTATTTGGTTAGAAAAAATATTTAAAAATAATTAAATTAATTAAAAAATACAATAAATGAAATAATAAAGCAGAAGCCTCGAAAATTAGCAATTTAATTAAAGAACAATTATTTTCCTTTAGCCACTGCAACAATGACTTGCACTAGTACAAGTACAAGAAAAATATCCATTAAAACAACTACTCCTTGTGCAAATACCCCGTTGGACAATGAATTAGACATCATACGACAATATTGCTGCACAATACAACGTTTCTATATATGAAAGGATTGTTATTGTATGAGGCTTCTACTTTTTTATACATTCATAATGTTAAAACACTTTTACTTCTTTATGTAACAAATTTTAGGTTTGAAATAGAAAAGAGTATTTATTTACATGCTCAATATTATTTAAAATAAATTAAATAAAAAGAAAAATTGAAAATAAAACGGAGGTAGTATTATTAAGTTTAAAATTTATTATAAGTTTATTAAATCATTACATTTCACTAATAAATCCTGTGAGAATAAACAGGCGCAGAAATTAATTATTACCTGAATAAGTGCTGGTTTAGCCAGGTGGATTCATAAATGCAAATAAGAGAAAACATCGACTTGGTCTGCGATTTTATCGGATGATTCCACTTTGAAAAATTTAAATCCACTAAGCGTTGTTAATCAGGATCTCTCTTCTGACAGAAGTTTATGTTGTGACACCAGGAAATATTTGGGTTCCGCATTTGAAGGCAACAGAATACAAGGTATTAAATATAAAAATGCTTATGTAACAACGTTTATACACTGTTTTATACAAAAAGGGAGATTGTTGCTAAATTTATTGTTGGCTAAAGTTAACAATCATTGTTATACATATTTTTGTATGTAAGTATGTAAGATATTTACATTATTCGCATTTATGTATACAAATATCTTTATTTAAGAATTAACAACAAAATATTTACATATTAATTGTATAATAAAATGCATAATTAATGTACAATTCACAAATTGGCTATAGACCAAAAGTCTTTCAACTATATTCGTATCTTGTTTTCTTTAACAAAATCCCACCAGGGCCGCAGGGCTTGAATTTAAATCGTTTAAATCGGTTAAATAATTCCTAGTAAAAAATGCATTTTACAACTTTGACGATTATTTAAACTGTAATTTTAATATGTTGTATAATTAGTTAATAGTGTTAATTTATATTGCTACTGAGAATATCTCTCGAAATGATACTACATTTTTTTATCTTATGTCTGCCGGCAATACACATTTGTTTGACTTATGTAAACTATGTATATGGTTTTTTGCATTAATAAAGATATTATGATTATATTACTATGTAATGTGGAAATTAATTAACTCTGCGATTTTACTTACTAACACATTTTCAATTTTTTTAAAGAAAAAATGTGACAGTTATGAAACCATTTTTGATAAAATTAACTTTAACGGATTTATACGCTACTTAATTTTCACACTATATACAGGGTGTTTGTATTTTGTGGAAATCCTTGGGATCTCGGTTATTTGAAGAGTTAGAAAGTTAGTTAAATGAAATTTGGAGCCCAACAATAATCCGAAAACAAATTTGAAATATCATTTTTTGTTTTCGATATATAGCAAAACAACTATTTTTTCAAATTTCATTTCAATTTTTTTATTCAAAAACTATTGGATCTAGGAAATTTCCACTTTTAGGTTATACAGGCACTTTTTAATGAATAATTTAGAAGGGCATTTAAAATAACTTTAAATGGGAAGTAGTTGTTTTAATGTGCATTTGTTTAACGTACTTACGTAGCGTAAGTCAAAAGTCATAGAGCTAAATGTGGAAATAATTTATTAATTATTTTCAAATCATTTTTATTTAATATATTTAAATAACTGTGACCAAGTGAATGAATACTTTTTTCTATTTAACTTTAAATCGAACCATAGACAACTTTTATTTTCCTATAGGCGTAATATTGGATTTTTAATATTTTTGAAAGATTTTTTTTTTCTGAATTCAATGGTATATCACACTTATAATTTATATTGCGTTTCATATGAAACTGTAATGTTTTTTTTTTTTTGAGTGCCTTGGAAACAGTTGCACATTTTAAAATTCCTAAGGCCCACAGCAATACTTTCTTAGGGAAAGACCTACAGCAGAATAATTACTCTACTGCTTAATGATTTTTTTTGTAAATATAAAGAAATAATAAGCAAATTAATTAAATATCTCTATGACATAATTCTTCTCGTTTCCTTAAATTTTGCGCAGCTCTATTTCTTAATTGCTTAATGGTAACTAATATAATTCTTCGTAAATCGTCTTTATCATCTGGAATAGTTTCGTAAACTTTTTCTTTTATAGCTCTCCAAAGAAAATAATCTAGAGGCATCAAATCAGGTGGGCGAACTGGCCAAGTCTATCAACATTATTTGTGATAATTTTAATAGGAAATATTTCGGACAATTAGCCACAATTTGGTTGATTTGAGGTGGTGCACCATCTTGTTGAAACCATACATTTCTTAACCCATTTAAGGCTGGCGTCTACTAAAAAAGAAATGATGCGATGATAGAGATAGTTGCCTCTCGATTTTAATAGCGAACTAATTGAGAAATGTGTAGAACACTGTAGTTTGGTTTTCTTATTTAAATTACATATGTATATGTGTGTGTGTGTGTATTCAACACCGGCACTGCTGTTTGTTATTTTTTAGAGTATAATGAGACAGTGTATAAATATATTTTATAAATTTTGTCCTATCATCGAAAGAATTAAATAAAATGAAATGAAACAAAGATGATTCACACATTTGCAGCTATTTAAATTACAATGAAATTAAACAAAGAAAATGTTTTGGCAATGATCAATAAAATTCGATCAATCCCTTTTTCCAACAGCAAAAAATACTTACACGGTAAGTTTTACAAACTTCTATTGAAACAACTACTTCCCGAGCATATGTGTAATCCAATGTCCGGCGGGGTAAATGCTCGGGAAGTAGTTGTTTCAATAGATGTTTGTAAAACTTACAGTGTAAGTATTTTTTGCAGTTGGAAAAAGGGATTGATCGAATTTTATTGATCATTGCCAAAAAATGTTCCTTGTTTAATTTCATTGTAATCGAAAGAATTGCTAAATACATGTTATTATGTTTTTATTCTTATTTTTAAAGAAAAAATGATATAGATGGTTCATTAAATATATCGGGTTATTCATGCTGTACGAAACGGAATACTGTGGCCAAAGTACACCGCTTTTTTTTATTTCTAGAGTGTATAGGGTATTATAAAGGCTACTTTCTAAAATTATTTTCATGTAATATAGGGTATACCAAATACCATTAAAATATCAAAGTTGTATTTTTTTAAATGGAACACCCTATATATTTTAATATTAGATTCTATGATTAAAATAACTATCGTTTTCATTTAGGTTGTTAGTACTTAAACCTACCTGAAATAATTGTAATTTTGTTAAAATATAACCTAATTTTCAAATATCAACTATTGGAGAAATATTTAGGTTATGTATACGAAATTGTCAGGTATATTTAGTAATAGATCATATTTGATTTTTCAATTACAAAAACATTTAAATTTGTACAGAGTGGCCCAAAAATAAAACTTAATGAATAAGAACTTTAAGTTGGTCAAACTTGATTTATTTAAATGGAATGCATATTTTTTAACGTTCTATTAAATGAACTATCAAAGTTTCCTATACCTCTAACCTCTAAGTCGAGATGATGAATGGTATCTTCGCATCATTTGGTTTTTTTCTCAATGTATTATTATATTTCTAGCTGGCTGTGGATTTACGAAATGTCAAATAATTTATCTAAACTGTCACTTCAATTATCAAACTCGTTTTTTGCTGTATTGATATTATTTTGAATTTTTGTGAGAATTTGTGTAATTATTATTTGAATGTAGTTATTGTAATTTAACAATTGAAATAATACATATACTTTTTGCTAAAGAAGTAATTCTAAATCGGCCATTTTAAGGAGACCGATTTATAAAAAACTCATTAGAAAATCTGTCATTTTTTTAAGAATAGTATTGTGAATATACAGAACTTTTAACATTATTCTGATGGAAATGGTAATTAGTAATCAAAATAAATTATTGGGTGATGTGGAATAGAGGGTCCAAATTTTATTTGATTTATATTTCCACAAGGGCACAAAAAGTCATGGAGTGAATTTGTAAGCTAAAGTGACGGATCAACTAAAATATTTGACATTTCTAAATCCAATAGCCAATTAAAATTATTTAATATATTAATCATAAATGCACCCCAAATGATGTAAAACTCGATTTTATGCCCTTTTCGCAAAAGCTAAATGACTGAGAGCTTCGACTTATACGAAACTTTTGATAGATAATTAAAACGTGCATTTAATGACAGGTTGAAAAATACGGTATTCCATTTAAAAAAATCAAGTTTGGGCTACCCTGTAAATATTTTATGATTTTAAGTTTTTCTTAGTTATAAAACGACTTTATTTTAACTTTATTTTATGTATTATGTATAATGATAGTATCTTATTCATACATAAATAACTGAATAACGTGTCGATATTATTACTGTTTCCAAGGCACTCTATCAAAAACGTTGCGATGTTTTATATGAATTTAAAATAAATTTTAAGAGTGATGTACCATTGAAAAAATTCTTTCCAAAAATATGAAAGTACAATATAACGCCCATATAACAGAAGTTGGTTATGGTTCCAGGGCAGATATTAAAGTTATTTTAAATGTACACTACCAAATTCCTGATTAAAAACTGTGTGTATAATGTAGAAGTTGCAAATTCTTATGTCAAGTAGTATTTGAATAAAAAAATGAAAACGAAATTTGAAAAAAAAAAACATAGTTTTTTGGTAATGTCTTGAAAACAAACAAAAAAGGTATATTTAAAATTTGTTTTCGGATTATTATATAATATAATATAATATAATATAATATAATATAATATAATATAATATAATATAATATAATATAATATAATATAATATAATATAATATAATATAATATAATATAATATAATATAATATAATATAATATAATATAATATAATATAATATTGGAGCGTTAGGCTCCAAATTTTATATATTTGCCTTAATTTAACCAACTCTCTTAACTCTTCAAATAACTGAGACACCTATGCATTTCCACGAAATACGGACACCTTGTATAATCTTTATTAACAAATATTTGTAAAAATATACAAAATATCTACTTCACCAATCCTTCCTATGAATTTCTTTACGAATCTACTCAAGCCAATATCTCCTTCCTCTCAAAATTATGTATCAAATGAAACTTAAACTTTAAAAAAAAACTTTTCAAATTAAACACTTGGTTTTGTTTGACTATACTTTTTTTTATTTTTATATGTATAGTGAAATAAAACCAATTGTTTAATTTTAAAAGTTTTAAAAATTAGTTAAAATATTTCACCAAGTGATCAATGAAAATCAAATTTAAAATTATACGAAACCTAAACATTCGAACGAGCTTATCAAACAGCACCTTTCACTAACAAACCTCGTAATGGAATGCAACATATTCGAGTTTAATATCCAATATTACAAACAAAACTTTGTCAAAACCATGGACAATCCTTTTTCCTGGCCAACATTTTCCTCAGTCACTTTGAAAATCGTGCTAAAAGAACAATAAGTAATTTTCTAGATATGTAGACGACGTTTTTCACTTTTACCCAATAATTTTAATTTAGATGATTTTGTCAATTCTTTAAATAAATTATATGATAACATACAATTCACTTATGAAACATAAATAGATAAATCTCTTTTATTCTTAGATATATTAATTAGAAACGCTAATAATTTTTAATTTGATATTTATATAAAAACTACTCACACCTATAATTATATACATTCTGGTTCTTTTACATCCACTGAATACAAAATGGCAACTATCAATAGTATGATTTTCAGAACAATAAAAATACCCCTCTCATCGGCTAATAGGAAAAAGGAACTCGAGTTCATCCGATGAATTGCAACTTAAAATATGAGATTATTATAATACATAAATCAATTAACAAACTAAAACTTATCTATCTCACTCAACTAGTTAAATCAGAATAAAAAAGACCAAATTCATAAGAACCATTTACCTAGCAAATTCAGAATGTCATTTAGAAAATGTTAACAAAGAAATACATTTTAACAGCAGCATATTACGTGAATGAAAACTAAAATTTCTATTAGAAATATTATTTGATGCACTGTACGAACTTCAAAAGTCAGTCGTGTACTCCATCAAATGCAGTAATTGCACAAAATTTTATATCGGACAAACAAAAAGGAATATTTTAACAAGATTTAAAGATTTGAATATATGCCTCGCTGGCTATTAATATAAATAGAAAAGAGTATTCATTCTCTTGGTCACAGTTATTTAAATAAATTAAATAAAATGATTTTTAGCTCTGTGACTTTTGATTTATGTTACGTAAGTACGTTAAAAAATGCACATTAAAACAACTACTTCCCGTGCTAATACCCACACCGGACATTGACTACATAATGCTAAGTGTGGCAATATGTTATTAATTATTTTCAAATCATTTTTATTTAATTTATTTAAATAATGACCAAGAGAATGAATACTATTTTCTATTTAAGATTTAAAGAACATAGATCTCATCTTAGATAAATCAGCAAAAGCACACCACTCTATTGAAGCTGGACATATATTTTCCTGAAACAACATGAAATTATTAATATCCACTAATAGTTATCAATTAAACCTGTATAAAGTCATACATATGAAACTACATAAATATAATCTCCTTAATTTTTATTTAAGTCCTATCTATCAAATCTTCACGAAAATCATATTTAATTAAGTACTAATTCATTGCTGAGAAAAATTAAGACAGTTTAGCTAGCGTGCACAGATATTTTTATTGTACATTGCTATAAATTCAAGACTGGTCAAAAAATGTTCTACTCCATAGTCCAGACAGACTAACACGTAAATTTATTGTATATAAACGTTACTGTAATTGTAAAAATACGTAATGAAAATTATAAAATCAAATATATAATTTATATCCATTTATAGGCTATCGACCAGTGGCCGACGCATATATTTTTAAATAATTTAATCATTTTCCATAAAAAGTGATGTTTCTACAATCTGCATCTCTCGTTGTTTATATTGGACATTTCTGAACTTTTGAATAAAATGTAGAATTAAAAAAATAAGCAAAACACTGTGTTTTTTACTTTATTGTTTAATTCGTTCAATATAGTTTCAATGTATTAGCATATAATTATCGAATTATGATTCGATAAACAGATATACCATGACTCATGATTTGATAATGACACGCACTGAATGAACGATGTTAGTTATTCAAAATAAAGTAATAACAAATAAAATAATGTTTTTATTTGTGATTAATAATTTAGAATTCGCCGTAATTATTGAATTAAACTAAATTTGAAAAAAAATATATTCCCATATGTTTTATTAATAATATTACTAATAGTTTTGTTTAATATGATTTTTATTCAATGCATTTATTTTAACAAACGCTTTACAAATAGTAACAGTTAATACCGAATTATCCATTACCGTAAATAAGATAATATAAAACTGAAATCGAAATAAAATTTCCGCTGAATCTGTATTCATGGGGTTACAAGGAGGAGCAGAAGGCGGAACAAAGATGAGAAGAAACTGATTTAGTTGCCGAGTTTGAGATGAACCATTGTTTCGTTTCCTCTCCGTCTCTTGATGAAAATATCGTCACACAAAAGACCAGATAAGCCCCAAAGAAAAGGATATTTTCCATAGAAAATGTACAGACTTTCATCCATATTTCTCTCTCGAATACTTAATTAACTTCAATATTACTCACAAGCGAGTTGAATTCCTACATCAGTTCTGAGATTTCACAACCGACACTTTTTATTACATCCACTTGCCATGTAATATGTTTAGCTAAATGCTTCTGAAATTTAATAACTCTCGCTGAAAATTATTTATTGTTGTCTTTAATGTAGAGATCTTACGATAAATAATTTTATTTACACAAAAAACAAAGAAAGTAACAGTATATTATATTCAACATTAATAAATCTAAATCTCTTACTTCACTTAAAATAAAACACTTAATGATTTTCAACTATTTTTTGTGTATTTCACGACAATTGTTTCTTCACCTGAAGAAGCAACAACGTTGCGAAACAATTGTCGTGAAATACACAAAAAAATAGTTGAAAATCATTAAGTGTTTTATTTTAAGTGATCATGGATTTTCAAAAATTAAGTGCCTCTTACTTCACTTGTTTATTTATTATTAGATGTACATTAATACGGCTTTCTTTACTAATAAAAAACTATTCGTTGTTAGTTAATGTTAATTAATGAAAATTCGTAATGTAATTGGTAATACTTTTACACGGATTTATTGTTACATATAAAATTAAAAACAATGTATTTTTCTAATTATTTCACCATCTTTCACAAATCTCCGTTAGCAAATACCCATTATCATCTGGAGGGGTATATCCCTGAAAAGTAGTTGTTTTAATGGATATTTGTTTTAAAGTATTTACGTAACGTAACTAAAAAAGTCGCAGTACCTAAAAAAGAAATATTTTTTCAAATTATATATAAAATATTATATATATAAATTATTATTTGCAATTATTTTAATTTAATTTCTGATTGATTGTAGAAACCATTACTTTGTGATGTATGATTAATTAAACGAATATATACACTTTTTTCGAATCATGCATGACTATAGTTTCGATCTAATCGGTCATTATCATTGTAAATAATGAAAGGTGATATAAGCAAAGTGTATATTAATTTTTCACATTTATTCGTTTCTTTTAATTTAAATAACTGTGAGAAAGTGAATACTTTTTTCTACGAAAGTTGTAGAAAGAATTCGAATAAATAATTTTAAAGAATCGTTTAAGAGAAACATTTAGAATCTGCAGAGCAGATACTTGTATCATGTAATGCTGTAAAACAGAAAAGCTCCAAATTTAGTTTCACAAAAACGTTAATTAAACTTTTCATTTAGGGCTATTCCGTACAATAATTTAACATCTATGAAATTGAAGAAATTACAGTGTAAAAGGGGAAAAAATCTCTGATTGGATTTGAACCCATGTCCCCCGATTTCTAGCCTATATAATTTAATAGGAATATCAATTGAATTAAATAATTTCATTTCGCGTACGGAATATGTATATATTTTTTTGTAAGTTAAATTTGGAAATGTTCTCTTATTTCATTAAATGTTTCATTTTCATTATAATTTATGTGATTGTTGTAAATTTAATTGATAGATTGTGAAGTTAATAATGTATACATTCAGTTTAACTTTTCTTGTACGAAATTGCTCTGATTAGTATGACGTGTCCTATACATTAAGCTTAGAATTTAAATGAAGTAATTTCCAAAAGTAAAAAAATCAATTTATTAGTGGGCAAGTGTTAGGGAAAATAAATTATATCAATAAATTTTCTGGTCGATAGTCACCCCCTCTTCGTTCGACCATAGTGCGTTATATATATACCGCACACATGCTTGCTGCATACTCATAAATACCAATGTTTCGATTTCAAGGTAGGGATATTTTATATTTTCTTTTTTTTTCAATACCCTTTGTTGAATAAATTTGATAGCGTCACATAAAATATACGTAGGGGTTTAAATTAAAACACTTGTTTATTCCTTTCGCCACAACTTTATTTTTAAGATGTACATTTCGAATACTATGAACCCATTTCCACACATTAAAAATAAAATTGTGAAGAAAGAATAAACAAGCGTTTTAATTTAAGTTTTATAACTTCACATAACTCAAAACCCAATAGTGAACACGTAGGGGTGTTAATATTTTACAAAATATTGATTTTTCAATACATTACTATAGTCATATTAATCAATATTTTGTAAAATATTAACGTCCCTACGTATTCACTATTGGGTTTTGAGTTATATGAAGTTATAAAACGTAAATTAAAACGCTTGTTTATTCTTTCTTCACAATTTTATTTTTAATGTGTGGAAATGGGTTCATAGTATTCGAAATGTACATCTTAAAATTAAGTTGTGGCGAAAGTGTTTCAATTATTATAATAATTGAATTTTCATATAGATATATAACAAAAATCGTTCCAAAAATATCGATATATCGAATAGAATAAATATATTATGCCTGATAAGAAGTTGGATTTAAGGAAATTCAAGATATATTTGACTAACAGTCAACGTCACACGCTCAAAAATAACATTCTAAATAGAAAAAAAAACGTCATGTAATATTTGGCGATATAAGTATCAACCTACTTGAAAATAATACCACAAAACAATATAAAACATTACTAACAGAAGAGGGATACAAGATATTTAACAAAACTGCAATGAAATAATGTACAAGACATAAAACCTCGGGAAACCATACAATTATGGATCATGTAATAACAAATGAACCACAAAACGTGGAGGAAATGTTAATAGACACCACGGGAATTTCAGATCATAACGCCGATATCACAAAAATAGAAAAATGTACATCAATACTATCGCAGTCAACAATGGTTATAACCCTAATTTAATTGAAAAAATGATCAAAAAGAAAAAAACAAAAACAATTATTAAAATATTTTTATGGCGGAACATCCTATGAAAAAGGTAATTGGTATAAATTAGAATATATAAATGGACTCTCGAATAAAATTAAAAAAACCTTGAAAGGAAAAAGTTCGAATATTATTCTGACAAACACTGTAAATTTAGGAAAAATTTTAGTTAATAATAAGTTAAAATGCGACGATAATCATTAAAAAGAAAACAGAATATATGAGTTAGAATGTGATGATTGTGATTATATTTATATCGGCTAAACTGGCAGATCATTTGAAATTAGACTTAAGGAACACAGAAAAATATTTTAAATAATAAAATAACTACCAAATTTTCAAAACACAGTATAATTGAAAATCATTTCTTCAATAATAATAAATTAAAAATATACAGGTAATAAGGGATTAAGGTTGAATTATCGGGAAGGTCTCGAAATAAGTAAAGCTGTAAAAGCCGGAAAAAAACGTCGCTAGTGACATTGAGGAACTGTGGGGCTCCACAATTTCTTGTACATTTATTTTTGATAATGGCAATATGCCGAAACTAGTCGAAAATAAGAAAATGAGTGTAAAACAAACCTAATATTACTAAAATGTTTTACCAAGTGATTAGTGAGACTGAAATTGAAAATATAGAAAATATAATATATTCAGTTATATTTCCTATTGAAAACTTTAAATTTAGAGATTGACACTTATGTTAAAATAGTGGTTGACGATAGCGTGTGCGGCGATGTTTCTGGATAATTTCGTTTTCCGTTTCGAGTCATTCTTTTAGTGTTAAAAAATAATATAGTTTTGATATGTCGGTAGAAAGAGTGAGTTTATTATATGTCCAATTAGTAAAACAAGGCCGATAAATTTCAAAGTTATGTCCATGGAAAGGATGTTGAATTCTAATCTAGCAAAATGTGTGTGTAAACTCTACAATCGAAGAAAACCAAAGTGCAACAAATAGCCATAAACCAGTGCAATTTTCTACTTTATTGAAAAACGGACTCAAAGCATCTGTAAAATGCAAATTACTTGTATTTCCGTGAGGAGTTGAAATGTTCATAAGACGAATATAAAAAAAACGTTTTGTGCTTTGTTTTTTTTTCTGATTTAACGTTTGTAAATATTTATATGATTTTATTAAATCGTAGTAATGTTTTATTGCACTGTTGAGCTGTTTTGATTTGTAAATTTCGCAATTCACATCATTAGTAAAGAGGTTTGACCTTTTTCTAGATGCTCATATTTATTTACCTAAAACAGTAATAACAGTTTTTTTGAACCCCTATAGTGCTCTCATAAAAAATGCAGTAAAAATTACCTCTTTGAAGAAAGAATAAAAAACCTGTTGCGAATTATGGGAAAATTGAAAGATACGTTCTTCAATTTAATACACATACCTGAAGGAGTGATGTATAAAAAGTACCTTTTTGATAATTTAATTTCAATTTAATAAGAGAATAAGTGCAAAAAACAACAATATTTATTAAATCACCACATTCCGTTTAAACCTCCACTAAAACACTGTTTGACTTGAAAATAACCTCGAAAGGAGATACAACGTTATAATAACTTGTACAACTTTCATGTCTGCTATTTTTATCAATTTTAACAGCTACCATGGCGCTGAGAGTTAACTGAGATAACGGTTTAGAGCGATACGGAATACCAAACCGCCATATAACGTAACCTTAAAGAATAGCGTGCTGTCAAACATAACTTTTTCGATAGGGAATAGGGCCGATTATCGTTTTTTTTTTATTTTTTTTGTGCCACATGAATGAGATAGTAATTTATTATTTCAATTTATTTATTTATTACAGTAAAAACCGTAAAAGTAAAAATCACAATGACATTTTATACCATTGCTCAATACAAGCCCAATTTTATGCCATGTCAAAGAATATTTTTTATATATATTTAATTTTACTTTACGTGTTTTAGACAAGAATCATTTCGATTCGAATCATGATTTGAAAAATAATCGATTGACAAAATTGAATTATACAGGGTGTTTCATTTAACTTGAGACTGCTAAATATCTGGAGAATAAAGCATTATATCAAAAAATATTTCAAATAAACCCACAATATTTTCGAGGGGCAAATTATCCTGTTATAATAATTTTTGCTCCCGCCTCCCTGGGGGGCTGGGTAGCAGTCAATTTTAAAATTTTAAATATAAACCCCTACTTTTTATTTTCTATTTGGATAAAACATCCGAAAAACTTTTTTCGAATCGTGGCAGATGGCGCTGTAATTAAAGATAATATTTTATTTTTATAATCTTAAAAAATAACTATTGCATTGATATTAAATTATTTTAAGATGATTATCAGCAATACAGACGTTACTCTGAGAATCTCAGAAGACATCACAATCAATGTATAGTAGACGCTCGGAATGATGACCTCCAGCTTCGATGCATTTATTAATGCGTATTTCAAATGACTACACACAACTTAAAAGTGTATTTCCATCAATAAGATTCATCATGTCTTCTCTGGTAGTTGGTAAATTTGCGTACACTTTATCTTTGAGATAACCACACAAAACAATCTGGTGACGTAAGGTCTGGTGATCTGGTAGGCCAATTAATCGGACCACCTCTGCTAATCCAACGATCATGGAAATTACGATCTAGTACTTTCCGTGAAATAGCTGAATAATGGGCTGGATCATCATGCTGAAACCACATGTTCTGCCCCATTTCTAAATTATGTCTTCAATCAATATCGGTAGCTCATCCTCCAAAAATCGCGATATTTTTGTCTATTTAACATACCATGAATAAATGTGGGCCCAATTATTTTTTATTCCACACAGCCCATGTACGCTGATAGTCAACTTCACGTAACCAGTGTGGATTTTCCATAGTCCAGTAGTGTATGTTGTGTCGATTTACTTCGCCGTGGTTGGTGAAATTTGATTCATCCGAAAACATTACTCGACGAAAGAAATGCGGGTTTATTTGTTTTTGTCTGAATGCCCAATTACAAAAAAACACCACCCGATTGTTAAAATCATTTCTTGGTGCACGGAGACATGATATGGATGAAACTTGTGATGTCTTAAGATCTTCCAAACACAAGAATGAGAAATGCCAGTATTATGAGATATCTCTCGAGTGCTTACGTGAAGATTTTGAGCCACTAGCACAGTAATTTCGATATTTTCATCAGAAATTTTTGATTTTCGCTTTCACCTTTTGCATTTTATACTTCCCTCGGTTATAAATTGTTTTACAACACGAAAAAAAGTGGCACGAGACCGTGGTTTATTGGAAAAATACTGACCATAAAGAGCGACGGCATCATGGACAGCTCGCAGCCTTGCCATAAATTAATATCATTTGAATCTTCTCTTGTTCAGATAAATATTCCAGAAGACTCTTATTGACAATAAAAATACTATTATCTGTATTAGTAAAGAAATATCTACGATTTTTGACTTGCAGTAAACAGTTGTCAATTCTGGCGAATGTAGCGCCATTTAGCGAGGTACGAAAACCATGCTTGATTATTTCATTACGGTTGATAATGTAATTGATCTGAGATTCTCAGAATAAAGTCTGTGAGGCTAAATTATTATAACAGGATAATTTGCCCCTCGAAAACATTGGGGGTTTACTTGAAACATTTTTTGATATAATACTTTATTCTCCAGATATTTAGCAGTCTCAAGTTAAATGAAACACCCTGTAGTCTAAGGTAGTGATGTTACCCATTACTGCCTTATATTATAATCCAAGAATATTATTAATTTTACATTTTGTAGTATTGTAACAAAATTACTATAAATATAAAATATAACAATATATCGAAATAAAAACTCGTGGTTCTATGAAGAAGAATCTATATATTGAATTATTACAAAATTGAGGTAAGTAAATTTCTATTTATTCTTCAATTCATCGAAGATTTATCCCGTAGATTTTTTTATAAATATTAAGTAATCTCATGTGAATATCAAATTTTAAATTAACTTATATAAAATCAATTTTAGTAGTTTCAACGGTTAATTGAGAACCTAAAAAAAATAATTATTTTTTTAATAAATTTATTCCTTTTTAATCATATGCTATTTTTTAAACAATGTCAATCTTTGCTTCAAATAAACATACTCAACTAAAATTCAATAAATCCATATTAATAGCATTTTTATAAGATATGTATTATTATAAAAAAAAAACGCGCGTTCTTCATTTTCACAAACTTTATTATAGACACCGCTACAGCCAAAGAAGATGTATTATTTATTGCGACATGAGCGGTCAGTAACTGGATGTGTGACCTATTATATCCTTTTTAATGCATTTAATGTTTCCCTTCATAAATGCACACCCTTGGAGTTTCATTTAAATCTCGCGCAACATGCAATTATGGAATTAGTCGTATTAATTTTGAACTAGAGGGGTGAATATTGTCATGTCTAGTTGGTCCTGCTGGAAATATTTCTTTGTTTGTCGAATTGTCATTGTTTGTCACAGAAGAATTTCTGTGACAATTCGTTCATTTATAGATTTTCTTTTAAATTATATAAATGAAATATAAATATCTGAAATGCAATATTATATTATATAAAGTACAAGATGGCCAGAAAAGTTATTACAATCTTCAGGAAGAGCGATTCATTGGTTGATTTTTAGTAGAAAATTTAAGTAAAATATCTTTAATATTTCTTATAATTCCACGCGAATACATGTTTGAAGTATACATTAAAAATATAAATAAATCTGTTAAACTATAATCATTAGCATTGATTGAACTAAGGAAGGAGATATAATAATTAAATGCTTCGACCTTCATGATATGCGCTGAAATAGTTAGAGAAACACAGGATAGATTTAATAGTAAAAAATATATTATTTATTGTATCCCTGAAACTTCTTCACCAAAAATATGTCAAAACCGTCTTAAACATATTAAATGTTAAGCTTGAGAATGTTAATCTAACTCAACTTGGGAAATTTGAATCGATTCGTGAGAACAACATTCCATTGAAAGTTTCGATTTATTTATAACATATACCATTAAAATTCCACAAATGTATACTATATTTTATGGTATATTGATTTTATCCAAATATACAAAGCATAATATGAATTTAAAGACACACGTGACGCTTTATGTATAAAAATTCAATATTTTACTCCGTTATAAGCCTCCCTGAGTCAGAAAAAAAGATTTTGAAAAAATGTCTGTTTGCTGTGGACTATACAGACCAAACGCTTTAATCGATGAGCTGTGCATATTTGAGCACCTAATTATATTCCGAAAAGGTCAGTGATTTTTGGCTAAAAACCTCCAGCGCTAAGTTTGCTTTATTTATATTTTTTAATAAAAGTTATAGAGAATCAACTCATCTTTTTTCAAATTATATCAGAAACGTCAAACTTTGGATTTTCAGCCTTGTCTATCTACGTTTATCTCTCACGAACATTTATATTTATCTTACTTTTACTATACTAATACGGGTAAATGAAAGTAGTGTTATGTTCACATTATTATTTTTTTTAATTTAATATAAATTAAAACCCAATTAGCCCACAAATTTGCTTCAAAATGCCTCATCCAAGATATACTAAATATCCTCTGCCTCAAACGAAACCCTAATATCCCTCCTAAATTCCACTACCCCCTAAACCACTATTCATTCATCTTTCATTAACGACTAACCGACATACTAGATATATGACAATTACTACTGGCTGAAAGACCTAAGGTCGATGGCCATTTATAAGTTTAGATCAAATATATTGTATAATATATGTATATGTAAATATCACAATAAAGATGATTGTACATATATAAATTAAATTTATTCAAAATTAATCAATGAACATCCCTACCTGAAAATTATCAATTTATATAAATATTAAATCAGTGGACACAAGTTTTCTCCATACTTCAATTTATCACGTTTGAGAAAAAAAAAGCAATTGAATGCGGTGCAGCGAAAAAAAATTTTGAGTTTGAAGTGGGTCACGTGTTCAACAAAAACAAAAATGAATTGAAATACTCTCGATTTTTGTATTCCTTTAATTCCATAGATCTCTACTATTCTCAAATATACTATAATACAGTATGACCTGTTTTAAGACGCATAATTGGGAATTCCCATGTATTGTTTTAAAAAATATTTATCTTCGTTAACTAAGGTACATGGCTACAATATATTTTTTTTAAGGTTTCATATGAACTTACTGTTCAGATTTATGCAAAATATCTCTCAAAAAAGATAAATAAAATTATGCATTTAAAATAGTAATTGCTATGAAATGTCAGTGCATGATTAATTTATTATAAATTTAATGGCTTTGGAATTTTCCTATATGTTTCAAAAACCATTCAATAGAAAGAAACAGCACCTAAAATATGTATGTCCTATAAAACCTCATATTTAGATTTGTATTTGCTGTATTATGGAGGCTTCTACTTCGTTATACATCTAAATTTATTTACAGATGGAATGTTTTCTAATGTTGAAATACATTTTAGCTTTTATAATAATTTGATCTAATTTGATAAGCACTGATATTTCATAGCAATTGCCATTTTGAGGATTTTAAAGACACATTATTAATAAGCATTTTCAAGAGACATTTCATTTGGAACTGAACAGAAAATATTCAAAAGGACTTCTAATTATTTGGAAAACAAAATCATATATTTTAATTTTATGGTAGAATTATTTACGCAGGTTCCGTTTAAAGACGCAACTTAAAAACAAGTAGTTTAGAATATCTAATGCCCGTTTGCACCGATTTTACTTTAAGGCCTCCTTAGTTAAGGGTTCCTTAAAAGTTAAGGAAAGAATAGTAGAGATTGGATTGCACCGCTCATATAAAATCTCCGCTTAGTTAAGGTCTCCTTAGTTGGGGGAAAATCTAGTGGAAAGTCGGTGCCAAACTTCATGTCGTCTGTTATACTCGCTTGCTAACCTTGGAATCATAGAAAATTATTATTAATTTTAGAAAATCACAATTATTTGGGATAATTATTACCGTTATAAACATTATAGTAATCAAAAGAAACTTTAAATAATATATTTATTTAAGAATGTATACATTTCACCACTTTTTATGAAATTATTCGTTCGCTTTCTCTACTTTATTCGTTATCCATAAATTTATAGGTTAGAATCAGCTGTACGTCAACGCTTAGTGAAGTTAAGCCGCCATCATCGGCGGCTTAAATTTAAGGAAACCTTAGATATCGTGCGCGCGCGGTGCAAACCAAATGTCATAAGTTAAACAGTGCAAACAGGTATAAGTCAAATAATAAAGATGAGAGATGAATTTTATAAATTGCCTCCTTTAGCGGGATGTACGGTACATAATTCTATCATAATTTTGGGTTATAAAAATGTAACCCCTACAATTACGTCTATAGTTTAAATGTATAGGGTTATCATAAAGTAAGGAACATACTTTCAATGTTAGCATAATTAAAAAAAATAGATAGCAGCAAAAATTAAACGGAATCTAGTTACTTCAATAATGAAACTTTAATGTATATGTGGAAAACAAAAGAGTTGTTATGACAACTATTAATACACGTGTCAATCAATTGTTCTCAAAATAGAACTTACATAAACGTAAATCAAAACGATTACATAAAGATTAACATGGGTATAGATACAAGAATTGGTTTGGTGCATGGTTATCATGAATGAGGTAGAAAATACACTATTGGATTACGAAGATTTCGAACGAAAATGGGCTTGAGAGCAGGGCTCTGACAAATGAAGGCGAACCGTAAATTGATTAGGAAATTTGAAGGAACAGATCTGTAATTGATCTTCTGAAAACAGAAAGACCAAGGATTAGTGATATCCAAGTTGCAGAAGTTTTTACGGAAAATGAAAACATTGCTAATAATAATCCGATAGTAATCAGTAGTGCGAATACGATATCAAAACGATTGGAAATACCATACACCGCATTTTGGAACAATTTACGCAAAGTTCTAAAATGTTATCCCTATAAACATTAACCGCTGTTTGAATTAAATCCCAGTATTTACAGTAATTACATTTCGTTTACTTTTTGTTTTAGTTTGATTTGTTAAAAATATATAATACGTTAAATTAAGGGATATATTTTTGATAACCCTGTACATTTGGCAGTATAAATAAATAAGTTAAATCTCCTTACTTCATTTATTTATTTATACAAAGGGTCTCATAATTTAGTGATAGTAAAACTTCTCATCAATTTAAAGCCCAACATATCTGATTTATTAAAACACTACACATGTTTATTAGATTTTCACATTTATGTGACAGTGAATTATAGGTTAGAATTGTTTGTAATAGTTATATTTTTCTGCTATCGTGATTTAACATTTTTTTTAATATTATTTAAAATTAATCCGACACCACATTTTGTGGTAAAAGGAAATAGATTATATATATATATATATATATAATTTCAATACAGGGGCGTGCTTTTCTAAAATAATTAAAACTAATTAAAAGTCAATTCAAGCATTATTTATCCTAGACACACAATAGTAGTATATTTAAACTACTAAAAATAAAACGGTGTGAAGGGTTAGCGTATATTGAGTGTAATTATCCAATAATACTTCGATTTATTTTGGAACGGAATCAAATACAATGCTGACCTTTCGATAACGTCTGCTAGCTCACCAATAATGCTTCGAACGCTTCTAATGATTCGCATTCGCGATATTTCTTTTTTCATTTTTGAACAAACGCCAATTGTATAAAGAGGTCAATTAACTTTGCTTGCCAAATTGATATAAATAGACATCTATTAATTGGTTTTCCTAATTTAAACTTCTTAAAAAAACTATTAAAGTTGGGTAATGATAATAATAAAAATGGAGTAGTAGAAAAATTGTTTATTTACTAAATTATTAAGTATATGCAAAAGATATATGAAAATCAAATAACTTTGTACAAATTGGACGATGTAACTGCCAGTTGGCTATTAAGCATTGATGTTTCTGTCTAATGCTAATGGTTTCCCACGTAGTATAGTTCTACCAATTTTTCTGCAACATAAAAGGATACTAATCGGGGCTTTCTGTAAGGAAAATGTAATGTTTAATGTGTACTTTATTTTTATCATCCAAGAAACTTTTGTAATAGATATTTATTCATAGAATGTGAATTAAAAAAAAAAGTAATATAAGGCCATTGCCTATTTCGGGATTTTCATACCTCATCAATCTGCCTTATATAATTATAAATATAAATTGAAAATAGTATTTATTCTCTTGGTCACAGTTATTTAAATAAATTAAATAAAAATGATTTGAAAATAATTAATAAATTATTTCCACATTTAGCTCCGTGATTATTGAATTACGTTACATGCACATTTAATATGCTTTTGTTTAACGTACTTACGTAACGTAAGTCAATAATCACAGAGCTAAATGTGGAAATAATTTATTAATTATTTTCAAATCATTTTTATTTAATAATTATAAAGTTGTTATACTGCAGCAAATGTCCATTGTTCAACATTTATTTTAAAGAACTTATGTAACATAAGTTAAAATGTTACAGGAGCTGAAGAGGGAATAATTTATTAATTATTTTCAAATTCTTTTTATTTAAATAGCTGTGAGCAAGTGAATAGATCCTTTTTTCTATTATTAAAAATATTTAATTATTATAACGCTAAAATTGTAATCATTGACAACGAAAGCGAAACGAATATTAATTTGGTGATTTTTACATCGGTGTAATCCGCTTTGTTTTGGTTATAACAGCAGTTCGAGGTTAACGCACTGCTGACAATGATTATGCCAGCGGCGAGCCTCAGCTGCTGGCGCAGGATGAATGCAGTACCATAATGTTCGCTAGAACAGAAAAGATTCAAAACTGTTTACGAAATGCTAGAAATGGAATTTAAAAAAGTCCTTACATTGTTTTCCAAATTAAAAACTAGTTTCGGTTAATTTTAGTATTAGATTATTTTTAATAAGCAATTTTAAATCGTTGAAGTTAAAAAATAACAAAAAATATTAAGAAATGGAGGGCATTTATTTAAATATTAATAAATGCTCTCTAACATTAAGTATATACAAACATCTTTATTCAGACAATTATATTAAATTTTATATACAGTTATATATTACAATTATAAATTTCCATGAAGGTGTTATTCAGTCAAAGGCTATCGACCTGTGGTCTTTCTGCCCTATTTATGATGATATGAATTTAGAAATATCTGTGCCAGCCAGCTGAACTGTCTTGATTTGTACTGATGAATTGGTGAATAGTGAGACTAGGGTATATATATATTTGATAGGGATGTTTGGATTTCGTGGAATACAGAATTTGTTAAGGAGGGATTTGTTGTATGAGTAGTTTGTTAATTTTTGAGAAAGGCTTACCAAACATTGGTCTATGGGTGTGACATGTGTGTATTGGTAGAGGTATTCGTTAGAGGGATTGTGAAGGGGTGTCTAAGTAAGGTCAAAATTCATAGGGAGGATCTTTCGGCAACTTGTACATGGTAAAGATGGTTTGATTCGATATATGACTATAATCTAATAAGGACCGGCATATTAATTTATAAATGTGCTTAGCGATGGTTAAGAATATTATCATATATTTAATTTTGCAATAATAATAATAAAAAGGTTAAAAATATTTTTTTTTATTCTAGATGGATCTATTATTAACAATTTAAGATGTCGCTGGTCTGTCTATCTTAAAATTTGACAAAAAAAATATCTCAAATGTTATGTAGACGTAAATCCATATGATTTGTTAGGGAATTGAACGAGGAATCTGAATATATATATATATATATATGTATATATATATATATATATATATATAGGGTGTTCCATTTAAAATAACAAAGTTGGTAGTCATTTCCTGTAAAAACGGAAATGAAACAAAGTCAAAATATTTTTTAGTGATGGGCAAGATCGATTGATCATTGATTGATCGATCTTTGAAATGGATCGATCAATCAATGATCGATCAGTTGAAGTGTCGAGCCGCTCGCAAGGATCGTTGTTAAATAATATTTAAATGATATATTCCGAAATAAAATTATTGGATCAAAATCGACGATCCCCTGGCCTGCAAGATCTCCTGATTTGTACTTAAAGAAATTTTTCCTTTGGGATCACTTAAAATCAAAAAATAATAACGGAATTCCTTTCGAACATTTGGACGAATTAAAAAACACTATACGAGCTGAATGTGAATAAATATCACCGCATATTTTGGCAAATGTTCGATGGGAATTTTATGATCAGTAAGGATACTGTTTAACAGAAAATGATTGTACTTTTGGACATTTTTTATAATCATGTCAATTTCTGAAAATGTATTGTAATTCACTTTTGTTAATTTGTACAAAATATTAAATAAGTTTTAGATTAATTGTTGATTTTATTTAGTAATTCTTTAGTTTCGTATGTGTACTACGCTTTTTTTAGCTATACCGATAAACTGTTAATTTGTATTTATAAATCTTTGATTAGTTGATTTTTAACATATCCTTTTAATATCTCTTCTACTAGGCCTCTTCAAATCTTTCAAATCTGTTTAACTTTACCTTCAAAATTTGACAATCATATTCTCATGGCACACCTTTAATTTTTATTAGGAACTTATGTAATTTTGCGATTTTCTCAGTAAACGTTTTTCATTTATCTGGGTAAATACTTTACAGAAACTGTTGAGTAAACTACCAAATTATTCAGCTTAATAAGCTTTAACAATAATCTAATAACACCTATACTGTCAAATAATTATTGGCTATTAACACATTTCAAATTTTAGATGTAAATCCCTATGACCCGCTTTACAATTCAACACCCTGTATATAAATATATATATATATATATATATATATATATATATATATATATATATATATATATAATTAAAAGTGGTAAAAAACATAGTAAATTTTTCATTGAATTTGATATGGATTACCACGTACCATGGTCGAAACCATCATGATGCCCACTATATGTTGTTTTGGAAAACGAGGACATTTTTAAAAGAATTCTAAAGCGAAATACTATGATTTAACTGATGTACCATCAGTTAAATCATAGTATTTCGCTTCGATCTACCATAGATCTTATGGAAAAGCAACGATTGTACTTGAAACTTGAAATCTTTTCATACAGAATTGTCAAGTTTTCAGGTTGTTGGTGAAAAAGTGGTGTTCCCAAAAGAGTTACTTAAAAAAAAACACCAAATACTCGAAACTACTTAACTCTTACTAGCAAAGTGTGTGTGGACGTAACACCAACATTTTAAAATTTTATAATAATTTAATTGGCAGTACATTATTTTATTAAGTGAAATGTGTTAAATGACGTATTTGATTCTGAACTATTTAGTGAGAATTATTCTTGTTATGCTTGCATTCTCAGGTTAGAATTTTGTAAAAATACTTTATTAACAGTGACAACTTAGTAATATTATTATATAATCTTTTATATCATTTCATTTAAATGTTTCTTCAATTCGTGTTCTGTCCCATATATCCTTATTTTTAGTTAGGAATATAACAGTTTGTTTTTTGTATTTATGTATGTAATATAAACATCTTTATTTCTGAGATTGGAATATAAAATTACAATACAATATCTAACGATACATTAACGTTCACAATATATTTCCAACTCTGAAACTGGCTATCGACCAGTGGTCTTTCAGCCTGTATTTATTATTAATTTATTTTCAGTGAAATTGTTTGTTTTTAGAAATAAATCAGTCTCCTTTTTTGATAGCTCGATCTCGTAAGTAGTTGCTATATATATAGAATTTTCTGTATTTATATTATTTTGTAAATCAATGACATACAACATATATGGTGATTCTGGAGGAAATTGAAATATTTAAACAAGTCCGATTTTTATTAGTTTCAGATATATTTTGAACAATAACAATATTTAAAATTGAAGGAAAATCTATTTCACCAATTAACACCAGTTAAGAATATGATCTAGTAGCGCATTCTTTGTGTCCACTTTGATAATATAAACTAATCATGTCATTCATCCCCAAAGACAAAAACCTAGGGGAGTGAGATCTGGTGATCTCGGTGACCAAGGGTGCGGATCTCCTCTGTCAATCCAGCGATCGCTGAAATAGGTATTTAGAAAATGTCTCAAAATATTTGCATAATGAGGAGGTACTCCACCATGTTTCGTCTAATAATTCCTCTAAATGGTCTTCCAAAAAGTGTGAATAACCTTCCCCAGTAAGACGGCCATCCAATATAAAAGGACAAAGCAATTGCTCATTTAGAATACCGCACCATATATTAATGATGTTGGAAATTGTATTCTTGCATGGCATGGAGGTTTTCGTCCAACCATCGGTAATTATTGTGGCAATTGTCAATTACATCTTGAGTAAATTGAGCTTCATCAGTAAATAAAAATGCATTTTAGTAATCTTCTATTTTCAGGAATCCATTGACAAAATTGTAGTCTTAATGGATAATCTCCTTCTTGGAGACTTTTTACTTTCTGCAGATGAAACCCGTTTAAACCTTGTTTCCAAACCATTTTTTGTGAAATTTAAATTTAGATTACAATGCGCCTTGTACTTATCCCTAGATTATTTTCTCCAACATCCAGAATATTTTCTTCAAGTCCCAAACCAAGCTCTTGCTGTTTTTCAGAAACAATACGTGCACTTGGGAACATTGCAGTTTCCTTAAAACAGATTTAAACATTTACCTATTAGGAATTCTTCCGTTCTGAAAACGACATCGATACTCTTTTACTGAACGAACATAATTACCATTACATAATCCATAAACAAACACCTTATCTATATATTCTCTATGTAATTATGAGGCATTTTTATAATCCCCCAAAACAAGTACAACTGTCACTTTTTATGACATTATCCTAATTATCATTTAGTTTAAAATTGGTATATAGGAAAGGTCAAATTTAATTTGATTATTTTTTTAAAAAGAAAATCCGCATCTCTGAAACAAATGAAAATCGGACTTGAACATATGATTTTTTTAGCTTATTTTTGCTTACTGGACATGTATTTAAAATATGTCACCCTGTAAATAACAAACAGAATTTGAAAAATACTACCTTCTAGTACATCAATATTTATTGTTGATAGAATGAAGTGTTTTATTCTATCAATTTAAAATATTGTATAACGAAGTGGAAGCCTCAATTATTCAACATTAAATATTTATTGTTGTTAGTTTTGACATTATTTACTTTCACTCCACATGTTCTATTCGCTAAATATGACTTTAATATTCCAATTTGTATAACAATACTTTATGATTTAGTATATTTTACTGTATCAAACTGCATGAACAGAAATCCTATTGTATCTATTATATCTATATTTCTTGTATCTATATTACTTTAAAAAAGATATATCAATTTTAATGAAATTTACAAGAAGAAGACTCTTAAAATATAATTAAATTGTAATAAACCCTGTAATATATCTCCGGGTATATTTAAGAAATTGTTTATAAATTCCATATATCTCTCTGGTCCATACGGTACTTATAACATAAAATCCAATTAATTTGTTCAAAAATAAATATATAATTAATATTTAATTAATTAACAAATGTTCATATATAAATATTGAATAACTGAATTTGTTATTACCTCATATTTTTTTTATGAAATGTCTCAAACCGTATTAAATGAAATTCGCTCTTGTTAGGAATATATAAAGCATATAAAAGTGAATATACGTTGCTGACATAATTGATAGCACATAAATAATAGAATCTAGTTCATAATTATAAATTTATCTTCGTGAATAATTGCAATTATTAAAATACTTTTTTCTTTGTAAATTTATATTTATATTCATATTAAGTAATTTTAGACATATCCAACCCTTTATGTTGCATATAATCGTGTTTATAGTTGTAAATTTCTATCCGCGAAAAGCATGAAGCCTTCAAAATTAATCCGGCGTCTGTAAACAAAACAGCCGTCTTTACAAAGCAAGCCATTAGAGTTCTTCGAGCGTAAACCACTTGCAAATCAGCGAATTTCTATCAACAAATCAAGCCGTAGTGAGACCGCAGCACTTCAAGCATCCATCCTATTTAGTAGCATTAAGAGTGGCCAGGGAGTCTGAGCCCCCCCATGATTGTGGAAAATCTCATTTTACTCGCTGCCATTGATATGTTACGAAGCTGTTGTTAAGTTCAACACTGATTCAAATTTTATTTTTAGTAATACGACGCCTTTTTAAATCTAATATAAAACTTTTATATAGGAAGATATAAAAATGTATAGCGTAGCTTGTAATTATTTATTTAATTATACTAATTATCTTAACCCTTTCAATACGACTGACCAAAAGTTAGTAAACTTAACCCTTATAAATAGAGATGGAGAAAATCGATCTTTTTTACTACTGCTACACACATTAAATTATTATATACTTGTATAGTGAAATAATAATTGATGAGGTTGGCAATTATTGAAAGTTCATATTAAACTTTAATGTATTAAATTGTATAGAAACTTTCAAATATGACTCTATTATAAATTTAGTAAATAAACAATTCTCACCTCATCCTAGTATATATACAGGTTGTTCTGAATTAAGTGCGAACTATAGAAAACCTAAATAGAGGAGCAACTCCCCTCCAAAAAGGACACTTATAACGATTGTATACATTACAATTTGTATTAGATGAAAACCTAGGAAACATTGAAAGAATACCTTGTAAGCAGTTCTACCAACATCGAAATATTTTGTTAACAGGAAAATTAAAATCTGAAAGGAAATACTGCGATATTAAGTATATAATAATAGCGGAAAAAATATTAATAAAATGCATTTATTAAATAAATATTAAAATAATCAAAAATCATCCATAAAGAACTCTTAATTTTAAATAATATAAAGTATTAACATTTTTTAAAGAATTTAAAAATTAACAAATATAATTATGATAAACAAGACATTTTTTTTAATTATGCTAGAATTATTTTTTACACATAGTACATGGAAAATGTCCACCACAGCTCTATTTTATTGTTTGGATATTTTCACTTCTAAGTAGACTCGTGTTCTCGATTAAATATTAACACTACACATTAACAACACACTTTATACTACCGACATTTGAAAATACAAAGAAATATTTGGCTTCATTTTGACAATTATTTTAGCGGTTCTTAAAAAATATACGGCTATCTTTTAAGTACTAACGGCCATTTTGAGCTACACCACGCACGCGCTTTGAGGTTGATGCCAACTTTAAAAATATAATAAATTTAATGTTTTAATGTTGGCAACATTTTACGTTCTAATGTATACAAACCGAGATTTGAGTGAAACCCCCCTGGCGCTAACCAGGTTTGTAATTAGTTGAGCTAGAGAATCGGTTAAATTAGTAAATTTTCCACGGATCACAATGGAAAAATCATAAAAAATAAAGGAACAACGGGTTTTCAAAATATTAACAAAACACACACTTTTTAAATGGAACATTCCATATGGGGGCAAAATCCAATTGATGTGATTTTTTGCAAATAATGTACTTCTTTTTTAATAGGAAATACCCTCAACTTTTTAAATTTTAATAGGATATTCTGTATATTTCTGCGGATTTTTAAAGATCATAATCTGAGCTATTTCGTATAGAAAATGTTAAGTTTAACTTCAGTTATTTCAAATTTATATATACTGGATTTAGTATACAAAAAATGTAAAAACGAGGAATACAGCACTTTAATCAACAACTTTTAAATTTCCTTACATTTGATTCAAACAAAATTTAGATAAACAAATTGATGTTTGTTTGAAATAAACTAGTACTATCTAGTAGGCAACTATTGTCAAAACTATCAAATTGTAATTTACGGAAATAAATTCTAAATGCGATTAAGAATGGTTCATTTAAGTAAAACAGATCATATTTAAATATGAATAATGATCAATTATGATGATCGTGTTAGAACTCACAAAGAAATGTGTTATATTTTTAATGATTTGATTTTCAATAGTTACTAAAACATTAAAATGTTTTAATAAAAGTAGTCATAAAATTGCCGAAACTTGGAATACCGCGGACCGCAACGAACAAAACCATTAGATAAAACATTGCAATTAATTTAGAGTTATCACCTCAAACTTCTACCATAATTTTTGCACTAAACAATGATACAAATCGACGTACTATAGGGAAGATATTTACAAGTATCATTTGTATTGGTTCAATTGGTCCAAGAATTGTCAGATGATTATTTTGACCGACGGCTGAATTTTTGCGAACAACTGATGAACATATTTAATGTCGACGAACATTTTGCATCTAATGTAGTGTTGAGGCAACTTTTTGTTCAAATAGAACAGTTAACCGCCATAACTCAAGGAATTTATTAAATAAGAATCCTCATTGAATTCATGAAATAGATACCCAGCATCCACAGACGTTGAATGTTTGGATGGGAATTGCCAAAAAATAGGCTTACTTTAGTACTTTGTACCCAATAAACTGCTAGGCGACCACAAAGACTAACGTACAAAAAACGACATTATTTTCCGGTCCCCCCTATTCTTATCAACATTTAAGTTTCCGTATACTATACAAAATGGACCGGAAAATACTGTCGTTTTTTTGCGCATGTTGGTCTTTGTGGTCGCCTAGCAGTTTATTGGGTAATTCAAAGTACTGTCAAAGACATTTTAAGGTTAGAGTGACTTGTTTTCTCGTAAGCTATAACATTTTAAAGCTTTTTTTACAATGTTTAGTGAAATGGGCAGTTAAAAACCAGAAGAGATACATATCCGGTATTGTATGCTTTTTGAATTTCATAAGCGTAGTAATGCAACGATTGCTACCAATGCACCTTGGTCGACCATTCAGGAACATTTGAAGCAGATTGGGAAAGTAAGCAGACAAGGTGTTTGGGTCCCGCACTATCTATGCGAGGAAATCAATTTTAATCGTTCCAATACTTGCAACTTATTGCTTCAGCAGTATAACACAGAAGTGTCTGATTACTGAAGATGAAAAAGGGTTCTTTTAGGATAAACAAAAACGCAAAAGGCAATGGCTCTCTCCAAATGACTCGCTATAACAATTACCTAATTTTGACTTCTCTTATTACCTGAAATACAAATGTTTATATATATATATATATATATATATATATATATATATATATATATACCTGGAACATATTTTTTTCTACATTCCTTTGAAACTGGTCTAACAAACCGAAATTAGTCGAAATAAAGTTTAATCTGTGAAACAAAACCAAATGTCTTTCCTTTAATTTACATAATGTAATATGTTTCACTAAGTGCATGATGATAAATTAATTCGAGAAATTTATAATTATATTATATTGTATATTAAACTTTATAGTAGAGAAAGGGAAACTGTTTTAATAATAATTAGAAAAATCAATATTTGTGATTTAAGGTTGCGGTTTAGTGGAAAGAGATAGCTATATAGTAAAATGGAAATAATCGTTTGAAAATAGAGCTATTCTTTTGGATTTCATAATATGAATGTGTATTTACATTTTTTATCTACCAAGTATAAAGTATCAGTCTAAATAAAAAATAAATCGTTAATTTTCGTGTATTACGTCAATTTACTAGTTTAAGTTAGAAAAGAAAATTGTAAGGTATAATGAAATTAATAGGTCATGTCTGCTAAGTTATTTGAATGCAGAATTTAGTGAGATCCTTTAAATTTTCATTGCACAAGTTTTTATTAGCAAATATTTAATTTAAAATTTGCTATAAATTTGATCAATTTTCATTGTTTTTCATAATTATTTTTCACAGAAACTAAACATTAAAATAATTTTTAATTTATCTGATGAAATTCCTGCTTATTTTAAGATTATTTTAATGTATAATACAATGTTGTTCATTGATCACAACAACAATCTAACTCAAATTAGTGATTGCCCATATTTGTATAGCTGTCTCTTTCTTCTAAACCGCACCCTTAAGATGTTAAATCCTTTTCGCTCCAATCTGATCCACGCGACGTGACCGCGCGGAGTTGGTATTAATATATTTTTATATTCTAGAACTTATTACTTTCTTTCCTTAAAATATATGAATTTACTTAAATAAATACTTCTACTAAATTATCCTTTTTTTACGAAAAGAGAAAAAAAACATTTGATTATACATTAAATAAATAACATGTCTCTTTTTTTAAGACCATAGGTCTTTCTATCCAGTTAATCTCTTTGTCAGTGTTGTTATTTTGTGCGTGGGTGGGTTGAATAAATATTATATAAATTATTTAATAATTTTTATTATTTGTAGGTATATTTAATCCATTGCTTTTATTTTTATTTTTTAGGATAATGATATTATTACGTAAATGACTACAATAGTGTGGACCTAAGATATGAAAAGTAACATGTTAAATGGGAAAGCCGTATTGATACTTGAAGCTGATGTGACGTGGCAAGATTAAAGAGGGTGTGAGGCGGGGATGCGGGATGATAGCAATGGAACCCCAGAGTTATATAGCGACAAATGTGTACAAACCTGATCTACCCTAAATTTAATTAGATAAATAGTTGAAATTCCACGACCAACGGTCATTTATAATCGGCCCCGCGCTGACTACAATTTCAAATTGTATTCATCCGAAATACCTACAATGCCTTTATTATTGTACAGTTCTGAATCGTATGCCCGATGCCCAATGTTAAACAGTATTAATCAATGCCGGTCCAAAAATCTTTTAAGCATAAATAACCGGTTTTGCATAATTTTACCACACAATAGCATTTCCGTGCGTTGTTTCAATGAAGTCATAAAAAATACACCAACAACATTCCATTACCTTAGTACTATTAATAAATCGATTATATAGAACGTTTATAAAATAATTATTGCGAATCTATTTGATTGGATTTTATGCGCAGTTTTTTAAAATAATACTCATATTCATATTTCACACGACAGTACAACGAAGTCGTATATGTTATAATAGGAAATATAAATATTAATTTTATGAGTGGAAAATAACTGTTCATCCTCGACAAAAATCAACGAAGCATGAGTGATAAGCTAATCCACTTGTTCATTTGTTACAGAAAATAAAATTTATTTAATCTTTCTTTCATCTTTTTTCATTAAAAAATCTAACCTTATAAAATTATAATTAATTAATAAACTTATAAAGCCATGTGGTAGAACATAAGAAAATCAATTACTCATATTTAATAATGACTACTAGAGAGTAGAAACTATAGTCATATTCCATGTGGTTAAACGAAGTTATATATTAGATTATTTTACACTTAATCTAGAATTGATGTAAAAATGCTACCTAATGATTACAAAATAATCAGATTCCAGACATAAGCGCCCTTTGACACCTTGATGCATTGCTGTACACCACCCCCCCCCCAATCTTCTCCACCTCCAAGATTCATTTGGGCAGCAATTTTAAGTCTAATTAATACCTTGGAATTACTTCAAGCTGCTTACAACGCATGTCCATTTAGAAACATTTTTATTTTTGTCAGTCAGCCTTTGACGTTTTGAAGTCTCACTTCTTAGCGAAAATGTCAGATTACTTGCCAGATGAAATTGTTGATATGATTATGTGTGTCGCGTTCGCAAGGCTTGCAAGGCGGCCTTCCTGCGCTTTTAGATGACATTCCGTACGCCACAAGGTTAACGATGTGGTTTCAGCAAGATGGTGCACCTCCGCATTTTGCACGAATTGTGCGGGGGCCTGTGCAATGGCCACCTAGATCGCCGGATCTAACGTCACCAGACTTTATCCTCTGGGGATACATCAAGGACGCAGTATTTCGTGAGCGGCCGACAACTCGTGAAAATATGAAGGAGCGCATCCGACAAGCTTGTTTGGCTATAACACCAGCTACGTTGACGGCGACGGTTCGGAATTTTGAAAAACGAGTCAATCTTTTTTAATCAAGAACACGATGGTCACATTGAACACCTCCTAAAATGATTTTCTTACTCAACGAAAATTTTACCTAAAACTGATCCGTACAAAAAACAATAATAATTTTGACATCTTTCTCTTTGAACTGCACAATTTCATTTCGAATTTCTATTACCTTGTACCTTTACAGACGTCAAAGTGGTGGTGGTGGTAAGTAGATTGGCTTTTTCAATTCAATTGACGATTACAGCTCCACCTGTTGCCCATACAAAAAATGTTTTTGAGTAAAACCTACATAGTTTTTTTCACACTTTCCGAATTTGCAATAAAAAATGGGGGTTCCCATTTAAGATTCAGAAGTTACCCCTGTTATTGGGGTTGAAATTGATAACAGAATCTAATGTCCCCCTGCAAACCACTAAACTTTGCATTAGACAACTTTTTCGTTTGGGCGCACTTGTCTCGATATATTCCACCTGAAAGATTAAAATGGGACAGCCTGTATATATGTACAGGGTGTCTCAGCGTGCGCGCCGAGTAGCTTTACGGCTAAATAGTTTTTTTTTTTTTCAAAATCAGCTTTGAGAGGCGTATGTAGGTCTACTAGGACCACATTTTAAAATTATTTTCAAATATACAGGGTGTGTCATAAAAGCATGACGTGTCACAGTTATATTTATTCTAATGGAATAATCCATATTTTATATTTTTTCAGATTCTACATTAAAATTAAGGTTAACTTTCATAATATGTTCATATGTCTAAACTTAATAATTTTTGAATTATTTAAATATTTTTGGAAAAATTGACGTTTCGAAAAAAAAATCATAACTTTCAAATGGGTGAATGAAAACAAATGAAATTTTGTATCAGTGTATTAGACTAATGTATGAATATTTTAGGCTATTTACAGGAAATTAAAATCTTAAGATGTTTTGATAATTCAACGTAACTACAGAAACACATTCAAGTCCGAATTTCGTGCTTATTTTAAATGACAGACCCTACATCCAATAGCCCTATCTTGTAGAAAATGTTATGGTCTTTTAAAAAGTATAAAGGAATTTTACACATAAATCTAATAGTTTTCAAAATATATCCATTTTCGTTAACTTTTGACATAATATTTATTATTCATAATATGCAAAGGTTTTACAAAGCGCCATCTATTGTTCAATTTAATATTTATTGTTTCCAATTATTCTAATAGGCAAGTGTTTAGCTTTTGTTTATAAATAAAGTCAGTTGACCCAATAAATGATATTCGATATATTTCCTAAATTAATACACTATGTTATTGATTGTGAATACATTATTCGCATTATTTATTTACACGTGTGTAAATTATTTGATAAAAAAACTTGTTGCAATTGTAAAATAAATATAACGAAAACCAACAAATAAAGTGACAAAATAGTATTAAAATTAAAACATAATAAATACAATTTTATTTTAAATGATATTTTAACATTTCTCAGCATATTAGGTGTAATTGATCTAAATGCATTCTTAATTCTGCCTTTCAAGTCTCCAATTGTTGTGGGAGGAGTGCTGTATATTTTATTTGTCAGAAAGAAATCCATGGGGATAAAAACAGAGTATCTAGGCGCCCCAGCTACGTGGCCTCCGCTTCCAATCTATCGTCTATTAAATATTTTATTTAAATATTGACGAACAGTCAATGAAAAATTAGGTGCGCACCATCGAGCTGTGACCATTTTTTTTGGAGAATATTCAATGGAATTAAACTTATAATTGTGTCTCCTCATTATTAGTTATTGTATTCAAGTTTTTTTTGCAGATACTTCACACTGCTCACAGTTTTAAATGTATTTAAAACTTCCTCTACAGTCTTATTATTAGCATGTCTTCCATCAAAGAACGTTGTGTACAGTAAAATACCATTTTTTTCTTTTATTTAAGGAAAAAAAAATCATTTTTGCAAATTGTTACTAATAATACGAATGTGTCAATTAAATTTTGTTTATAAACAAAAGCCTATTGGAATAACTGTCAATAATAATTATTAAATTAGGCAATAGATGACGCTTTATGTTACCTTGTCATATTAAAATAATAATGATTATGACGAAAATTAACAAGAATGGATATATCTTGAAAACTATTTTGTTTAGGTGTAGAATATCTTTATACTTTCTGAAAGACAGTAAATTTTCCTACATGATAGGTCTATTAGATATAGGATATGCTATTTAAAATAAGCACGAAATTTGACCTTGAATGTGTTTCTGGAGATACATTGAATTATCAAACCTCTTAAAATTTTAAATTCCTCTTAATAGTCTAAAATATTTACCCATTAGTCAAATACACTGATACAAAATTTTATTTGTTTTCATTCACCTATTTGAAAGTTATGATTTTTTTTTCCAATTTCAATTTTTCCAAAATTTTTAGGTTTAGGCATATGAACATATTATGAAAATTAACTTTATTTTTGATGTAGAATCTGAAAAAAATATTAAATATGGAGTATTCCTTTACAAAAATATAAGTATGATACGCCATGCTTTTATGGGACACCCTGTATATTTCAAACTAATTTTAAAATGTGGTCCTCATAGACCTACATACGCCTGATAGCCGATTTTGAAAAAAATAAACCATTTAGCCGCACGCTAAGACACCCTGTATATATACAGGGTGATTCATTTAAATTCATCCAGTGGAATATCTCGATAGATATTCATTGTACAAAAAAATATTTCGAACAAAAGTTTAATGGTTTCGAGGGGGACATCCGATGCTATAAAAAAATATTCATTGCCGCCCCCAGGGGGCGGGAAAGGTGGTTAACTTTGAGATCATAAATGGGAAACCCATATTTTTTAGTAGAGATTTGGAAAATTATAAAAGCATTACCTGAAGATTTTTTTAAATCTTGCTAGATTCGCAAAGTTAAATCCTAACAAATGGCTTTCATAGTGTGTAAAATATACATCGTACAAAAAAATGTATCAGGCAAAATTTAATGGTGCTTAGGGGGATATCCGATTCTGTAAAAAATATTTGCTGTCATACCCCGGGAGGTGGTCAACTTTGAAATTTTAAATAGTTACCAATTTTATTGCATATTCGGAGACTACTCCAAAAATTCTGTAGGTTTTATCTGAAGATATTTTAAATTGTGATAGAAGGCGTAGTTGCCGAAAATGAAAAAGTTAAATCTTATCAAAAGGCATTTAAAGAGTAAGATGGCTGCTTATAAATTTAAAAAAATATAAAAATTGTTCAGATATAAAAAATAATTACTAAAATGTTTTATCAAGTGATTAATGAGACCCAAATTGAAAATATATAAAAAAATATCTCTAAGTAAACTGTTTTTACATTTTTCAATTTTATAAGGAGTCACTGTACTCTTTGAACGACTTTTGTACAGATTTCATCAGATGAATTAAAAATTATTTTAATGTTTAGTTTGTGTAAAAGACAATTATGAAAAACAATGAAAATTTATCAAATTTATAGAAAATTTCAAAATATATTTTTGCTAATAAAAACTTGTGCAATAAAAATTTAAAGGATTTAACTAAATTCTGCATTCAAATAACTTAGCAGACATGACCTATTAATTTCATTATATCTTGAAATGTTCTTTTCTAACTTGAACTAGTAAATTGACGTAATACATGAAAATTAACGATTTATTTTTTATTTAGACTGATACTTTATACTTGGTAGATAAAAAATGTAAATACATATTCATATTATTAAATCCAAAAGAAAGGCTCTTTTTTCAAACGATTATTTCCATTTTACTATATAGCTATCTCTTTCCACTAAACTGCAACCTAAATGGAATTTGGTACTTGTGATACACCATTTAAAGGCAATTTAATAAAGAATATGAATCTCGTGAATAAAAAATCATCTCTTTCTTTAAAAAAAATAGTTTTTGTTTTGTTGAAAAGAGGTAATAAAGCTTATTTATTAACCAGTAACATAAAAATAGTATTTATATTTTTACGGATGACACGAACTACGATAAGACCATGGAAAATAACGGATTGTGCCATTTTGTAAGTCATAATTTTTATACTAAGATTCATATGAAACTTTTTTATCTTTAATATTTTAGAAGATATTTGCTGAACAATGAATTTTCAACCACCCTATATATTATTCAAAATAATTATATTATAAAAAAATAATTTTGCAGTCTTCACGATTTTTTTTTAAATTAGTGATACATTCACATGCCTCTTAAAACAGAGCAATGAATAAATATTTTCGCAATTTTATCTCGACTTTTTGACATTCGAGCCAACGCTCAACAAAATATTTTAAAACACTACTTTCTCACAACGCAACTTTATCACTGCTACACGTCTAGAATATTAATAATCGCGCTTATTTCGGCCTGAGTATGACTTTCTTGTCCGTTTTGAACAGCCATCTTTATTGCGCACGCATCAAATACTTATCATGCCGCTGATGACTCTTATCAACTCAATTCCCTCCCATTATTGCTACACGCCTCCTTTTGCGCATAATTGCTTCATATCTACTTAATATCGTTCAATTAAATAATAACATAATAACATTGATACAAAATGTGAGGAAATATATTCATTTAAAAAATTTATTGAACATCAAAAATTATTTACGAATATTAACATAAAAATACAAGGTTTAACATAGTTTAAAATGAATTCATCACTTATAGCGTTTTCTGCTTACTATACCAGTGCGCACTAATGCGAACTCGCTCGGGATTTTGCGTTTTCTGCTACTGTACTTTTTCAGTGCGCCCTGTCAACATCATTTTCTGCTTCCATAAAAAAGTCTACCGAGTACAAGAAAACGACACTGACTCGGGTAGTGAGTGAACGAGTTCTAGTGCAATATGGCCAACAAATCAACGAGTCAAAGGATAGTTTGTGATGAATTGTTGGAATATTTATTAAATCTATGTACTTATTATGAAGGAAAACGAATTCTCGCACATTTTCTAGTAATCTGTTTATCGTATTTATAATTAAATGTATTTCTTTCATGTCATCCCACATAATTGTAAACGGTTTTGATTTTTAAATCGGCTGCAAATTCATATTTCGCGCATTTTAGACAGCGAGTCAGTGCGGAATTACACAGTGTTTGAAAATCGAGGCAGTGTATTACGTCGCAGCTCTCATTCAGTGCGCACTGGTGCGCCCCGAAACACTATTAATTTCACAATATTTAAGACCGTACATATCTGACAGGGACTTTTGACATAGTCTGTTAACAATCATCACTTTTTATGCATATTTTTTAACAAGGACGAAAATACAAAATTCAGGCCACAGACGAATTTCTGTTATGCCTAGATATTGTATTATATTTGTCAATAAAAATTATATTTACTGGGTGTAGCAATTAGGGGTTCCAATTTGAATTTTTAAAGTTGCCACTGGTCCCACTCACAGAGGTTGTACCAGGGAACTGAATTTAGAAAAGGATGATGTCCTCTTAGAAAATATAAATTTTTGGTCTCGTAACGTTTTTTCGTACGATGCGTATTTTTCGAGTTATTTTGATTTGTCTGGTTAAATGGTATACACACTATATACAGAGAGGTTTTTTTATCAGTATACATTTCCCCTATGTATACCTGCAAAATATTCGAGTCAAACGCATTGATGTATGTGTGTTTAGTTGCCTATAACACGTTACTAAACACACATATGCTAAATAATCAACTAAACGTACACACATTAATCGGTTCAATGCGTTTGACTGGCAATTTTTTCCTCTAATGTATACTGATAAAATAACCTCTCTGTATATATCATTTAAAAACTTTTGATGGTTTACTTATTAAATAAACAAAATATTAATATAGCAAATTCAGGGATTTGTATACAAGGAGACTAGAAAAGGAGTGACTATTTCCAATTTCCAATAGAATATTTAATCTATTTCTATTATTGCTTATATATATATCAAAAATAAAAATAACATGTTAAAAACGATCCGAGAACCTGTAAACTTATAAACAGTATAATGACAGAATACAGCTGTTGTGTCACCATGGAGAAACATTAAATCAGATTTTATAAAATTGTTGAAATTTCAAATTTATTCATAACTTATGTCATTAATATTTTTAAAATGTGTATTTTATTTTAAGATCTATTATTTTTTTCTAATTATATAAAAAATAATACGAATGTCCAGAAACACGATGTGTGTCTGGAAATTCAACGGGTTCATGGGACGATGTGAAGAAAAATTCAACATTATTTTACTTACATTTTCTACCATAAATTAACCAACCATTCTACCTGAAAATTGTGGTACCTTTTCTGGCCACCTTATATAGGTAAGTACGATAAAATCAGCATATTTTGATACTAGGAACATACGATTTTTTTTAAATTATCTATGCTATATTCAGACAATTACATAATATAATTATAATAACATTTATGTACAATACATTTATGTATTAATCTGTCTAGGCTATCGACCAAAGGTCCTTCTATCCTGTCTTAAATTTATGGCAATGTACAATACAATTATCTCTGCTTGCCAGCTGAACTGTCTTAATTGTTCGCTGTAATGAATTGGTGAATTGTGAATTTTGAAAGGAGGATGTTTATATTTTGAAGGAATGTTTAGGTTATAGAATGTTGGGAGGAGAAGTTAAATATAGTGATTACTAGCAAAATTTTCGCTCCAGTTCTGCGTTTTTGCAGACCATACTTCTTTATTTTTTTGTTCTGTTTTCTTTATCGTTATCAAATATTCCCACCAACCAACGTGTTTTGCATCTTCATCAACTGTGTTAAGTTCACAATACGAAATTAAAGTGGGGATGACTGATCGATTGCGAAGCCTGATTTATTCCATATTCGATTTTAATCTGTTAAAACGAATTGCCTTTATAACATAAAAAAATTTATAAAGGCAATTGAAAAACTGCCAATCACCCTTGTAGATAGTCTTTTTAATGACCAATTATATACAAGCAAATCTCCTATACTTAATTTATATTTTTATTAGGTTCCGTTGGATAGTTTATTTACCTAATATTAGTATTAGCCACAATTGTTTTTATCTATGTATTTACTGTTTGTAAATTCAATTTATTGCGTAAACTGTACCTTTTCATACTTCCCCACCAATGTTTCTACTTATGTCTATATAAAAATGGTTGTTGTTTTTGTAAAACCATTAATCATCTGTCTAATGATGCCACTGTGTTGACGAAACAATTATAATAGTTTAATAAAATGTTCAACCACCATTCATCTAGCGCATGGATAACTAGTGATGACCATTTCGATTTTTCGAACCTCATCAGACTGGTGTGTTCCATGTGTGAATTATTACAATTCATATTAAGTATTTAACTGCAACACAAGAACCGTTCTACCCCCTTCATCAAGGAATTTAATTGTAATAGTGTCTTTACAATAAAAAAGCTACGAAAAAAAAAACGGTTTTGATTTTATTTAATTGTTTATAAAGCTCAAAAGATCGGCAATGTTTGTCAGTTTTTCGGAAATAATAAATTACACAATCATGTTTGTAAACTATTAAACATACAAAATTACTATTTTGCTGCAGAAAAATAATACTCATCACTCGGTATATATTGAATCTGTAATTCTTCTCCGATTTATGTATTTTGTTCAATCGAGTTAGTATTTCATTTCTACTATAGTTTTAAATTTTCAGGTTTCGAATTCTTATGTTACTAGTTTTGTATGTAGATATATGTTAGTTTCTTGGGATTTTTATCTAAAAATATAGTATAGCTTTCCAGTCATACCATGTCTTTCAGTGATATCTCTCTCGAACTCTTTGTTGCTTTGCATTGTTACTCCTGAGTATTTTAAACTATTTAACTTATTAAAGTCGTTTGTCGTTTATTTCAATATTTTATATGTCAGTATTCTGTCCAATCACTATTACATTAATTTTGTTTACATTTGTTTTCATGTGCAGTATTACGGGAGCCTTGAACACTACCGCAACAGCAGCTCTAGAGGTAATTCTAAGTCTACCGTCATTGCATATCTTTTTGCAAGGGGAAGCCAGAGCTGTAATATATAGATTAATATAAGGACAGCCTATCACATTAATACCATACCATAAACAGGTTTCACAGAAAAGCATACCTAATACTATAAGATAAACTGTAGGCAGATCCAATTACATGAATGCCAAATGCCACGGTAAGTTAGTATAACTTCTACAAGAAACAACAAGTGCTGATTGCACCAAAGGATGAATGTCCCACCCGCTCGGGCGGAATCAAACTGGTACACAGACACTTCAAAAACCTAGAAAGGGTTAGGGGCCGGCATATACAAAAAGAAATAGTGTATTATAATTTCAATCAACCTACCGAAAGAAATAACCGTGTATCGTAGAAATTGCAAGTAATAATCGGACTCCAAACATTTGTGGAAATGCGTTAAAGCTAAATAGGAAAGACAAAAATACTATGGTATGGGTCCCTGAGTACAAGGGTTATGTAGGTGACAATAAAGCCGAAGAATTAGCCATATAAGGCTCGTCAATGGTTATCACTGGCCCGGAACCCTCACTGGTGAGTGAAAACAAAAGGAGAGGCAGACGAAGATGTTCAGAAAAAAAAAAATATCACCAAACTTAAAAAAGGCAAGACAAGACAAGAAAAGCGTCAGAGCATTTGAAAGTCTACTAACAGGACACTGTACAATAAACACAAAAAACATATGAATAAAAGCTAATATACATTCTGCCAGGAAGAAGAGGAATATGCTCTCCACATTCTGTGCCATTGTGGGACTCTTACAAAACTAGATTTATTAAGCTAGCTAAACACACAAAGCTATACCTTAGATTTATTGTCAGGGAGCCGAAGTTAGAGTTAGTCGGGATTCACAATGGCCATGGCTCTATGGCTAAGTAATATCTATATTTAATAGTTGGTTGTTTTAGAGTTCTATTTTTGTAGATATTTTTAATTTTTGGTGATATTAATTTCCAGCATATTAAATCATTTTAATGAGTTTCAAGTTTTTATATCCAATTGTGATTGTTTTTATGTTTTGATGACATTATTTCATTGATTCAATTGATTTATGAAATGAATTAATTTTTGAATTATTAAATAAAATATAAATTTAAGTTCTATTATGCTACTTTGTTATCCATCGTGATTCATAATATTGAAACAATTTTATTTTATTGTTATAGCCGATTTTTTTTCTGGCTATAGTTGTTTCTTTAATTATTTGTTGGTTGGGTAACCATGAACTTTTTTGTTGTTATTACATTTACTGATCAATTCTACATATTTATCATAAAAAATGGAAGACGACGCAAGCGCCATCTTTTGCCAATTATAATGTGGCATTGTCAACGATTCGAGTCTACAAGGTAGACAACCGAGAATCGTTGTTTCGTCCACTAACGGAAGGTGAACTTGCCCTATTTGGCAAAAGATGGCGCTTGCGTCGTCTTCCATTTATTATGATTCTATATATTTATATATTTTCATAGTACTATTTTTTTTACCCTCACAGAAGGGATTTTAAGTAAAATAATTTTATTGTATAAAGAGATTGTTAATTAATGATAAGATGATGACGGATGTAATCATTTGTATTTTGTGGAAAATCTACTAGATATGGGTAAAATCGATATTTTCATTTTTTTACTACTGCAAAATTAAGTACAGATATGTAAATTTAGGAGAGTCGTCAAAGCGAGAAATGTCAGATTAAATTGATAAATAAAGCACTAATAACCTTTCTTCACACTTTATTTATTTTATCAAATGTACATTTCGGACACAAAGTGACCATTATTACATTTCGAACACAGTGTTAAATCCATTGATAATGGTCACTTTGTGTCCGAAATGTACATTTTGTAAAACAAATAAAGTGTGAAGAAAGGTTATTAGTGCTTTATTTATCAATCCAATTTGATCTTCACGTAACTCAATCAATCAATTTAATTTAATGTCAGATTAATTGTGAATATGCAGCGTTTGTCAAATATTCTTTTGTGGTCAAAGTTTATTTTAAGAATAGCAATTCTATTGTAACCACCCAGCGTCTTCACTTCAATTTAAATCCGCGAGATCCAGTCCCTAGTCTATTAATAATTAAAAAGTGGATATACAAGTTCGCAGTACTGCTTTACGTGTTAGAGAAAAATCGAAAGGAAGAACGCGTTCTTTACGCACACTTGAAAATACTAAAAGGGTAAGAGTAGCTGTGCTACGAAGTTCTAAACGAAGTACTAAATGACAAGCATTAGCATGTTTGAAATCGATGTTTTCGCCCCATTCAGAATTTCCATCCCTATAAAATTAAAATTGTACAAAAACTGCTTCGAGATTTTGGAACACGCGTTGACTTACTTGCTATTGTCAGACGAAGCTCATTTTCGTCTTCCAGGTTTCGATAACAAACAAAACTTTCGTTACTGAATGACCGAAAATTGTCAGTAATTGCATGAATGAACTTAATAATAAATCTGGTGTGCAGTATTCGCCTTTGGAATTTATGGGGCGTTCTTCTTTGAGAAAAATGATTAGAATTGTTACTGTTATATCACAACGTTATTAACAAATATTACATACGCTTTAACAACAACTTCGTGTTGAATATTCGAAGAATATGGTTTTAGCCAGACGGAGCCACTACCCACACTGCTAGGAAATCTATAGCAATTCTTCGAAGAATGTTTCCTGATCACGTAATTTCGAAATTTGAAGACCTCAACTGGCCGGCACGGTCACCGGATCGGTCAGCTTGTGATTTTTTTATGGGACTATTTAAAGTAAAAAGTGTTTTCTAATCGATCGCAAACTTTCAAGCAAATGAAACATAATATTCGGACACGTAATCCCTATTGAAATATTGGAGCAGGTGATTCAAAACTTTCGTGCTAGGCTTCAAGATTGCCAACAGCGAGGAAAATATCATTTAACTGATGAAATATTAAAAAAATAAATTTCCGTGTTACCTCAAGGACCTTTTGTTTGATTATTGAATAAAAAATTAGCCATTAATAAAAACGACTAAATTTGAAATCGATACTTCATTCTTCCTAACCTTTTATATGACAATTTTATTAATGCAACTTATTCTATTATTTTTAGTAACTGTTTCCAATTTATTAATAAACTTAAATTTATTGTTATTTAAAATTACATATTTAGAAATCCTTGATTACGATTCGATATTAACGCATCATTATAGTTTCGATAATAACACGATTTTTTTTTTCATTATTTCAGTAATCGAATATGAAATAATAAATTATTATTTAATAACGTGTCAATTTAACCGTTTCAATGAGATGTACAGTTACAGAATTTAAAACTAAGACACTTTAATTTCATTACGACTTTCAACAATGTCTCACTCAACTTTTAATGCTTTTGAAATTCTCTCTAAATGATATGAAAATATGAATGAGAATGTACATGTTGATTTGAACTGCAATTACGTGCATAAATAGCTGAAATAGCGTGACACTTTACAATGTCATTTCACAATAGTTTTGAATGCTAAATTACCCAGTGTAAATAATAAAAATAACCTGATTTAATTAGTTATCCGGTTTTAGATACCGCAGCTGTATAATTCAAAAGTAGTTATTATAATTATTATATATACAAAATATCTTTATTCAGACAATTCCGTTTTTGCACACGTTAGTATATACACTAAAATTAAGGTTTGTCTGTCCTGGGCTATCGACCGGAGGTCTTTCTGCCCATTGTAATTATTATTTACCTAATTGTGATATTTTCAAATTAACTGTTAATTAACTTTAATACTTTTTATATTATAATGTTAAATTTAAAAAGAAAAACCGGCGAAATTTAGTTATATAATCAGTGACTATACAACTACAAAATCGATTCTTTAAATAATTGATTTTGCCCATCACTTGATGCAATAATAACGTCTAAACTATGGTTAAAAATAAAAGTGTTTCATTATTGTAAATTTTGTATGTTTACATTTTCTCGCACGGTGGGTGATGAATCCTTTTCGATTTATTTAATTAATCCGTTAATTGCTATCACGGCCAATACTTTTAAACTACCAGCAACAAGTGAAGCAAATGGGTGGCATCTCAACGCAGTAATTACACAAATATTGATTCATCCACCCCAGGCCAGTGGTGATGACGGTCTACTCCGTAATAAAACTCGATGGGATTTTCTGCCCAATACAATATCCTATTTTCAACCCTTCTAATTGAATGTAACTAAGGTTAAAGATTTAATTGCTTTATTACCAATACCAATAATGTAATCAAAATCTGTCACTTGATTCTGCACCTCATTTATTGAATTGTTGTCAGTTATTAATTGAATTTATAGTGCGCTTATATGTACAAGTAGGAAGTACGAATCAGACGTAGTTTATAAACTAGGCTAAAATGTGTGTATATATATATATATATATATAAATTGCAATTGCATTTTAAATTCACAATCTTTTACATGAAGTATAATGGCTTTGTTCTTTTGTAGATTTTCTAATCTAAAAAAAGAGTAAAGAAAAAATAAATGTAAATGTAAAATATTGAAACTGCAAACTGGGCTTTTTCCATACGAGAAATGTTAAGTTTAACTAATACTACGTTATTAATCAAATTCAAATTCTATGAATTCATATCTATTAGAAAATCTGCTTAGATTGTGATGATGAAAATTACGTACACGTTAAACTTAATATTTCTCTTACAATCAATTCCAAATTAATTATTATATTGCAATATTTTAATAAAATTGTAAATATCTTGTAAATTTCTCAGTAAAGATATCATAATAATATAAAATAAACATTAGTTAAATATAATTACACTTCTTTATATATATTTATATTTTTTAAAACAGAAAAAAAAAATGTAGTAAAACTCCTGAAATTTATCTCTCGTTTCGATCGTACGTCACTACCAAATGCACATATCTAAATCGTACTGCTGAAACACTTATGATTAATTTTTAGGAAAAAGGAATAGTTGTTTCATCATTTAGTATTACTAACTATTGAATAAAAGCATGTAAAATATACGCATTCGGCGATATTCTATAAATTCAACGGACGTTTCAGAAAATATAAATATCATTGCACACATGCACACACGAGAGAGATCTCATCGTGTTTATCGGAGTCGTTTCGAATTATCAACGTGACCTCTCGGCCCCTGCCAATTTTTCTCTATAGATAAGTTATCTTAAAAAAATGGCAATAAAGAAGGGAGATAAAATGTTGATTTATGGGTATTTTCGAAATGAACATATCTGTTCCACTGAAACTCGATGGACGGCGGCCCATTTGAGTCTCTCACGTCATAAAAAATCCCCAGGGATGGATCCTTAAAACCGTATAATCCACACTTCAGCTGTGCGATAATCTGAAACACATTATTAAAAATAAAACGATTACTATTTATTTAATAAATATATATTGTTGCAACAATAGAGATTATATATATATATATATATAGAGAGAGAAATACATATATAACAGATGTACATATATATAGAAAGATATATAAAATAAATATGAATAGATTATTACAATTCAACCAATAAAACAATTAAACACAGATTATATTGAATAGTTCCGTGTTATTACCCCATTTTCTAGGGAATTTAAAATTTAGTTTATTCCAATTTCTATGGATATCGTAATAAACTAAATATTAAATTGGGCTAATAACCCGAAACTATTCAATCAATCATAAAACAATAAAGACAGGTTATTATTGTTTTATTGGTTGATTTGTAATAATCTATTCATATTTATTTTATATATAGCAAAAATTACAAAATCAAATATATGCGAGGCGTATGGAAAATGTTAAGTTTTACATGAACATTATTTTTTATCATCACAGCAACTTTTGTAAAAGGTATTTATTAGAGATCATTCATTTACACACATGACAATTTTCATAAAGTTATACATTATTTTTAGCCACAATCTAAGTATATGTATCGATTATACATTTTGCTTAGACTTACAATAACGTGTACGTTAAATATAACATTTTTCGTATAGAATAACCCCAAGTGTATACTTTTGAGTTACGTGAAGATAAAATGAATTATCAAATAAAAAAATTATTGTCTTCATATAATTTTTGCTAATTGAAAAAATACATTTCGGTCACGATGTGACCATTATCAATATTCATAATGGTCATATCGTGATCTATTCTATTATATAATAATTCATTTCATTTACATGTAACACAACAATTATTTAGAGTATATAAAAAATTAAATTTCCTATAATCTTCTATTGTATCATTAAAGAGCGTTAATTTTAAGTAAAGTGTTAATTTAACTTAATAATAATAATTTATTTATGGAAATTTCCATTATAATAAATATAATAATATAAAATAAATATTATCATTAAAGAGTAATTTTAGTAATCGAGTATTACTAAATCAGCCATATTAAGTAGTTAAAGTTAATAAACAATAACAAATTGGAGTTTATTAATCTGATTTTAATGGAATAAGTATCATTAATAAATTCAAAATATACTAAATTTAGGGCAGAAAGACCTATGGTCGATAGCCCATGACAGACTACTAACACAATTGTACATATTGCTATAATAAATTTTGTAAAATTTTGTTGTCATCTTGTCTGAATAAAGATGTTTGTATATATATACTAAATTTAACGGTAATAAAACAAAAGAAAAGATGGACTTAGCCCATTACTTATAAACACTATAAATTATAATATATAGTAATAAAAGAGCATATATACCGTATGTATAAATCAAATTATATTACAGACATTTATGAATGAAACGAAAAAAAAAAAGAAAAACCGACAATATAGATAAAATAAAATATAAATAGGCAGAAAGACCGATGGTCGATAGCCGTTTTCTAAGGACAACGTATAACATATTATAAGAATTATATTGTTAATTTATTGTATATAAAATTGTCTGTAGAAATAAAAAGGTTATATATATGTAAAATATAAACCTAAGTAGTTCATTATGTGTACATAATAGATAAATAACAAGAAAATAATAATTATTAGGCGGAAAGACCACAGGTCGATAGCCAATTAACAGATATAATTTTTATATTTTATTTTGTAACTTTCATTATTTATTATCTATATTTTTGTATTTATCTGTTAATAGTGAATATATATGCCGGGTGTTTACGTGACCGTGTATACATATGGATTTTATATGTAAAAAACATTTTTATGCAAACTCCTGCTTTCCTATCCATTTTAGAGGAAAGCTGAAAGAATTAAAATATGTTTAGTATACAAAAATTTATGAAAAACGCTACTTCATTAATTTTTAAAATCGATGTATAAATAATAAATGTTTAATAAATTTTAATTATATATGCTAAATATCAATGTTTAAATTCCATTAGCCATGGCTTATGCAAAAAATCCATGTTAAATTGCATTCATAAGAATATACCAAAAATGTGACTTATTTATCGCATCTTTTATATGAAAGTCATGACTAATGTAATTTAATTATGTGTTAATTGGCAAATGTAATTACATTTAATTTATTATTTATTAATTATACATCTAAAAACTTGTTCTAAAACTGAACAAAGCATCATTTCAGACATATTTATAAATCTTCAACACATTTCAATTCTAATAAATTACAAGGTCTACAAGGTCCGAGAATCATTGTTTCGTCCACTAAAGGAAGGCGAATTTGTCCTTTTTATGAAAACAAGGAAAACGAAATTCAGTTTTTCTACAAAATGAATAGGGAAGCAGGGATATGTAAAAAATATAGCTTAAATGTATATATATATCGTAATACGGATTTAAAGGCCTCGGTGGCCTTTGTTTCAAACTCCAGCAGCGTGGATCGATTACTTTAAATTGTTTATGTTTTCGGGATACAATTTTACTTAATTTAAAACAAGCATAAATATTGCCGGCGAATGTATAAAAGTGTCTGTAATCAAAAAAGAGTATATCAATGTACTTTTTTTATCAATTCGTGTAATTATCTAAGCTGAATACGCTTGTTATAAATCATGGAGCCGTAGTGTTAAATTCAGCTGAACCAAGAGCTTAAAATAGTTGATAATCTTTGCACTTAGTTATAATCTACTTAGGCGGCACGCTACCGCTTACATCCTGTCATTTTTATTACAGCAAAAACAAAAAGCAGACATAGCTGGTATCTCACGCTGCTGTTGCTATATTGCGCATTTCGTTAATTTCAAAAATGATTAAAGTCTCGAATAGATAATGTTAATTTACAACAGGATTACAATTTTAAAAGCCGACAGATGTGGCATGCGGTTATGCAGGGTTGGGAAAAAACGCCGCATCTTATCAATGATATAGGTATACCCCCGATTAGGATATATAACGATGTTATCGGGGCTAGTGATTTGCAAGGGTGAGGACCCTTATTGCATTGTTCTCACTTTTGAATCTGGGGTGGTCTAGTGCTGATAATTTAAAGGCCGTATTCCACATGCGGTCACACTATCATCCCCATGGAATTATTCCACCATTTGTTTTGTAACCCAGACAAAATCGATATAATTATTTACATTTTTCAGTGAAATTATTGTTGTATAAAATCGCGCGTTTACATTTGAAATGCAAGGATTACCGCGCACGTGGAGGGGCGTAGTGTGATACGGCCTTAGGAAAGGATAACTAATAGGTTTTTTGCCGTCCCTTCACCACTATTCAAATAGATAAGGGTTGATTCAAAGCTCCTTCTAATTATATTATCAGTGGGGTTATATATCAAATATGGTATTAAGTGCGTGTAAATACCTTTAGCCCTAATGGGAGAACGTTTCTCTTTAAACCAACTATTGTTTAGAACAGATTCACGATATTCTTATAATAGAGTATATCTCAAACAAGTACATATAAAAAATCCTTCATGAATCTTGCACTAATAGCGAAAATTATAAAAAAAAACCTCTGATCGATAGCCCAGACCTACATGTATTATAATTATTTATGTTACATTGTTAAAATTATTTGTATAGTCTGGAAAAAGATGTGTGTATATACCGGATGTATACATAGGAATTTTACATGTAAAAACACTTTTTTTGCAAAAATCCTGCTTGCTTTCCTGTTCATTTTAGAGAAAAGTTGAAAGAATTAAAATGTATTCAGAATTTAAAAATCTGTCTAAAATACGCTTTGTTCAATTTTAGAATCGATTTGCCAATTATCACATAATTAAATTGCATTAGCCATGACTTTCATATAAAATATGTATTTAAAATAAACGTTACTTTTGACGTGATTGCATTTTAACATGGACATTTTTCATAAGTCGTAGCTAAGACGTGTACGTTATGTAATTCAATGTCCGGTGTGGGTATTTGCCCGGGAAGTAGTTGTTTTAATGTGCGTTTGTTTAACGTACTTACGTAGCGTAAGTCAAAATCTCACAGAGCTAAATGTGGAAGTAATTTATTAATTATTTTCAAATCATTTTTATTTAATATATTTAAATAACTGTGACCAAGTGAATGAATACTCTTTCCTATTTGTAAAATAATGCATCTTATTTTTAAGTGGCTGTAGAGTTCCTTAGAAGTGTACGCGGAGCACAGATTATGAAACGCTGCCATAATGAGTTTGTTATAAGTTTCCCAACTAAAAATCGCCTTAACACAATGATGTTTATTAATCGACTGAAATAAAACATCACACACTGGTTGAAAGGACCTAGTTACCACGCCATTAATCAAGAAGAACAAGAAGAAGAAGAACTATTTATTTTTTTATGGTTTTACTTTTGTAGAATTGATTTAAAAACGGTTCGTTGATTTATTTTCTAAAATTAATAAATCAATTGAGTTTATCATTTCATTCATAATATTTTTTACGAAGGTATATTCGTATAATATGTTATAAACAAATTAATAAATGATAGTGGAATAAAAGCTAACGTAACTTTAAAATTAATTAAATAAATTAAATAAAAATAATTTGAAAATAATTATTAAATTGTGACTATTTTTAACTAAGTATTTTAAAATAAATATCTATTAATTATCTATTAATTCAACTACTACTCGGGCCTATACCCCTCCAGACACTGAGTTACATAATGAACACTGGCTGTTGCAAAGCAATAACATATTGTATAATACAACATTATTATTTTTTATTTAAAAATATTTAATGAAAATAACAACAATAACAAAAAAACGTCACGTAATAAAAGGCCAGAGACGTGTTTTGGGATCTATCCCTTGTAAGTACAGCTCTGCCTTATATAATTTTAAAGTTGTTAAATTAAATTAATTAAGCGTACCACCCCTGCTGCAATCTCAGATGTAAATGATCGAGCTCAACGACGGATGCGAACGATTCGCGTGTTTTATTGGTTGAAGAAGACATAATTTATTAATTATTTTCAAATTCTGTTTATGTAATTTATTTAATTAACTGTGTGTGAATAAATACTTCTTTCTACTGTTTAAAATTAATCTTAAGGATTATTCAGGAATAATTGATTTTCTCTTAAATTTGAATAAACGGTTGAGTGGATGAACAAAATATTTTTAATAATAGAAAAAAAAAAAGGATTTATTCACTTGGTCACAGTTATTTAAATAAATTAAATAAAAAGAATTTAAAAATAATCAATAAATTATTCCCTCTTAATGTACTGTAATATTCTGACTTATGTTACATAAATACTTTAAAACAAATGTTCAATAATGGATATTTGCTGTTGCATAACAATGAAATTTTGTATGATGCAGCGTGACGGTACGTTTGATTGATCAAACAGCATTTACTTTAAAATTATATTTGTTAATATTCATGAAAGAGTAATGTATGTACAATCAAAGAAAATCAAAGTGCAACGTCTATATTTTTTATGGTCCCTTTATGAAAATTACGAATCCTTTTCCCACTTCCACCAACCACTTTTTTTCGATTATACTACTCTTTGAACATTTTTGATGTACGAGTTTTCCTTTTATCTATTGCAACTTTTTCATTTATAGTTTTTATATGATATAACATAGTATTATTTATATTATATATATAAATTATTATTCATATAGTGTAAATAATGTATTTTTAGTAAACATCATTTTACATATTTCATGGTATTGATTAATTTAGTTTAACCATCAATATCTAGCGTTTGGATAACTTTGATTTTCTTCGATTATATTACTCTTTTAAAATTTTTGGTGGAGGAGTCTGGTATTTCTGCTAACACCATATCCGATTTGTATCAGTATTTCGGCATAGCAACACAAATGTGATCTTTTACGTACAAATTCATTTATTTTAGTAATGTACACGTTTTATGGCCATGAAAATGTTTTAATAGTAATTTACGTAACAAGTTCCGAAAGTATTTTACGGGATAAGTGAGAAGTTTACAGGGCGAGTCAAAGGCGAATCTCGTAAAATCACTTTTGGATCGTATCACGTACAATATTTTTTTCTGCAGCCCTATTGTATATTAACAAGAATATGTATGGATATATTACTTATGAATATTATATTAGACAATTGAATACATATATTACTTATGAAAATTAATTATACAATTATAACAACTACTTATATTGATAATATTAGGGCTACTAACAGAAGTAGCAGTATTGAAATTCGTATTAGACATAGTACTTGTAAAAGATTTCGAGATATTAATTTCCGTACGGCCGTTTTCAATCTGTGAAGCTATATGGATTTTGTTTCTTAAAGAATTGTCTATACAAGGTGGTCAGAAAAGGTGTGATAATCTTCAGGTAAAGTTGTTCATTGATTAATTTCAAGTAGAAAATTTAAGTAAAAAAAATATTGTACGGTTCTTCATTAACGCCCACGCGGCCATCGACATAATAAATATGTGACTAGAAATCAGTAATATTTTTGAAATATTTTGATTAAAATTAGTTCTGTTAACATCCAGTTAAACATTGCAAATGTTTATTTAATGATAAGTCGATTATTAATAGCAATAATTATACATAAAATGTTAAAAATAAATTCTAGTCACATATTTAGGATATTAAAAGCTTATTTAATAATTACCCAATATTTTTTTGTGTTTTATTTAATTTAATTTTTTATTTTTGAATTTAATTTTTATTTTTGTTTTTTCTACATAAAATTTATTAACGAATCATTTCAACTGAAGATTATCACACCTTTTCTGGCCATCCTGTATATCCCTCCACCATATTGGCTCAATGAATAAAAAAAACAAATTAACGAATGCACTTTTTGACTATGATGTATAATTGAATATTTTCTTTTCTTATACAAATAAATACAAAAGTGGAGAAAGACATAGCAATCATTTCATTTTATAATAAAACGTACTGCTCCACATATTCCATTTCAAAAAGACTTTCACAGGCATAGTTTAAAAATGTTTTTAATATATTTGTTTTTTTAATTATTATATTACTTTAAAAACGATTTAAAGCAAATTGGAAAGGTTAACATTAAAAAAATTAAAAATAAGGTTATTTATATATTTTACTATACATATTTTCTACCTAAATATATTTTTTGTGTTAATTAACATATACTTGTTATAATTATATTAACGTAGCGCTATTAATGCAATTATCCGTGCACTGACACGTCACGGATTATTCGACCGCGCCAAATCATCAGGGAAGAGTTTAATTTGCAAAATGCCCGTTAGGAACGCAGATGTGTAGTTGTCAACGTTAAGAGTTTGCCATTGGTCATTCCAACAATAGCAATTCGCCAAATGCGCCGTAATCATCATTTAACAATGGTAATAGATAATGCGTATAAGCTATCGGACCCCTAAGTCATTAGAATAAAACCTAATTTTTTACTGGCAGCTAATTGCATCAGCGACTTCCGTGACGCCGTAAAAACGTTCATAATTAGTACAATTGATTAAAATGGCATACGTCAGAAAGCTCTCGCATTTTAATTAAAATGGCAGTTCTTTGTATTTTTTTAATAAAGTTTATTAACGAAACAAAAAATATTATCTCGGGGAAAATCTTTTTCAGCGACCCTCTTGACAGGATTGCGGAGCGCCGCACTTACACAAACACGATTCTTTTTCAAATGAATTCCCCCTGCTGCATTCCCAATGACCGTTGTGTTACCACAAAGACTATTCTATTATTATTAAAATATGACGTCAGCGGATAATTATCGGGAATAGAGCACCTGCTACCCTTTCCAAATATCACTGATTAACTTTTTCATATCCTTTCAGCCCCTCATAAGTGGAGTACATATTTCATACTGGGTTTCAAAACTACTTCAAAACTTTTAATAAATGAAATAATTTCATCATTCTCAGTTTCAAAGATTTATTGTAATGAAAACTGCTGCAATACATCTGTATCTCTGTATTTATTATATATGTATTCACAGTGGGCAGAATGACTTGTGGTCGATAGCTCGGAATAGATAAACACTCTCAATTTAGTGTATATACTCAATGCTCGTAAAAATATATGTAATTAGGAAAGAGTATTCATTCACTTGGCCACAGTTATTTAAATATATTAAATAAAAATTATTTGAAAATAATTAATAATTTATTTTCACATTTAGCTCTGTGACTTTTGACTTACGTTACGTATGTACGTTAAACAAATGCACATTAAAACAACTACTTCCCGGGCAAATACCCACGCCGGACATTGAATTACATAATGTACACCTGCTGTTGCATATCAATAAAATATTTCATAATGCAACAAATTTTGATCCGAGAAAAAGCAACAATAAAAAAGTTCATTTTTGGAGCACCGCTAAGTTATAGTTATACAATATTTTAATAATAAATATATTATAATTTTTACAATTCAAGTTCTGTTAATCGATAGAATAAGCTCGGCAATCTGTTATGAAACAGTCTGATGACAAAATTAATACGATCTTGAAACTTATCTAATATTAGTTATACAGGTAATAATTCACAATTCGGATCAAAATCTAATATGTACTGAAAATGAGCTTTATGATTCTTTATGCCGCCCTCTAAAATAATAATGGATGTAAAAGGCGGTTGGTTTTAGTATTTTGAGATATTAAGGGGGACCTAATTTACTTTTTCCGATAGCGCTGCTACCGAAGTTGGCAATACCCATTCGGTACGCTGCAATGTTTAAAACAAATGTTAAGTACATATGCGCCATTCGGAATACAGCATAAATAGTAAAAAGTTCTGTGCTCTTTTAATCGATCCAAATTGCAAAAAAATGAAATAGTTCAAATTTTTATTGCTAAATACAAGATATTCCTTATTATTAATTGTGAAAGTTTGCCGCCTCAAAAATGTGCCGCCCGGGGTGATTAATTGAGGAATATTTACTAAACTAACAGTATTGATAATTTATATACCTAGGTTTTAAAATGTCTAAAATTCGATGGTATTAACAGAATATTAAAAAGTGAGTTTTATTTTTGCTTTCGCCCACTTCCCGAGAATTGGCGGTAAACAAAATTATAGAATAGCGCGGTGGTAGTTTATTAATGAAGTTGACGATAGTGACATGAAATGATCTCCCATTAAAACTATTCTATCAATAGGTGGAGATATTCCACATATTAGCATTATTTCTCATGTAATTAGCTATCGACTGCCTAATTTATTTTTTTATACATGAATATAATAAAACAATTTCTGCAAAACAGCTATCGGACCTCTTTTAATCCTTTGCGGTTATATGTTAGGGCAGCCACATCAAAATATTTAGATTTTGCATAAATAGTTTCAAATACAGCATATTTCCATGTAGAATAATTTTATTTCAATCTCACAGGATAAATTGGAACTTTTGTGCACACGTTTTATTATATATATATATATATACAAACATCTATATTCAGACAATATGACATCAAAGTTTTAGAAAATTTATTATAATAATATGTAGAATTGTGTTAGTAGTGTGTCATGGGCTATCGACCATAGGTCTTTCTGCCCTTGTTTTAATATATTTTATATTATTTTATTTCACTTCAAACCGAAAATATGACCGGAAAAGTTTAATGTTTTTGAAGAAAATCAGAAAAAAATATATTTATGTTTCATTACAACTCATGTCTATTATTATTACGAATAATTAATTAAATCCGTGGAGGAAATAAGGGAATTTTATGCGTGAACGAATTAATTCGAGAAATGCTTTTCCTTAATTACTTATTACAAAAGATGTTGATAAAATCAGAATGCCAATTATAGATTTCTAATCGTTGGCAAGTTTTATACAAAAGACTGCTTTAAATTTATTATCCCCTTTAAATTTTGTCAATGTTTTTAACATAATTAACATTTTCATTAAGTTTATAGTTTTTGAGTTTACGTGAAGTGTTTTATCACAAATAAGAAGACTGTTATTCACATTTTATGTTAGATGTACGTTTCGAGACACAATGTGCTCATTATCAATAACAAACTAGTTTGTTATTGATAATGATGATAATGTACATCTAACATAAAAATATATTGTGAAGTAAGGAATAACATTTTCAATAATAATAATAATCTTTATTTTCAAGGTGTCAAAATTGTACAAAATGAAGATAGCGTCGGTTTGAGTTACATAATATCTAGATATTGCCTATTGCAATTAATTTCAAAAATCAATAAAAGAAATAGTAGTAAATAGAATATTTAATTTTATAAGATTAAATTTACGTTATATTGTTATATTATATTTATTATAATAGAAACGATTTTTATTGAATATGGTAGAGTTATTTAAAATAAATTAATTAAAAATAATTTTGAACATAATTAATAAACCTTAAACAATTATTTTATTTTTAGCTACTGCAACAGTGATTAATTGTAAAATATTGTCGATTCAAAAATTATTTCATTCTGCAATCATTTGTCATGAATGGCAAATATCCATTACGTAATCCAATGATTAGTATTTACCTAAGAATTAGTTATTTTAATGAATATTTATTTTCCAATGCTTACATTAAGTAAGTCAGTGTTTCAGTAGCTTCTTCTTGTTTAAGGTTTATTATTAATTGTCTATATACAAACATCTTTATTTGTGAAATTCAAACAATACATTAGAAAACCATTACTCTACGTTATAAATTATAATTTTCACAAATTAATTGGCTATACCAGTGGTCTTTCAGCTTTATTAATTACTTTCACAAATCTTTTCATTCAAGTTATTTTATACCTAAATTAAGATATCAATGTTGAAATAATGATATAATTGGAGAGCGCCATCTTTTGTATAATTACAAGTGTCATCGTTAATAGTTTGGTTAGGTTATTTAATCACAACAAAACAACCGTTTATTTAAATTCATCAAGGCATTGAATATGGAACACACTGTTCTGACGAGACCAGGTCGAAAAAACTGAAGTGGCCATCACAAGTTATTCATACGCTAGATGAATGTTGGTTGGACATTTTATTTAAAGAAGCTTTATTATATTATTTTTTCAAATACTGGTGAGTAATAATATATATTGCGGATTTTATTTCATTGAACATAACCCGGTTCAAAGTTGATATAATGAAACAGTTTTACATCTTTTTGTAAATCTATGAACTTATTATTAGTAACAATAGTTTCGACATTACAAATGGTATTATCAAACTAAAAGATATTCAGTTTGGTAATGATATTTGTCACTGATAATAAATTCATAGTTATACAATAAAGTGTTTCATTATATCCACTTAATATAATGTATAAGTGGAAGCCTCAGCTATTCAACATTAGCCCTGTTCAATTTAAAAAATATATGGTAATGAATTGCAAGCATATACTCAGACAATCAATGAAATATAGTTAATTATATAAACGGTGCAAATGAGAAAAGTACGCGATTTATTTGAGATTAGATCGCGTCCGTGAACGTCCTCTATCATTTCCAACTGAGATCGCAGCGTGGACGGTACGTTTGATTAATTTAATTTAACAACTTTGTAATTATATAAGGAATAGCTGATGAGGAATGGAATCTCGAAATACTTGTCTGCTGATGGCCTTATATTAGGAATTTTTTTGCATTAAACATTTTCGAATAAAAAAATATTGCACTATACAAAATGTCATTGTTATGCAACAGCATGTGCCCATTATTGAGCATTTATTTTAAAATACTAATGTAATATAAATCAAAATGTACAGTTGCTAAAGAGGGAATAATTTATTAATTATTTTCAAATTCTTTTTATTTAATTTATTTGGAATTAATGTTATTTATGTTCGTTGTGGAGACTTTAATCATTTAAATAAAAATAGTTGTACTTTCTCCTACTTATTTCTTTATTGAACTAGATATATTTCTGAAACTATGTTATGAAAAATCCATGTTAAATTGCAATCATAAAAATATGTTAAAAGTGACTTTAATTTTCATTGGTCCTTTTGTATAAAAAGTCATGGCTAATGCAATTAAATTATACGATAATTTTAAAATTTAATTACCTTTTATTTATTATTTATTAATTACACACCAATTCTAAAATTGAACAAAGCAAACAAAGCAATATGTTGGACAGAAACATAGGTTCCGAAATATATCTAGTTCATTAAAAAAATGAGTAGGTGAAAAGGGCAAATATCTTTATTTAAATAAATTATTTGAGATTGTTTGAATAAATGTTTGCAACAGATTAATACGGTTAATCCTCTAGAGCAGAAAGACCTCTGGCCGATAGCCCTGACAGATTAACATCTACATCTATTCTAATTATTTATGTTATATTAATTTGTATTATCTATAGAGTCTGAATAAATCATTTCAGTGTTTCTCTAAAATGAACTGAGAAGCAGGAATTTGCATAATTTGTAATATTGATATTTATAGCATATGGTTTGTAAAAAGGAGTTTCCGTAATAAATGTATTAATATTATTATTAATTGTTTTTACATATAAAATCCCTATGTATACGTGATCTCATCAATACCCGGTATATATTATAATCTGTATTAACAGATATATTCTTATTAATTTTTATAAAAATTACAAAATCAAATATAATAATTTATATCTATTAATTTGTTATCGACCAATGGTCTTTCTTCCTACATTTTATGAATAATTAAAAAAATCTTTTAAAATTTAATGTTTTTAACAAAACTATAATCAAGTTATCTATAGAGTCTTAATAAAGAAGTGTGTGTATATAATATCCTGTTTGTATAAAAATATAGATATTTAATCGATATATATATATAAAATGTATATATATATATATATATATATATATATATATATATTATATATATATGTATAGATGACAAATCACCAATTTCTATTACCCAGGGAGTACGGTATGTCAAGGGACATTGGTTTACCACTTCAATACAGAGGAACACTACGAGATGCGGTGTATAGTGGCAGGCGTCCCTCGAACCTCGAAAGCTTCCCCCTGATGTGCAGCCCCATAAGAATTGGTCATGTACTCTATTGCTTTTTAATTTATTTGTCTGTCATAGTTTATCTCCGTAACTTTATTGTACTTATTGGATTTCACGTGATATATCATGCGATTTTCAAGTTGTTAGTTATCACCCGCGTTCACTTCCATTAATGCATCGTCTTGATCACTTATGCATCACCATTCATGAGTCTTATTAACGAAAAAAGCTCATTCCACAAATGAACCAGCCGCCGCACTTATTTCTCCCTTTCTGGAAGTTAGCAGCAATTATGAGCTGAATGCTCTGCACCATATACTGAGTTAGTTCCCTCCGTCTGAAATGATTTATAGGGATGATATCCGCGGCATTTTTATGATCTGTTTTTTTTTAAAGACAGTATAATCAATGAAATGTATTATTGTTATACATTGTTATTTTATTACGTAGAGGTATTTTATAATTTTCGAATTGTTTATTTAAATCATATCTGTAATATAAAAGATTTTTATTCACTTGGTTATAGTAATTTACAATAAATTAAATATAAAAATAATTTTAAAATAAGGAATGAAAATTATTTAATTGTCTTCTGACTTCAGTCAGTGCTGAAGCAGCAAAAGAGAAAATAATTGTATTATTTTATTATACCGGGCGTTGACACGATACATAGGGATTTTACATTTATATTTTTTTTTTTGCAAATTCCTGCTTCCCGTTTAATTTTAGAGAAAAAATAATTAAAATGTGTTTAGAATTTCAAAATCTGTCTAACATGTTGCTTTGTTCAATTTAAGAATTAATTAATAATTAATAAACTAAATATAATTAAATTTGAAAATATTGGTAATGCAATTTAATTAGCCATGACATTCATATAAAAGAACCAATGAAACTTAACGTTACTTTTGTCTATGGTTGCAATTTAACATGGATTTTTTATAAGTCATGGCTAGTGCAATTTAAACACGTAATATCAATATTTATTAATTATTTATAAATTACACACAAATTTTGAAACTTAATGAAGTATCTTTTTTCATAAATTTTTAAATTCTGAACACATTTCAATCCATTCAGTGTTTCTCTAAAATGAACTGAGAAGCAGGAATTTGCATATATTTGTAATATTGATATGCTATAAATATCAATATTACAAATATATGCAAATTCCTGCTTATCACTCGAAGTCATTGTCGGGTATGTTCGTAATTTAGCTGTCATTAATGTGTTAAAGTGATGGAATGAATTCATGAAGTGTTATAGTGGGGGATTTTTTAAATATTATTTAATTTAAAATTTAGGCTCGGATGATATAAAATGTTTGCATAATTGTTACTTGAATTTTGTTGATAAATTAAAACTGCTGACAGATGTTTACAACTGTATTTAATATTTAACGATAATTAATTTTCTTTTTCCTTTCGGAATTGTAAAGTAGTAAGGCAGTGTCCAGATAATATATTTAGCTTTTCTAAAAATCGCATTACAAAGGATATTATGAAATTTATTTATTTTTGTTTTAGCAAATTACTTTAATTAAATGTAGAAATGTGAGAATTAGAAAGCTAATTATATTTCGTTTTTAAAAATTAATATTGCTTCGGATTATATTTTTTAGTTGTAGTTCTGGTTGGATTGAAAACCCGCAAACATTACTATGTTAAACTAAACTTAGCCACTTATGATATCATGATTATGATTGTATTAATATGTAATCTTTACCATAATGTTGAATAAAGACATTATTATTCGTTAGTAACATTCTTTGAAGTCAGTGAATAATGTTTTATTAGTAATTTTCAAAATTCTTTCCTCACTTAAGTTATAATACGATTTAAAAAGGTCTGTCACATGCATCAACTTGTCAATCATATAACAAAAAAATAATTCTGTTCGTCACTACCGTTTTACTTTTTGTTATGTAATATTATCTATGAAAAACATTTTTTTGTTTATTGACACATCAAACACTTGGTGAAATTATAACTAGATATCCTTAGGTAATAAAAAAAAACACTTGTTTTTTTGTTTCACATATCTAGTGATGATCAATTGTAGAACCATTCTAGAATTATTTTATACATACATGCATTATGCTTCGTAATATAATAATAATAATAATAATAATAGTTTATTAACGGCAAACGCCTTTTCCATAAATCGTACAATAATCATTAATAATTCCAATAAGAATAAAAACATATAAATGCATACATGAAGTAGTACACCCGAAAATAATAAAATAGAGTTTAAAAATAACATGAATACGCCAAAAGTAGTCAGTATATGTTGATACAAAATTACTACCAACTTACGTCCCATTACACTTTAGAGAATGTTTACAAGAATTAACCGAAGAATTAAATAAGTTGAACCAGCTATAATTGTTGAATTCATTTGCTATTTTTAACAATGAGTTCATAGATCCAGAGTGGGTTCTATGAATTTTTATGTTAAATAGCGAATGAGACCGTAAATTCTTAGTAGTGATACGAAAAGATACAGCTTCCAATAAATATAGTATGTAGAGGTCGGCACTAATTCTACGATTCTGTAGTGATTTTAATTTAAGGTCATCCATAATCAAAGTGTATTCACCAGCTATATATTGAACTCCACATATCTCAAAAATATTTTCTGGACAAGTTAGAATTGCTCCGTATTAGTTAATGTGAAGGGATTCTAAATAGATGTTGCATACTCCAACTGCGAACTGACCAATGAGCAATAAAGTGTTTTAAGATAATCAACATTTAAATCTTTGCTTATTTACCATATAAATCCCCATAATCTAAAGCATTTGCAATATGGCAATTAAAGGAAAATTTATTATCAAAAGTTACCCCTAAATCTTTCATCACATTAACTTTTGGCAGACTTATAGAATTAATAATATGAGTAAAGTCATACAACTGTTTACATCTGGAAGTGGACATTTAAATAGGTTAAGAATAAATTATCGTTGCACCAACCATTCAAATTATATTGTACCTCTAAACGGGGTTAATTATAATTACCGGAACGCCTAAACACTATAAATAATAATAAACAGTTTCAAAATATGTTTCTAATAAACATTTCTTGAATGTAAACAGTCTATCATTTAAACTCTCAACAAAAACAAAATATACTCAAACATTAACTACGGACATCATAAAATGTAATAATAAATATGAATAGATTGGTAAAACAACTACCAATGCAATAAATAAAACAGATCAAATTCAATAACTTTAAATTCTCGACTAGTTTTGGGTTATCAGCCCATTTTAAATTTTGAATTCTCTTGAAAATGGGCTGATAACCCGAAACTAGTCAAGAATTTAAAGCTATTCAATTTAATTTGTGTTTTATTTGTTTTATTGGTAGATTTTTAATAATCTATTCATATTTATTATTACAATTTAAACTACCAGTGTTTAAATATTAAAACTATTAATTAATAAACAATTACTTATTTTAATTCATTTTCGGAATTAAATAATTAACCCAGATTGGGGAAAGGTTATTTTAAAGTACCCGTAATGTATTTATCGAAAGTTGAAATTATATCTTTTAGAAATCTTCCATTTTAAGTATACAGGATGTTCAATTTTCAATGAAAAATGGCAAACTTCTCTTTTTCAAGTGGAACGCCATATATTACCTTAATTTATAATTATAAGAACTTTTTCAGGATATTTTTTTAAGTTTTAAGTTTTACAGATTCTTGAACTTGAGAATATTTTGCCATTTATATATAAATTGATTTATTTCAATCAAACGGATAAAACAATAATAAAATCAAAATAATTAAACAGAATTAAAGTAGTATAAAACAAATGCATTTATGAATTGTTTATAACTTAAAAACAATGCAATGTATAGAAAAGTAATTATTATATTTAAATATAATCAGTTCATCTCATCAAATCATCCGGATGTTAGTGATCATGACTTTTAAATAGATGACATAGACTGGGCAAGGACAGGCGGAAAGACCACAGGTCTTTAGCCAGTTTAGAAGAAAAGATGTAAACATAGCTTAATTGTAAAATATATGTAATATATGTATGTATAATCTTCATTGACAGATATTTACAATAATATACAAAATAAAATTACAGAAACAAACTTAACAACTTTCATATTTTTTGTTCATCTTTTCATTTATTTAAGCGTGGTCAACTTATTTAAAAAAGGTAATAGTTGTCCTTTCTCCAACTTATTTTTTATTAAACTAGATATATTTCGGAAACTATGTTTCCATTTTCAGTAGTTTTGATAAATATAAATACCTATTAGTTATATTTATCAAAACTTCGATTACTGAAGATGGAAACATAGTTCCCGATATATATTTAGTTTAATAAAAAAATAAGTATGAGAAAGGACAACTGTTTTTATTTAAATAATTAAAGTCTCCACAACCAACAACCAACATAAGCTGTATTATTTACTTATATAATTTTTATACCAATCATTTGAGTTTATTTGTTATTTTCCAGTATTATGTGTATAATATTTATAGTTTCATTTTATATATTTTTGTTATTATTATATAAAAGATATTGTTAAACAGGTGATCCGTAAATAAATAAATAAATTTATATCTATTAATTAATATCGACCAGTGGTTTTTCTACATTTCTATATAACAAAATTGATCGATTCAAAATAGATAATAATAATGAGTATTATTATTATAAGGCAAATAATAATAATAATTATTATCTATTTTGAACCAATCAAGGAAGAATTTATTTTATTAAATAAAAATATTTATAATTTTATGGTATTATTAAATGCATTATTATCATTTTCTTAGAAGTTCAGTGGTTATATGTATAGCTACAAGGATAACAGAGGTAATAGTTAGTAACAGATGAATGATTAGGACGGGAATAGGAAATAGGAGTTAGTTGAGGAATGAATAATAGTGTTAATCGATTTATTGTTTGAATTAAATTGTGTTATATTACCTCGAGTGGAATCGTCTGTAATTGGAAAACGTTTACTTGCTTCTGATAAGGCAACGTTATAACGTAAAATATATTCTCCTATTTTTCGCAGGATTGTAAAGGGTGATGCATTTTCTTATCATACAAAATATTTAAATTAAAAAAAATGCCTTTAGCTATTTTTTTTCTATCAAAAGCAATAATATAGTTGTCTATATTCGCTTTGTAATAACCATTTATTATTTTTTATAAAAAGTATTTAATAGAATGAATGTAAACTAACAAATTATTAATGTCCGTTGTTTTGCCCCTGTGATTAAACAACGATAATATTAATTAATACTTTTTGAATAGTTAAAAGCAAATTACGTGAAAATGATTTAATTAAATTAAAACAGTTTAGTTTTTAATTTAATTGAATATACAAACAAATAAATATTCAGTGAAGAAAAATGTTTTTTGTAAATGTTTTTATATAAATACTTTAATGGTTGAGGCTGTGACTTGACGAAACTGTATATTCACAATTAAATGAAAACAACATTTTTTTTAGTTTCACAGTTTTTTTTTAGTTTCACACTTTTTATCGTAGAAACACTGTTACAATTGCTTCACCAACAAATGTTACAACGGTTATATACTTAAGAGCTAACAGTGGGGGTGGAGGGGGTTTAAGCGAGTGTAGTACAGTCTATTATAAAATATAAATTACAGTTGAACTAAAATAAATTTAACAAAGGGAATTTATTTACACCTGTTTGACTACATAATAGTAAGCCTTGTTTTTTTTATTTATTTCCAATTGTTATAAAAGATTGAATTTTTTGCTTTTTTTTTCAATATGTAATATTTTGAAGTTAGGGTTGAAATTGTGATTATTTTCCAGAAGATGATTTGTATAGTTGTGAAGATGTTCGGCTATTCTCTCGTTGAAAATCGGGTCTGTCCAACATACACCATCGATACATTGTAACATATACACTCTACAATTATTTTCTTTGTTTTTTAACCTTTGCATTGTTAATGAATTTATGTAGCGAAAATTTTGATTTAAAACTAACGTTAATATTATGTGCTTTCAATGTGTTGGCTAATATTAGGGATGGTTGTCCAATAAAAGAAATAGATGTAAATATTTATCAGTATTTTTGGTGACCGAGAAAACTGATTTTAAAATATATTAATTTTTAGGTAAGTTTTATGTCAATTTTTAATATTTATATTTAGTAACAAAAACGCGCATAATGAAAATTTAAAGGATCACAAAATTCTATGTTATAATGGCTTCACATCCTTTACCTCTTAAATTAATTATCATACAATTTTCTATTCTAACTGGAACTAGTAAATTGGCGTAATAATTGACTGTCTTTTTTTTAATTCAGGCCAATGTTAATTTAATTAATATTTAAACAATGTCAGTATATATTCGTGATATTACTTCTTGAGACTAATTTTTTATCAATGATTATTTTCACTTTACTCCCTATCTACTATATAGCAATCTTAAATAATAAATACTTTTTGTTTCAATATATTTTATTAGAGAATATTTAATTTTTATCTTTTATTTTTAAAAAGTGATTATTTATTTAATAAGGTTAAATATTCAAAATAAATTATATGCGCATATAACGGAAGATTATAATTTTGATATAAAATATCAATGGAATAAAACTAATTAAGATTTAAGTTTCGTGTTTTATAATATAATAGATTAATGTATCAAAATATTACATAAATTTTAAATTCAATAAAAATGCGTTTAAAAAATGAATATATATATCGCTATCGCTTATTTATAACTCACTTTATTGTTTAAATTGCCAACACCGAATATTCATACAAAACATATTATATATTATATAGGGGAGCGATATTATGCAAATGGCATAAAAAATCGATAAAAGGATGTGAAGTTAGGGGTTTATTCAGATTTTATTGAGTGCGTTTATTGCTTAAGCGTATGTGAAAGCAATCTTGGGAATCGTTGCAATATTTGATTTATTGCAATTGGGCTGATTTACGTTTAATAAAAAAATCGTATGTTTATAACATGATGCAATTATTTGACAGTATTATGTTTTTGTTATCATCTTTGTTGTTTAATACTAATAAATTACTTATTTGTGTTACACTAATATTTATTCATTTAATCCGACCCGTCACTATTATAATAGAATGGCTCTACTAGTTAAATATTAATGACATAGTACTAAGTTTATATTAAAATTATAAATTTAAATAGTAATTGTTAATCATTTTTAATTTGTTTGTTACATACAAAATAATATAAATTCATATCAACAAAATACATCATAATAAAATACTATTTTGATGTATTTGTTTGAAACAAGCAATTAACTGTTTTAAATACCTAATAAAGTTTATTATTATATTTTAAATAGCTTCTCCATTTAACACTTGATAAAACGTGTTGAATAGTATAAATAATGAACATGGCAGAAAGACCGTTGGTCAATAGCCAATTTACTGAACTGCATTGATTTGCATTCGATATATGATTATTAGTTTCGTGAAGAGTATAATCGTGAATAAATTACCACTGTTGTATCCTTTCTTCACACTTTCTTAATCTTGTTATATATATATATATATATATATATATCTAAACATTAGAAAATAAAGTGCGAAGAAAGGATACAGCAGTGTTAATTTATTCAATGTTATGTATTGATACTTATGTAAATATGTAAATTTATAAGTTCTGTAAATCTAAAGAACATTAGGTTTGTTTCACAAATTTGTGAAAAATTGATTTAATTAGTGCACATATAAGCATGTTTTTTTCTGTAATTATTATTAAATACTAATATTAATAAATCAACAGAATTATTTAAATGAATATTATATGTATATCTTATAAATGATAAAATTAATAGATAACCCTTGAAGTAACACTGGATGGTGGGTAAAAGCAATTTTAATGCAAATTTTAAGGCAGCCACAGAAAAGGTACGTACATATACATACACGCACAGTGAACGTTCTGTTCGTTTTAAAGATAGGTAATGTTGTAACTTTAACAGATGTTATCTTCACGGTAAGACATATTGCCAGTAGATAAAAGCACAATAGCGTGTTATCTTCTACATGTATATGTGACCCTATAACTTTCCCAAAGGCTGCGCAAATCGTGCACCGCACTTAAAAATCTGTTTACTTTCGTCCTCACGATTTTACTAATATTTATGCGTTAACAAATTATTACTGTTTCTAACTTAATGTTATTTTTATATTGGATTCGTTATGAAACATAAGATGCTTTTTTTGTGTGTTGCACTAAACATTTTTGTTTTATTAATAGGTAAAATGTGGTTTGTATTTATAAAAAGTATATCCACGAGATTATCACGAGAATAGCATCAAGCAGGAATGAGGGTAGCAAGCCGCATAACTCGAACTCAAACGTATACATAAGAATAGTCTACATCTAAAGATCGTAAAACATACCACCTTATTGTTCAAATGAAAAGTTGTACAATGTTCGTACTGAGTAGACAAAGAGACGCGATGAACGAGAACTGTGTACTGGAGAGACCTTTGCAAAAGAGCATAATGAAATGTATTTAGATTTCCTCGTTAAGATTGTAGGCATAATCTACAAAAGAATATTACGGCTCAAACAAATGTGCACTTATATACAATGATGGAAATAGAAAGAAGATATTTACTCCATAAGAATGGGGCAAACAAGGGGATCTTTGCTTGTAACAATTACTCAATTAATTTCTCGGTTTGAGATAATTAACATTAATTTTTAAATAAAAGTTTTACTTAGTAGCTAATTTATAATTTTCTACTGTTTTTATCATTTATGTCACTACGATGGCATACCTACATTTTTTCATTTTTTCGCCTGAATACTGGTTATATATATGCAAACATCTTTATTCAGACAATATGATAACAAAATTTTACAAAATTTGTTATAACTTTCTTTCTTAATCTTATCCTCTTTTACCCGTATTGGGTGTCGAGATTTATTATAACAATATGTACAATTGTGTTAGTAGTCTGTCATGGACTATCGACCCTGTATGAATTTATGGTGATTTGCAAATTAAAACTATGCTAGGTAGCTGACCTGTCATGTATGCATGAGTTAATTGGTGGATAGTGACCTGAATACTAGTCATTTTATTAGAATTAATAAAAACAATGTATATTCTATTGTTGAATATTAATGTGAATGTAAATATAACATCAATTTGAAGTGTTTTGTCCATTGTTATTGGGCATAAACGGTGGTAAATTTAAATATATTTTATTTTGAAATATTTCGCCACTGTTTTTTTTTTTGCACATTAACATTTATGTTACGTAAATTGCAATAGCTAATAGTAAAATAATTAATTATTTTCATTTTTTTTTAAATTTAATTTAAATAACTCTGATTAAGTGAATACTCTTGTTCTATTGTTTTTAATATTACCATATTATCGACACTTTTAATAAAGCAATGTGTACATTTTATAATTGATAAACATATTTTTGAAATATTTTGTTATAATAACTAACATCTTTATATAATAAATAATATATATATATATATATATATAAAAATTGGCTATCGACCGAATGTCTTTCCGCCTTAATATATAACGACTATAAAACCTCTGGTCAGTGGCCGTTTAAAGAATACTCTTCTCTATTAAATGGTGATAAAACATATAGTTCCATTTTTAAAAAAAAATGTTTTTTTTTATTAATATCATGAAAACGCGATGCTCTTTTGTTTTTTCTCATTACATCATTCTAATCCATGAAGAAATTACTTCTTTAAAGTTCTCGTTATTTCTTTTACAGAACGTAGTATTTTTCCGAAAATTCAACTTTGTAACATCATATGTTAAAAAATTGAAGAAAAAAAAACAAATTCTGGTTTATTTTAGAAGCCAATTAGAGTTTAATCGCCCATTATTGCTTGAATTTGATACTGGACTATACCAATCAACAGCCTTTTTAATGTAGCTATCGCTCTAATCTAACTTGATATGTTGACAAACATAAACCACTATAAACTAAATAAATAAATATATATATATATATATATATATATATATATAAACGAGAAAGTGAGCAAAGATTTAGTAAATTAAATAAAAAGAATTTAAAAATAATTAATAAATTATTCCCTTCTTAGCTACTGTAACATTTGCTGTTTTTAACAACTGTGACCATGTGAATAAATCCTTTTTTCTATTATCATAGATTAATCAATAAATTGGCAAAAAATCGCTCATTGCGGGCCATTTTTCTAAAGGTGTGAATGTAGAGCAACATTCAAGTTAAAGAAAACAAAAGGTATAGGTTTGGATCACCAAACCTATACTTTTGTAATAAATTTTTTTTATCAATTTTCTGTAAGACCTAAAATATATATTTTTTAAATTGTTTCATTGAATGTTTGTCCTATTTTAAAGTACTTACATTATGTAAGTTAAAAAGTGGCAGTAGCTATAGTAAAAATATTTTTTTAATTATTCTATCAAATATTTTTATTTTCAAGAGAATTTAAAATTTTAAATTCTCTTGAAAATGAGCTAATAACTGCTTGATAAAGTTGTGGCGAAACAATAGCCACAATATTAACAATAAATTGTGAAATTTTGTACAAAAGTGTCTTTAATGTAATCTAGTTATAACAAAATAAAATAGTATTAATTCACTTGGTCATTGATATTTAAATAAGTTAAATAAAATAATGAAAATAATTAATACATTATTTCCTCTTTAGCCACTGTGATATTTTGACTTATGTTACGTAAGTACTTTAAAACAAATGTACATCAAAACAACTACTTCTCGAGCAAGTATCTCACCAGATATTGAATTACATAATGAACATTTGCTGTTGCATATCAATAACATATTGCATAATCCAACAATTTTTACTGTACATAGCGAAAAACTTTACGCAAGTGTCCATTATGTAATTTGTATGTATTTGTTATAATGTACTTACGTTAATCGAAGTATCACAGTAACTAAACAGGAAATAATTTTTTAATTAATTTCAAATTCTTTTTATTTAATTTACCTAATTATAATTTTAATTTACCTGACGAAAATCCCGAATTTATTGATCAGAATGTAATTTAAATTAATAACTGCGAAAAAATATACCGCCATCTCTTTCTACTAAACCGCACCCTTAAATAGCTACAATTTTTACTTTATATATTTTATTGTGGAGGCGGTTATATTGTTAGATGCTGTATGTACTTAAAATTAAAAATACTAATAACTGAAGACAATAAAGTAATTAGTATTTTTAATGTTATTTTATAAAATTCTCGATATAGCAACCACATAATGATTTATCTATTAATTGCAAAAGCGCGTGCTTAGTAATACACATGGTAAACCGTATGGTTTACCATTGGACACTTAAAAGGACGCTGGAGTATATGTTGGGTTGCCTAACTATAGTTTTTTTATTTGCTTTTGTTATTAACATTATACTACTACGGAATTTTTATTATTTGTAAAAAAAATACATTGTATGTAATCTAACATAATATAAATACAGAGGCAGAAAGACCATTTGCCGATAGCCAATTGGCTTTTGAGATATTTAATGCAATTTGAACATGTGAAATTTAGCAAATATAATCAAACTGAATTGAATTATTATTAATTATGCGTCGATTTTATAAGTTAATGAAGCTTCGTTTTTCAAAGATTTTAAAATTCTGAACACATTTCTATTCTTGCAGTTTTTATCTAAGCATGTTTTTACATAAAAATTGTATTGTAAAACATATAAAATTTCTATATATACCTATCAACAGCCGATGTATACATAATCTTTATTGACAAATACAATACAATACCTACATATAACATAAAGTATTAATATATATGGTCTTTCCGCCTAATTTTTTGTATTATAGGTAAATAGTTAATAAATATTTCAGAATATCTATATTTGTTTTGCAATAATTTTCAGTAAAATAGTTGAGTTTGCCTTGATATCAAGCTGGTTCGGCCTTTGTATATTTTTAAACAAGTTAAAAAATATGAATGTATTAATTAAACAGTTAGACAATATATTTAGTAAAATATTTGGGTTGGCTTGAAATCAAGCTATATTTAAAACAATACGTTGGAATTTTAAAAACGTGGTAATTCTAGTTCTACCTTGATGTTTCATTTTATAGATGTGATTTTAAATCCTTAGTTAGATTGGATATGAATAATAAAGTGAAAAATCTATGAGTGAAATAAAATAGCAGACTTTTGTATTTTAAATTAAATAAATTTTGTCCTTCTAATAAAAAAATAAAACAATAATTCGAACAAAAGTTACTGTACTTGATCGACGAACAAGTGTTTAATGTTCCACATTGTGTGAATCAATTCTAAACTATTTCATTAAATTTAATTTTTGATCCCAAATCACAGCTGGACAGAATCTCTGTAAATAACACAGAGTGTGCTGTGTTGTTTTTTAGTATATGTGAATAGATTACATGGATATAATTGATTTATTGTCAGAGCCGTTTTTGGGATTGAATTCTGGGGTGTATATTTTTACATAACGAATGCCCGAAACAAGGAGGGTTACTATAAATAAGCAAAGCGAAAAAACCTTTGTTCCCGAAACCGAACATATCGCTCTCGAAATGCGTTTCATTCTACTAGCTTCATTGAATAGAGTACCGCGAATTTAGGGCCCTTATGTAATATTCAGAGCGCGTCTTACATATGTGAACATTTTTGAATGCAATAGTATGGTGTGTGGAAGGATATAAGAGGAAAGTACAGCGCGGTGGAAACGGACAAGCGACAGGGCATTGCTGAAAAGTGCAGCCATTCTCTTGATTTCGCATTTAAAATCGAGTTTAACTAAATGTCACGGTTTATTAATTGTAAGTAACGCACAATCATCTATCACCACCATGTTTTCTACATAAATTTACGTGAAAAAAAGCAATTGCTCGCAACTGCACCCTCTTCTATGCTTCTTTCCTATTTTCCTGAAATGTCTCGCTATATTGACTATGTGAGATATGCCCCTACTTTTACAAGGACGCAGTTCGTATTAGATTCACGTACGCGGAAATTCATTTTAGATGCATTCCAAATATCAATAGAATTTACCTAACTTTTCTATTTTAGACATTGATTTGTGGGCAATATGTCTCAGTTTTGGAATATCTAAAAGACTTTTCAATACTTTGAAATATCAAACAATGTTCTTAGAAATTCCTTTATACAAAAATCAATTGTGCATGTGTAAAAAAGTTAAAATATGTAACACAATATATATTTTTAAAATTTGATCGTGGAGACTTTTATTTAGCGAAATATTAGTATAATATTAAATAGAAGTGAAACCTGAAACATATTGTATTATCATTTAATATTATATCAAAAATAGTAACTCTTTTCTATTTATAGTATAGTATATAGTTCCATTTCAAGTCATTTCACTAAGTGAATTTACAATCTATTTAGTAATATTTTTAACTATATTATCATTAATCACTTGGTGTAACATGATTAAACATATATGAATGAATATAAATAAAAATCACTTGGTTTGTTGCACAAAATATTTGATTTATTCCGGCTAGTTTCCGCTTCTAGCCATTATCAAGGAAAGTAAAGGGTGGTGAATTTTGCACTATAAAAAATGATTCTCTCGATAAAGAGCTATTTAATGAGAGAAGTATTTATTTTGGTTTTTGAAAATTCTTCAATGTCAGAGTTGATTTTTTACATGTTTATTGTTTAATTTATTTCTGTTGAAGATAAATTGCAACATTAAAAATCGGAGTTTCATAAGATATTTTATTCAACCAAACAACAAACTATAGCCTTTTCAGAACAATACAATTCTTTATAAAACCATAATATTTTGTTGTTTTCGTGAAAACGAACTGGCGATGTCCAAAATGTACGCACGATCAACGATGCCAAAAATATGATTCAAATAGATGGCGACATCGTTGTTAGTTTGTTATTAAATAATAAATATTATTTTTAATTGAAATAAAAAATAATTAGAAAATATGTAATAGAAACGATGACCCGATGATAATCAGTCGAAAATAAATGCTGGTTTATCTTGTAATGTCCGAGATAGTCTCACCGAAGTCGTTAGCATTATCGCAGAGAAGGCGGAATTATACATCACACCATAACCCATCAATATGAGATATCGTATTGAATATAGCTGCCATAAAACTATTTATAGCTGTTTATTAGTTTTTAAACCAAGAAAATCTTAAATAATAAAATTACAACGTCTGGCTTTTTGCTCATTAATCAATTGTTAAAATATTTTCAATTTGATTTTTATTCGATTCATAATATGAATTCACTTTTTTGATTGATAAGTCTAATAATTGTTGAAAGTTCATAATTACTTATATTCAATATCTATCTTTCAATGTCTATTGTAATATCGCTTCTTCGCCTAAAGAAGCCACAATTGTAGCGAGATTATAATAGACATTAAAAGACTATATATAGTGATATTTAATATAAAAAAATCATTTTATTTTATTTATTTATTTTAACAATTGAATTTACGAATATATTATGAATAATGCGTTGATAACATAAATGTATATATTGTATTGTCTTGACATTGTTCATTAAATTAATTTTATGAAACCATTTGGTACCCTCTTAAATATTATTGAATATGTTACGGAACAATCATATCAAAATTAAGGCCTATGTGTACCTGCGCAAAATGCACACCACCAACAAAACCGTAACGGTAAGGTTTAAATTTGTGAGAGCAAATGTTATTATCATATTTTATACAAATAGTAACTTATTTATATTAAATGTGGATTTTTAGATTAAATATTTATTTTGCGGGCGGAAAGACCTTTGGTCAATAGCCATTTCTTAAATAGGTATTTTAAATAATATTATATATTCAAACACCTTTATTCCCAAAGAATACATACATATTCAATTTAATATACAATACATGAAACAATTTAAAGCTATCGAATGGAGGCCTAAAAAATAACTTAACCTATAAATAAATACTTAAATATCTTTTTACTAAAACGAGTAATAAAATCTTTAATTAGATTATTTGAATGAATAATCCAATTTTTTATCTCTTTATAAATTTCGATAATTTGCACAGTTTAGTCGTAAAAAATAAAATTCAAATTAATCTCTTGTATTTTTTTGATAAAATGCGAATCTAGACTTATTAGAACTCTTTTACTTTGTTTCTATAAACACTATGTTTTTGTTATTTTTATGATTGCTTTCCATTATTAAACGATGACATTCTAATAATTTTTATTTCTACAATTGCACTCTGGAATCTAAAAATATAATTTTATTCGAAACTGTAATTTTTATTTAAATCAAAATCAAACCATTGTCGATAGCCAATTAACAGACATAAAATATACATTTGATTTTGTAATTTATAATATAGATTATTATTATTCAAAATCAAATGGCAAGCAATCAATAATTAGTGATATTTAGCTAATACAAACACTAAGTGGTATGAAAATGTGACCTGAGTGGAATAAAAAAGATGCTAGAAAGAATGTGCATTATTTAGTTTCCCCAAAAATTAACGGTCTTAATCGATTTTGAGCCAATTGAACTGACCCGGGAAATTAACACAGGGCCTTATGGGAACGGTTTAAACGAGACCCGTCGTTTTGCCATTTCCGACGTGTCTACAGTTAGACCAATATTACAAGATTTACAGAAAAGATAGAAGAATGGGGTTTTCGGCATTGGATTCTCAAAGATTGTAGCTGTATTTTTAGTTATTGTAATCTTCTCTGGACTTTCGTTAATGTCAGAAAAAAATCACAAAGTTGAGCTAAATTTTCGCCCACTTTGCGAAGGTCAATTTTGGGAGTGTACTAATCGAAAACTAAATTGTCGATGGCGCTCATATTCTCACAAGATATTCCCCCATTCTTTACCTACATTTTGGTATATTATTAAGCTATTTGACGATTTTTAAATTTTCGACGAATTTTTGCATTTTTTTCGATATGATTTTTTCTAATTTCGATGAATTTTTTTTCTCTCTAAAAAATATGAAAAAAATCACGGACACCCTTGATGATGCTAGAAAGGACGTGGACTATTCAGTTTCCTCAGAATTAACAGTTTTAATCGATTTCTGGCCAATTAAATCGACCTGTGAAATTAACACGGGGCCTTATGGGAATGGTTAAAGCGAGAGCAGTCTACTGGCCATTTCAGACGCTTCTCCGGTTAGATCAAGATTACAAAATTTACAGAAAAGATAGAAGAATGGGGTTTTCGGCATTGGATTCTCAAAGATTGTAGCTGTATTTCTAGTCATGGCAATATTCTCTGGATTATCATGAACGTCAGAAAAAAATCACAAGTTTAACTAAATTTTCGCCCACTTTGCGAAGGTCAACTTTGGGAGTATACTGATCGACAACTAAATTGTCGATGAGGCTCATATTCTCACAAGATATTCCCTCATTTTTTAGCTACAATTTGGTATAATATTAAGCCAACTTCAAAATCATGCTGGAAGATACAAAATGTTTTCTTTTAGAAAAGTGGTAGGCATGGAAAGGTAGTAAGAATTAACACAGTATTGTTCCTTCCTCCTTCATTGGTTGCGACGCCATCGAAGCCAATTGGAGCGGGTGTCTCGGTTCTTAATAAAGACGCTACTAATGAGAAGGTAGACTCGTGGCGCTGTATGGTGGAAAAGAAAACAACTTTCTGCATTATTGAATATTTCTTAGATTTACTGCTAACCTCAAAGTCTATCTTATTCATCTACCAACGAATTGATAATTCTAAGCGGTGCTTGGAGCTGTGGAGCTATGTATGAAATTTGGCTTCATCGTTTCACACTGTAGTCAAATGACAGTCAGCCAAGTGGACTGCGCAAAATGAACCGACTCCAAAGCGTAGAAAGACGTAATATAGGTTGACAAGATTATGCGCATGCATAAAAAAAATCGATGTTAGCCTACGAACTTTTCAACCCAACTGTTTCATGATATAAACCATTTTTCATTGACTTACGTTCTACTTACATATCATTTACAAAAGTCGTTTATCTGAAATCCATTTCTTAAATATATTAGGCGCGCAACTAAGTTATGCTATATTGTTTATGAAACTTCAACTTTATTGTGAAAACATGTTTGTAACTATGTTTTAATTATTCAAAATATTGCCCATCGCTAGCGACAACTTTTTCCCATCGTTTTGACAGAGCTCGATTACCGTCACGGTTGAAGTCTTTTGAGGCTATCCATGAATCAAGTCATTCTGAGATATGAGCGGAACTACTGATTAACCAGATGTGCCATCGAATGGAACAAGTAACAATCGGACGGAGCAACCTCTAAGGAATTTGACGAGTGGGGTAGGACTCCATTTCAGCGTTTTTACGTAGGTTTTAACGGGTTTGACGATGTAAGGCCGAGCGTTGTCAAGTTGTAGAATCACTTTTTCGTGCCCCTGCTCGTATTGTGGCCGCTTTGCTCGCGGTGCTCGATTCAATCGCATCAATTGAGTTCAATGCCGATCCCCCAGTGATGATTTTAATCGGTTTCAAGAGCCCATAATAAATACCACCGCCCCGGGTCCCACCAAATACACAGCAAATCCTTCACGACCTGAATATTCCACGAATCCCCATGATTTTGGGTTGCTGTAATGAATCCATTTTTCATCTTCCGTAACGATGCAATGAAGAAAGCATTTTCTTTTTTGCCGGTGGAGCAGTTGTTCACAGGCAAAAAAAACGACGCTCAAAGTCTCTTGGCTTCAAATCATGCGCATGCAATCGCTTGGAAATGGCTTGGCGGGTAACTCCTAATGCTGAAGCAATGCCTACAATGCCAACATCAAAATCTCCGTCTTTGAAGCGACGAAACAAATCACGGAACGTTGTTTTACTTCAAGCAGCATCTTCGTAATTTTTTTGAAGTCCTCGATGCGCTTCAGACGCCGTTTTCTTTGAATGAAAGAAAAGCAACACTTCCCGCAAATGAAGATTATTTGACGCAAAATCAGACATTTTCACACAACCAAAAATGACGCAACAATAAAATCACTAATGTATCAAAACGTTGTGTTTACCATATGTCTAAGCTTGGTTCATGACGTTTTGGTTATGTCACAATCGACCAGTACTTACTACTGGAGCCATCTCTTGAAAATCAGCGGGAACTTAGTTGCGCATGATTTCCTTAATTTTTCGTTTGTTTGTAATAGTAAGGGAACTATTGAACTACAGGTTCTACACAATTCCGATTATGTTTAAAACAACTCTTCTATAAATTTATTTCTAGCATGAGTATTTTAGTAGGTATCTTGCTCGGAAGACAACTAAAAATACTATTTAGAACTTTTTTAAACAAATGAAAAATATTTAAAGTACTGTATCTCGGAACATTTTAACTCTATTGAGCTGTACTCTATATACTCAAATTTTCACAGAACTTAAAAAATACGAATATGAAGGCTCCTTCAAGGTTCTCCTTTATCCTCACTCCTATATAACATATTTTGCCATCATATATACAATCCGGACCTCACATATTTTAAACCATTCCAGTATTTCTTACTTTTCGCTGACGACACAGCCCTCATCACTCACGCCCCCACTCTTCAAGCTGCCCGACGATCACTACAAACTTCTTTCGACTCGGTGCTCAAAATGGCGCATTAAAATGAATCCTACTAAATCCAAACATTCCACAAAATTACACTACAGTCCCCCACAATTTCCACCAATAATACCCTAGTCTCTCCTTCCAACGTCTGCAAATACCTAGATAGGATGCGTACTTCAAACCACATATCCTTTCATCTAAAATCAAAATTCAAAACAGGGCTCGGCAATTCAGATCTCTTACGTACAAGCAAAAAGGTATATACATTAAAACCTCTACTCATATATACAAATCTATTTGCCGGCCCTTGTTAGATTATGGTACTATCCTATTCACTCAACTCATTCCTTCCACTATTTATCACCTCCAAGTCGCCGAAAGATCCTCCCTAAGGATCCTTACCAATCTCAGACAATCCCATTCCACAATCCACACAAATCCCACCCATATCCTAGCCTATATTAGCCTTAAGTAAAAAAATGTCAATAATTCTTTTAAGCTACCCCTCCTTACAAAATTCTGTATTCCCCGTAACCCTAATATCCTTCCTAAATACAAACATCCTACCATCACCATTCATCAATTTATTTGCGCAAATCATCAGGACGAACAGTTTCAACTAGGTAGCAGGCGGTCTTTCCGCCTTATGATCAATTTTATTAACATTTTACATTTTACTTGAAAGCTCTAGATTTACAGTTCCTGATATGTAAACGGTGATCTTTCTTATTTGAACACCCTGTAGATTAGATAAGTAGAAGCGAGCAAAAACTAACCTTTTTCAATTAATTTGGGAAAGAATTATATATTGTCATGACTCTGCTCACTTGTAGAACAAGCGCATCAAGGCATGAGTCTACTTGGAAATGAAGAAATTGCATAACAATAACATACAAATACACCCAATAAGGTTCGACCACCTAGACAACAAATGCAGGGATGAAGCCAGGACGGAAGACAAAAATTGGAGAATGTCCGACAAGAGAAATTCCAACTAAACTTAATTAATGAAGGGTTATGACAATATAGTATTTGTAAATATCGAAATCAGTGAAACAATCAAAGTGCTTTTAATTTTAGATTGAATATTATTTAAAATATTTAATAATCAGAGAACCCAATTAAACTTATTCGACACTACAATCAATTTGAATCATTGGTTGTAGTATTAAAAAAATACGTTTAATTGGACTTTCATTGACTAATGCTTTGATTTAGTATACCGATGTATTAAAACATGTTTAAAGAACTGAGAAAGCCATTCAGATATATTTAGTCAATGCGATCGTGTAAACACAATATAAATAAATCAAATTGTAGTTACTAAATAAATAATAATTTCGGGCAGAAAGGCCGATAGCCATTTTCTAAGGCTTAACTACTTGTAAATGATTGTAATGTAAATATTGTGATGTAATTTAATGTAACTATCAGAAATAAAGATTTTCTTTATATATAATTATTTCATTTTTTAATTACCGTAAATATTTGTATAATATATTGCGTAAAATATATCAGAAAACGAATCTATTGTAACTTATAAATATATACATTTAATTGAATAGTGGTTTAATGTGTTAATACTTCGATGAATATTCTTGTCTGAAATGAGGCAATTGCTAACCCGGGGAATGAAATTTCTTGGGGTTTAACAAATGCTTTCTGTGACTCGTTGACGCCATCATCCTCGAGTTTAATTGTCCTTGGTCGGAGCAATCTGAATGTTAAAATTGATTGGTAACGATAATTATCATCTATGACTCTTTGAAGTGGCAGATATCTGCGCGATGCCCAATGCGGAGGGTGGTAGGGATCCAGCTATCATTCAATCAACCGTTGTCCCTAAGGGCTTGCGGGAATTAAGTGACCTTACCAGCCTCCCTGTAATTACAGCAACCCCGCTACCCATGATCATGATCACTTTCAGATCTACGCCCTCTTCGCCAAATTAATACCGAATCCCGATTATTACCGTCAGGACTCGAGCGGAGCAGAACAATCACTAAAATATAAAACGTGACTAATTGCGCTGCTAATGTATTCTCTACTCAATATCCCCAGCCTAAAACTCCTCTATAAAGGAAATTAATATGAGAGCGACGGATTATGCGTTCAGGAGATATTAAACGGTGCACGTAGATGTTAAACAATAAAAAGGAAAGAAAAGCACGTTGAATTGTAAATAATGTTAAAGTCGCACAACACCACCGCGATTACTTAAAAATTCGAGGGTCCTCGATTTTCGAAGTGAATGTCCTATTGAGTTATATTTCAGTTGACAGTAAAAAGATCTATAGAATATGTAAGAGTCCTATTCTACCCTCTTGAAGTTAGGAATTTTATTTACATAATTTTATATTCCCCGAAAAAACGTGCTGTCGTTTGAGCTATATCAGATGGCACATGTTTATTTATTCACCAGCAGACTACTTCCAAATAAATGAAATAATCGAAATTTTCATTCTTTCACTTTTATATAAAATATGTAAGTAGTCCTACAACTTGTTGATTTTAAAATAGTATGACAATATTGGCTCATGATTATGTTTAGTATAATAAATATTGCCACACAATGAAATATTCTATTATAAAAAATAACCATCAAATAAATATAGTTATTATTTTCGTACTATAATATCACATATATTAATTAATTACTTTTTAATTAGATACGAAAAATGCTGAAAATAATTAATTATTTTCTATTAGTCACAGAAATGTACTATGTACAAAAAGTATTAAAAGAATTATAAATTGTCGCAAGTATTTCCCGGGTAAATACCTCGTCGCTCTATACATTGAAAGTTGCCGTTGCACGACAAATAATATATATTTTTTTTATACTAGTTCAAATTGACCTTAAAAATATTATTAAATAGTGCAATTTTAATAATTTGAACTAGAAAAACAAAACAAAAAATGGATCTTAGAGGCGTTCACTTCGTGGTATATTTTCAATTTTAATGTAAAGAAAATACTTAACTTTTTTATACCACTTTCATTTTACTTTAGTGTCTAATTTCAATTACACGATAATCATTATCAAACTAAGTACTTAAAAATGGGGTACACAGGTATATATATTTAATCTAAAGCGTTTAGAAAAACATTTCGATGAAAGTCATACGAGTATTTTAATCCAAAATTTGCAATATTATACTTAATTTTCACACCTGAAATTTGGCGGTCTCATACTAAGGACAAAAGGATATTTTTTTGTTCCTTATTTGGGTAAAAGGAAGTATTGAATTGATAGCAATGAATCAAAATGATTATATTGCACTTCTGAAAAAAAAGTCCATGTGATTCAGAAATGAATTGGGATAATATGGAATATTGAAGACATTAGTTTATTTTTGATAATTAATACAAATAATTTGTCAAGGATATGGAGTAGAGTAATACGACGCTAATTGCTTAACTCTAAGGAAATACTTTCAAGTTTATCATATTATCATTAATTTTATTATTTCATATATGTACTTGCTATACTATTAAATATTACTTATATCATTCTATATTTAATTTAAAACTTATATAGCGATACAAAGTTTAATCGACAATATAAAAACTCTTGGAACAGTAATTTAACGGCATAGGGCAACGTCTCTTCTGAAATCCGTGTTTTATTCTTACAACCCTTGCATTCATACGCATTGTTTCTCATATTAGCGATTGCGATCAATCCACAGAAGTTGCAAACAAACTTTCTCTCAAGAACTGAGCAGATCCATGGGAAATCAGACAATCTCGCTCCATCTCTCCGAAATGGAGTCCACCGTCCCTGGCCCTACCTGCCATAGTTTGTCGGACGAGGATTTGCACAGGACCTCTATTACGTAAATGGATTTTATCGTCCCCCGTGTGTTTTAGACCTAAGAAAATTTGGACATTGATTTTTCTGTCGGTGTGGCCGATTCATAACCACGGAGTTGATAGCCGTACTATTGGAGTAGAGTAGAATTTTTTTGCACATTGACAACATCGTTGATGGTGTTGCATCACCGATTTCTCCTTTGTTTGAAGATACTTTTCCTTAAATGCATTCAATTAAATGGCCAATTGTCATACGGTAAGGGATAGCGAGTGGGTTAATGATGTTATTAGGGGTGAGGCCTTCGCATGTAAATGGCATATCCTCTTGTCGATATTGAATTCCGCTTGTTCCTTTCTGTCCATGCCGAGCAGCAAACTTGTCACCAATTTTAGGGATACGTACTGAGTGCATCCTGATTTTACAAAACTTATATCCTTCAGAATTTAATGTTACCATAATTTCGATAACTCCTGTTTCACTGTTCCTCAAGAAAGTGGAAGCATCTGAATCTCTTCGTTGTACCACCAACTCATCATCGTTTTCTGGTAAAATAATGGTTTTACCAATAAATATATAATCACCAGAGACATGGATACTGTGGTAAATTATTCAATCATCATCGAACTTGTCGCACAGAGCATTTCTCATGCCTTTCGCTCTGCCTGGTGGGCTTTTCAAATTGCTCCTCTTGATCACTCCTATACGTTTTGATGCTGCATCTTTGTATGAACGGAAAACATAGACTCAAAGAATCCTCCTTCCACAGGAGATGCATTCAAAACGACAGAATCTTCTTGGTTGTATCCTGTATAATATAAAATGGTTAGATCCTAGTATACGTGCTACACCTCTTATTTCATTATTTTCGAAACAAAGCCCTATAAAAGGGTATTTTTATGATGAATGATGATCTTAGGAGTTGATTTTTGGTGGTTTTCGGGTGTTTAGACTTGTATTTTTTTCACAATTCAGCTCGAAAGTCGGAAGGTTATGTCACTGATTTTCCGTATTTCCATCACAATAAAAAACATTCTGTAGTTATTTTGCGCACCTATTTACACTAGTGTTACCCTTCAGCACGCTTTTATCGTGTTAAAACGGCATTTATTAAGGAAATTATTGAATTTAATTTTCACAAAACTACGTCATCCGACCGTCATTCATTAAGCGTACGTTCGACGGTGAACTTGCGTTTTGCGTTTTCATTTGTACATTAGTTCTCAACGCAGACCATAGATGGCCATCCAACGGAATGGTGCTCCACATTTTTCTCTCTCATTTAGTTTAAATTGTTAAATATCCTCCCTTTTTTCGTTTAATCTATGCAATAATAGATTAATAACCCTTTTTATTGTTTGCTTTCTATCTTCAAAACCTTTTATTTACCTAACCTATAGATCGCCTTTTTTTATGTAATAACTCTTTTTAATGTTCGCTTTCTTTCTTCAAAACCTTTTATTTTCCTAACCTATGGATCGCCTTTTTTATGGAATAATCCATAATATTATTTATTAATTATGATAAATAATAATATTTAATCTAGGGTAACTCGTAATCGCCATCTCGTGGTCGTAAGTCGTGTTATACTGGCTGCACGTTCTTGATTTGAAACGTCTGATATGAGCGCTGTAACGCGGCCAACTTCACGGTGAAGTGTAGCACGTATACTAGGATTGAGCCCATAAAATAGCTACAATGCCATTAATTACAGCTGGTTACGTAGTTATTCCATAGATCTTATTGTAATGTATGTCTGAACGTGGAAATTTGTAATGTATACACCCATAGCTTGTTTACCCATAACACTTTGATAAGTATTGCTGGGACAGGATGAATTTCACAGTGAGTATAAGTCGTACAGTAAGCATATTTTTTACTAGTCTTAAATCCTCAGGGGACATAGCAATCACCACAGTCTCTTCTTCAAGTGTGTCAAAATATTCAATGATAATGATACCTGACGCTACTAAAACTTGCCAGTCATAATTCTTTCAACATGTCCTTTCTTCAACAAGAGTGTATCATTTTCAACAATAAGAAGCGGTCTACAGATTCTACCAGCATCTGTGTAGATTCTGATTTCTCTGTCTCTGATATCACGAATCATTGATACTTCAGATACAATGATATTCATATGACGTCTAAGCTTCTTTAAAGTTGCTATCAACTGCTCGGGATCTCTATGAACACCAATCCAATAACTGTTTGCGAAAATCATTGTAGCATCTGCAATAGCCGATGGAGCAATTTCCTCCAAATTCTCCATAGACCACTCCTCGAAGAACTCAAGAAAAGCGAGGGCTGAGAACCTAGAGAGATGTAGGCCTTAAGCGCCAGATTTTTTACCAGATCTACAGCAGCTCTCTCTGGAGTCTCGGTAGGATAGATGCCCAACAGCGTGTTGTGCAGCTGCCTAGGCTTAGCCAATTTACCGCCCCGACCAATGGAAGAATTGGCACGTCGTAAATGGGATAGTTTTGAAGCGAAAATCAACCTGTTCAATGCCTAAGATACATCAGCACTAGCCTGATGGGCTTCCTTTTAATCACCCCAGTTACCAATAGCAAGAGAGTTTCACAAGAATTGAATTTAATGTTGTTAAATAATCAGAAATGTATTATTGATCTTAACTTATTTTTAAACATAATAATGTTAACAATATTAAAAAACAATTATGTATAGTTTATTGTATTACTCAATATATTATTAATAAAATACGAAAATAATTGTAATACACGTTATTAAAATAATATTAAAGACAATATGAAATTAAGGACATTTTTAAGCTTACAATAAAATAGTGATTAATACGTGTGGTTTCGTGCTATATTCAACGATTCTTAAATAAATTAATTGCATTCATAATTTACCCCTACTCCTGCTCCGGAGCAGTCACAGGTTTTCGGAACAGGTTGATGCCTCATTCTGGAACTTTCCGAGCTGTTCCGCAAAAATCACAATTTGTACCATCCCTACTTTAAACTTATTATAACGTGTGTTCTAATTCTAATAAACTATTAATTTGTGCTATGAATCAGATATTTGTTAAATTTATTCATTTATTATAAATAACTGTGACCAAGTTCATAACTATTCCTTTCTATTATCAGTTATTTGTTATTTTTCAGTATTGCCTATATGCATCTGCTTATTATACTTTAATAACTAACTAACTAACCATCTTTATTCAAATGTGTATATGTATGTACAATAATATACAAAAATTAGAATTATATTCTGTAGATGATGAATCGGCTATCGACCGGAGGTCTTTCAGCCTATATTTTAATATTATACCCATGTTATGCGTTTGTTAAAACATGAATTTAATTTAGTGAAATAACCATTACGATTGTAATTGTTACTATTTTATTGTCTCCTCTTACATTATTTTTATACAAGTTGTATAAATATGAATAAAATCAATTTTTATTTCTTTTTAATTTTATCCACGAGTACAGTATTGTAATTGGTAATTGGAAAATACAACTAAAACAATATTAAATAAAAATCCAGCAGCGTTCAATTAAAAATGTGTTAATTTAAAACAAAAATATATAAATAAAATTAGATTAACATCTAATAAAAATAATAATAATCATATATTAAATAAAAATGATTTGAAAATAATTAATAAATTATTTCCACATTTAACTCTGTGACTATTGACTTACCTACGTAAGTACGTTAAACAAATGCACATTAAAACAACTACTTCCCGGGCAAATACCCACGCCGGACATTGAATTACATAATGTACACCTGCTGTTGCACATCAATAAAATATTGCATAATGCAACAAATTTTGATCCGAGAAAAATTTAATGTAAAAACAACAAAGGAACGTTACATAATATAAGGCCATCTGCAGACACGTGTTTCGGGATCTATCCCTCGTCAGTACAGTTTAATTTGATTTAATATAACTGATTTAATTTTGCTGATTGTATTTGAATTAATTTAATTGATTTATTTTAACATCTTTAAATTATGTAAGGCATAGCTGTACTGACGAGGGATAGATCCCGAAACACGTGTCTGCAGATGGCCTTATATTATGTAACGTTCCTTTGTTGTTTCTACATTAAATTTTTCTCGGATCAAAATTTGTTGCATTATGCAATATTTTATTGATGTGCAACAGCAGGTGTACATTATGTAATTCAATGTCCGGCGTGGGTATTTGCCCGGGAAGTAGTTGTTTTAATGTGCATTTGTTTAACGTACTTACGTGGGTAAGTCAATAGTCACAGAGTTAAATGTGGAAATAATTTATTAATTATTTTCAAATCATTTTTATTTAATATATTTAAATAACTGTGACCAAGTGAATGAATACTGTTTTCTATTTATATAATAATAATCTTTGACATTTTTATCGAATGTGCACGAACGTGATCATATATGCATAGGGATTTTACATATAAAAACAAATTTATGTAAATTACTGCTCCCACTTCATTTTAGAGAAAAACTGAAAGAATTGAAAAATGTTCAGAATTTAGAAATATATGATAAACGATACTTCATTAACTTTTAAAATAGCTATATAATTTATAAATAATTAATAAATATTGATTATATTTGCAAAATATTACATATTTAAATTGCATTAGTCTTGACTCGTGAAAAAAAATCCATGTTAAATTAGAAATAGAAATATGTCAAAAGTGACGTTAATTTTAAATGCATTTTTTTACATGAAAGTCATGGCTAATACAATTTAAATATGCGATAATTTCCAAATTTAATCACATTTAATTTAATATTTATTAATTATATATCGATTATAAAATTGAATAAAGCAACATTTTAGAAATATTTTGAATTCTGAACACATTTTAATTCTTTCAGTTTTTCTTTAAAATTAAACGGGAAGCAGAAATTTGTAGAAAATGTTTTTACATATAAAATCCCTACGTATACCTGATCGCGTCAACACCCAAATATAAGTATTTTGAAATATAGCTTTTATTGTATCTTGTTCGTAATGTTTGTTCGTTTTTTTATTACGTTGTGGTGAAATCTTTTTTCACAAAATTATTAACAATAATTATTAAATTATTGTTTTCATATTTTCATATTGGATTCAAATTTTATAAAAAAAAAATGAGAATAAGAATAATGTTTTATTGATTTATAGTTACTGCAAAATTTATTAAACCATAAATATTATAATGTAAAATAAATAATGCATGATAATTAAATATATAGTGACAAGAATCATTTATGAAGAGCCACGATTGAATATAAGCTTGAAGAATATTTACATTTTCCATTTGCCCGTAATAACCCGAGCAGCGGGGAAATATTTATATAAGGGAAAGAAAATAGATAATGGATCATCTTTTATTCCTGGCGTAATCCTGAATGTTGACAAAATCCTGGTCAGTTTAGTAGTCGTTCCAGAAAGATTTATCACGAATGGTAGAATTTATATCCTTTAAGTCTTCCGAATTCAGTGGAACGTATGTTGTGGTCTTCAAGGAAAATGTGGGGAAACGAAAATCTCTCTCGCATAAATAAAATTCACCTCAGCATTACATTTTAGTGTTATTAAAATACTCGATTACCATATAAGCGCTCTATGCGCCCGTAGAATATCTATAAATGTAGCGTCCGAAGGGGAATCTTGAATAATATTTTCATGCGAGAGATTTATAAATCAAGGTAGGGTCCAGACCACTGATATTCAATTCCCTAGTCAAACTATCGTCCATTGTATATTATTTCAGGCGTATTTACATGAACTATGGGGCCCATATGTTATGAATTTAGTCAACAATAAAAGTTGATGATGTAGTAAAATTTCGAAATAAAAAATCGCATAGAATTTAAATGTGTCTGCATTTGTATGTTTCCCTGAAATATAAGAAGGCATTCCTTATTCAAAAGTTTTACGAAATATACATGGCATATCTGATTTAAAAACATATATATATAAACATGAAATATATAATGCATTTTTCAATAGCATTAACAATAATTAATTCATTCATTTTAAAATATGTTCTCTAATTCAAATGTTTATTATCACAGTCTAAGCCACTTTTTCAATAGATATATACCGTATGTTAAGGCGATTAGGTATACATAGGGATTTTACATCTAAAAACAATTTTATGCAAATATCTGCTTCCCAGTTCATTTCAGAGAAAAACTGAAAGAAAAAAATGTGTGGACAAATTGAACAATTTGTCAATAATGATACTTTGTTCAATTTTCGAATCGATGAATAATTAATAAATTTAATGTATTTAAATTTGCCCTGTTTCTCATGTAAATAAGTGCATTTAAAATAAACGTTACTTTTAACATATTTCTATGTTTGCAAATTAACACGATTTTTTTTTCATAAGTCATGGTTAATGCAATTTAAACGCATCTTATTTTATATTTATATTTATTAATTAAACATTTAATTTAAAAGTTAATGAATTTTTTCATCGTTTTTTAAATTCTGAACCCATTTTAATTCTTCTAGTTTTTCCCTAAAATGAACAGGGAAACAGGAATTTGCAAGGTATTGTTTTTAGATGTAAAATAGCTGTGTATACATTAATTGATAACGTACATGTTAAAGTTAATATTTCTCGTACGGAATAACCCAGAAATTTATTAATTATAACCGAATTTAATGTTATTTTCATTTGATGAAAGTAAGTATACAAAAACATTTTATTTAAAATTAATCACACATTTATTTAATTATTTCCGTGGTGAAATATGAGGAGTTGAATATTATAAAATAATTGTTATTCATTTAATAAACCATTAAAATACATGTGTTAGCTCTTGCGCGCGCCGCACCGCCCTCGTACTTGTATGGCCCGTAGGGTACGACTTACCCTCGGACCGATAAGAAAATTTATATCTAATGTAGAGTTTCGCTTGATACCAGGGTACCAAAAATTAGCTGTATATTTGTAAATAAAATGTACTTGGTAAATCTAAACTTTTTGGAACCACCGCTCAGAGCATTCCCATCCAGCTAACAGCATGCATGAAAGGAAAAACAATTATTCAATTTTATAAGATACTTGTTTTAATCTTATTAACCTTATAAAATTTATTTAAATTGAAAACTATAAAAACTTTCTTGATATTCACAACCAATCAATATGAACTGAATACTTTTAATAGAATCAAGTAAAAAAACGTGGTTATATCGTAAGAAAGAGAGTATCTAAATAATTTAAAAATAAAATAAGCCATTACATAAATGAATATATTTTATTTGACAATCGTTATAGGTGTTGTTATTAAATGTAATAGTCCATTATTATTTGTATATGCATTCAAATGCAAACATCCCTATTGGAAACATGAAGCATTCTCTAGTTACCAGCATTATTAAATTACAGTCATGGCTACCAATTAAGCTATGAATGTTGTATTAATATAATTAAATTATATAATCCGTATATAGCAAGTAATACATTGTTAAAGGATCAAATAATTAAATTGACAGAATTTGTAAATAAAGTTGTTATAATAAGTAAATAAATAAAGGCATTATATTGTAAGTATTTTCTGTAATTGCGAGTGTAAAGTCAGGGACTATCGCAAAACGTTTTTGAAAAAAAATCCGCGAACAAGCCATTTTTTTAAATTTTAAATGAGACATATTTTACTGTAATTGTAACTTAAGGATCGTCTTTTCTTTTTGAGTTATGACGTAGGCGACATTTTTTAAAACGAAAAACATATTTTTTAAGCTGAATTTGGAAGGAGCATGAAATTCATCAAATACGCTATATGATGTATTTTGAAATATTTGAGATAATTTCTTTTAAAGTTTTAAAAGCAAAAACTTAATAACAATGAAGAGTTCCAAGTTTTAATAAAAAAATCAAGTAGGCATGTAATAATTGCCGTTAAAATGATGACAGTTTTTCATCAATTTGTTTATTTTTTTTACTATATAGTTTTTTCATAATTAAGTGAATAATGATATATAATAATAATCTTTATTTCTTTTTGATTTATATATCTGTTATAAAAAAATATATAAAAAACCAATAATAAAAATTACAGAATCAAATTTATAATTTAATATCTGTTTAATATCTGCTATCGACTAGTGGTGTCTCTCCGTTGTTGTCCTGAGAGATATGATATCTAACTGTCTGTGTCAGAAGTCATTGTCGTGTAGTCATTAATGTAGTGGAGTGATGCAATGAATTCATGAACAGTAATAATTGGGAATTTACGTTTAGGGTTTATATTTTTTACGTGGGATACATAGAGAATTGATCAGGTTTAAGTTTGTGGGATTTGAGGCAAATTTGTGAACCAAAAAGGAAAGTCTGTGTTCGATAGGAACGATATTAGTTATTTCATAAAGAAGTGGATGTGAAGGATTATGTAAGGGGTTTAGGGGATGCCTGATTTTTAATGGTGCGATATTTGACTGAAAAAAAAAATGCCTGGAATTTTGTATGTATCAATGTTATCTTCAATAATAATAATAATTTATGTGCCCAACAGAATACAAATTCCAGTTACAGGTACAAACGATAAATTAAATTCAAATTAATTACATTGTAAATAACAAAAAATATTAATACTATTAAAAATAATACAAAATAAAATTAAATAAAAAATAAAAAAGAAATACAACAAAAAAATACATTAAATAAAAATGATTTGAAAATAATTAATTAGCGTGTACATTATGTAATTAAATGTCCGGCGTGGGTATTTGCCCGGGAAGTAGTTGTTTTAATGTGGATTTGTTTAACGTACTTACGTAACGTAAGTCAAAAGGCACAGAGCTAAATGTGAAAATAATTTATTAATTATTTTCAAATCATTTTTATTTAATATATTTAAATAACTGTGACCAAGTGAATGGATACTCTTTTCTATTTATAAAAAAAAAACTCCTAGATCTTTAAAGGAGTCAGCACGTTCGATAGATAATCCATTCACATTATAATTGTATGAGATTGATGACTTTCTTCTGGTGTAATTGACTATTTTACATTTAGCGATATTTATCATTAGATGATTGTCATCACACCATTTAGTCAGCCTATTTAATTGGTCTTGTACTAATTCACAATCATTATTCCACATAGCAACGCAATAGATCTTTAATTCGTTGGCATATGTGAGTGTATTATATTTAAGAAGAACATCATTAATATATATGAGAAACAGTAAGGCCCCAAATTAGAGCATTGAGGTACCCCCGATTTCGGTAGATATCCAGATGATTCCAAACTATTGTGTATTACACACGCCTGTCCACAAATTAGATAATTTGAAAAAATAAATATATAAGCTTGTTATTTAGTCCAAAGCTTGATAATTTATGCCATATAATACTGTGACTTACCTTGTCAAAGGCCTATGAAAGATCAGTATATATAGAACCAGCCTGTGCATATTTGTAACTATGAATTGATTAATTGTAAGTAAGTTATTAACCGTAGATTTCTTAGCCATGAAACCATGCTGATTCTTTGATAAAAGAGGCTCTACTTGATAATAAAGTTGATACACATTTCAAATACCTTCGAATAATCGGTCTATAATTTTGTAAGTTCGCTCGGTCACCACTTTTATAAACGGTAACTACACGACATTTCTTCCTTACCGTTGGAAATATACAAGTGCTTAATGATAAATTAAATAGTATAGTCAGAGGTCCGGCAAATATTTCCACACAATCATTCACCAGGAAACTAAGTGTTTGATCCAAACTTGAGACGCATTTATTCTTAATTTTTTTAATACATGTTTTACATTAGAAATTTTGATATCGTCAATGGTGATATTTTTGTGAAGATTAGAGAAATGAATGGTGTCCGAAGCTATATGAACGTCATCATCATAGATAGAATTGAAGAGATTTGCGAATTCATCGGCTATTTCTTCTGGGGTGTTGAATATTAAGTCATTATTTATCAAGATAGATGGAATCAAAGACAAATTTCTTTTTAAATTTACATAATGCCAAAATTTCCTAGTTTCGTCAGAAATAATCATCTCCGAATTGCAAATAAATAATTTATAGTCTTCACGAATTGTAAGCTAGATACAATTCTTGCTTTTTTAAATAATCATGGTCTGATTTATTTTTTATAACGCCTATGTAAATAGATTTTACTTTTTATTAGTTGAATAGTATCAGACACATGATTAGTGAGATTGGGAATATTAAAATCACCAACTATAATTATGAGTTCATCCTGAAAATACGATGACAATACATCTAAAAAGTTATCAATATAGTCTGCGTTATATTTGGCGAAATATTTATTACAATAACAAGAAATTTAGAATTCTCATGTATATATACGATATTCCGCAACAATCAATTAAAAGGTAATTATTGTTAAGCAATTTGTTATTCGAAGCGCTTGAAAATAGATAATGTCTGTATGCAACCAGAACTCCACCGCCACATTTCCAACCTGTAGCTAATGTGTTACGGTCCTTCGTCACCACAACACAATTACTACAGAATAGTTCTTCAGAATTAATTTTAATTGACTAGCAATTTGCACTGATGGTTATATTAAATTCAATAGTTTAACTGTTCATTTGGCGTACGTTTTGGTAATATAGGGGCAATGATATTTTAGTAGGTATGTATCTGTTGGGATCTGTTAATTTAAAGAATTCGCAACAATTTGCGGTATACCATTTTTGTGAACAATTTCCAAATTTTCTTCACCTCCATTTTTACGCCTTTCCAGTTCATCCTTTAAGGATTTATAGTATTGGCGTTGTTGAAAGGATGATGACACGGACATATGTTTAAAATCGTCCTTATTCCTTATATCTTTGAATTTCTTAACAGAGTAAATACCTCTTTAGTAATATTTAAAGTAATTCTAATGCGTCGTTTCAAGTTACCGCCACTTGGCAAATATTTTCCCACCCTCAGGGGTGTGACATTTGCTGTTATGGAGCATTGGTCCAATATAGAGACCAATAACTTTATAGGCATCGGTTTACTTCTGTTTTGTTTTGAAATTACCTTGGATCACTCCATAAATCATTACGTTATTCCTATTTTCTTGTCGTTCGATAATTTCATTAATTATTGCATTCATACTAGATTCATCGGATAAAATGTTAGCAGAAGATGCGCTTTGTAGGTTTGTTAATTATCTTTGCAGCTTGACGATCAAGGATTTTAATTCTGTAATATCATCACTTAATTTATTGCAATTGATACAAGACTACTTTAAACATATCTTAGCCAACAAGGTGCGTAACTCAGTGTTGGATAGGCCCACACAAGATCCCTGTTATACATTTTTATAAATCGAACTGTTTAAAGCTTTATGTTGTTTAATTTTAGCGTTACAACATACACAAGTAAGGTTCATGTTACGTAATTATTATAGGGAAATTGGGTAGACATAGCACAAAACTTCACGTTAATATCCGTTATCGTGATTGTCTGTATAAAATAGTAATATTGTCTGTTGACGGGAGAATGTTTGTATTTAAGAGAGATTTTAGGGTTACGGGGAATATTGTATACAGATTTGCAGTGTATAAAGTGTATAGTCAAGTAAATTTAGTAATATAGTATTATTAGAGGAAATCTGCCTATATGACGTCATAACAAACATTTCTAACAAAATAAAATACATATATAATTCAGGTACTTCGCAGTTTATAAAACTATGTTATTAGATAAATAAAACCAACTGGGGCCAAACAGCAACACGAAAAAAAAATACGTATTTTATTAACAAAAAATGCCATTTTGTGTAGCAACTAAATATTGACGCATTGTTATTGTTTGATTGTAGGGCCGTTTAAATGAAATTATTACTTAATTTAACTCAAACTGTATATTAAATTATATCATTTACAATGCACAATAATCGTCGCGATGTTGACTGTGTGAAGTCTCGTGTTCATCTCTCCCACGGGTGTGTTACTCGAATCTCTGTTTGTATATTCAAAGCGCATGCGTGGTATGGCTCAATACGGCCGGCCACGCTTCCCATGATCTTTCCCGTTTCGCCGCAATCCACCCGACCGTCGCCAGGCCCATTGCAAACTTATGTTAATGATGGTTGGGCTACGGCTGATTATCAGGTAAAGCCGCAACACGCAGTATAATGTAATTATTATAAATTATATAAGATAAGATAAGGAAGTTGTGAAAACAATGCAGAACTAAACGTTAGATTTATTGGCAGTTCATTTCGTATCGTTTGAGCCAATATTCAATAAATAATAAAATGGTGCGAAGTACTTCTACAAGTTTAAAAATTCATGAGCTGGTGTTTAAAAAATATGGCCGCAATAAAACAATACGTGAAGTGGCGGATAAACTTAATATTCCTAAAACTACAGTATAGAACATATGTGTTTCTCCATAATCATTATATATGAAAATATTCTAGATAAGAAAGGTCGCCCAAAATTAATTTCTCATAGGTTAAATAGAATATTAGTTAGTTTTTAATACAATTGTTTTCTAATAGGCAAAGGAAAAGCTACTGCTGATGGAAAAATGTAAACTTTCTTTGTGAGTAGAAGATTGGTCCAGAGTATTTTTTTTTTCAAAATTTGGCGAATATGCTGGTAACTACTGCTTTGATGAGGCTTACCGCGAGGATTGCTTAAAACGCACGGCAATATTATTTTAAAGAAGTAATGATTTGGGACAACATGGCAGATGCAGGATTAGGATGCTTTGAATTCATTGATGATATAAAATATCAACAAATACTGAAATAGTTTCGCGAAGTTAAATGTTGGTAAAAATTATATATTTTAGCAGGATGGGGTGGCCTGCCACACGGCCACAACCACAAAAAATGGTTTGGTGACCACAACATAAATGTTCTTTCTTGGCCTTCCAGTAGTTTTGGTAGTTTTGATCTTAATGTCATTGAAACAGTGTGGTATTATACAGTGCGTTCATAATGAAAGGAACAAATTCATTTATTCTGCAGATGATTATTTTCTATAAAAACATTCGGATAAGTCGATTAGGATTTTTAACTATGCATATTTTTTATTAAAAATTATATATTCATAATGTCCCATAAACAAATTAACAAAACGTAGGTAATGTACAATTTATATCGATTGGATAATACCGGGGGTCGAACTGTTTCAAAGTAATGGAATTTGTCTTATAGAAAACGGTTGTGTAGAAAGCTGTCTAGAAGTTACAATATGTGTAGTGGATAGAATAAAGAATTACATTTATGAAATGTTCAACCACCATTCATCTAGCGTATGGACAAATAGTGATGGTCATTTCGGTTTTTCGAACCTCATCAGACTAGTGTGTTCCATGTGTAATGCCTTGATGAAGGCGGCTGAACGAAAATTGTTGATGCTACCACTTGAAATTAGGCAAAAGGTGGAGCTTGCGTCATCTTTTATTTATTAGAGAATTACATTTATAATTCCCTTAATCTCTCGTTTCTACTTCAAGACTTATATAACCTCTTAGTCTACCTCTTAGGCTTCGGTGCCAGACAAAATCAATTGCTGTTTTAATGTCCTAATATATGATTGCTGATTGTTTGCCTTCAAAGTCTATATGGCAATTTGAAAAGAGAATGGATAGGAGTAATGTTGTGGACCGTTTTGTTTACGAAATCGAACTTTTATGGAGGAATGAGATTTGATATGAAATTAAAAATTAAAAAGCTTTCCAAGTACAGGAGTAAAGTTATTGGGCGATAACTATTCGGGTAAAGAGGATCATTCTCCGATTTTGGTATTAAGGTTATTAATCCTTTTTCCGTTCAGGTGGAATGTCTTTTTTATAACTATAGTTGAATATTTTTATGATGTGGAAGAGGATATGTGACAGAAGGGATTTAAGGATGAGCCTTGGAATGCGATCATAAACAGGAGTAATATTTTTGTCACTATTTAGAATATAGTAATGTATTGTTGATCAATTCAAGATATTTATATAATTAGTGTGTTTATAATTCAAGATGCGATCCAAATCTCGTAGAGTACACCGACTACCTTTTAGATTGAGTAAAAGCTAATAATCATCCTCCTTTATTTCATCGTTAGACTTCTGTGCGGTTTGGGAATTTTGGAAGGATACATCTCATGAGTCGATGTGGTTTTAAATTCTTTGTCATATTCGTTACTTTTTGTTATATTGTAGATTAGTCTTAAATGTTTTTTTATTGACTATCTTTTTTATTAATCTACAATAAGTTATTTCGGGAGAATGTTCTAAATATTAATACTTTAATTTCTCCTACCTTTTTTAATTAAACTTTTTAACTTCCTAATTGTTAAGGCTTCCACTTGGTTGTATATGATCTTTTATAAATTAATAAAACACTTTAACTTTGTTTGTACAACTGATGTTTTATTTAGTGACTATAATTTCGACAGCTTTTAGTTTAATAATGACAGGCTAATGTTATCGAAACTATAGTCAGTAAATAAAATATCAGTTGTACAAACAAAGTTAAAGTGTTTTATTAATTAATATAGTCTTTTTGTTTATTTTCTTTTAATTACAAGTACTTTTTATGAACAGTCTGTGGTTATATTCCTATAAAACGTGTAGTTTCATATAAATGCAAGTTATTCAGGATTATTTTCTAAATTATATTCGAACGAATTAACAATAAAAGTATAAAACGCAATTTAAATACTTTCCATGTGGAAGCTGAATAGATGCTGAAACGGACCCTTCAATTAGTTCACGCGTTTTAACGCCTATTGGATTGTCCCGATTTTGAAGCTGAATAATTCCCCACGAATCTGTGGAGATTACAAATCACATTAAGTCCACATTTAGGAGGGGATAAATATCCGCTTCCGCGCATTGAAGATTTGTTTTATAAGTTACAAGGGGTGAATTATACCCTAACACAGATTTAACTCTCATGCTTTAGAGGCGATTTTGCTGTGCAAATTAAGAATATAAAAAACCAATAACTATTTAATCGTTTTTATAAAATCAGTTTCATACGTTTCCGTAAATTAGGTTGTTTGAAACATTATTAAAGCGTGTTTTTATTTTTCTCATTTATTAAACTTCCAATGCTTTATTTTCAATTTTATTGTCATGAATCACTCGATGAAACATATGTACAATATTGATTAATGAATAATCACTACTGTAGTGTAGTAAGACAAACAAAAATATGACGCGTCCATTAAATCGTCATTTATTAGTAAATAAACAATTATTAAATACAAAAATTGATTTTTTTTTTAATTAAAGCCTAATATTTATAAAAGTTTAACACTTTTCTAATGATTAGTAATTTCTGACCATACAAGAGTTTTCAAAAATATCCAAAATGTTACTTTTTTTCTCGTGGAATTCATATTAATAAATGCTTTATGAATTTCCGCCGCATTTATTATTAAGGTATGATAAACCCTTTGACGTAACATTTTAAATACATTGATATCCTTAGCATCACACCTCAAGCTTTTTAAAGAAAGCGTATGGAAAAATCGGGATTTTTTGATAACTTTTAAACTAAAAAGTCATATAACAGAAAGGATTCCGTTTTTTTTTAAGTTTTTCAACATTTATATGAAACATATTTCTATTCTATATATATAACATATTTATTCGTGTAAATCTACAAAATTAAATATTATTTACAATTCATATATTACATCACATATTTATGAAATTACTATCGACTACAAGTCTTTCCCCCCGTCGTTGTCTACTTACTCGTCATAATCGCTAACGTTATTGTTGAATTCCGCATTGTTTGATGAAATGATGTGATTGTAGCTGTAGAGAATTTATATTTTAGGGTGATGGTTGCGGGGCCTTTCAATTCTATTTAAACATTTATTCATAATTATAAGAAATATTGAAGACAGTAAAATAAAACATAATAACATTTATTGTTATTAAATTATTAATCTCCGTACTGCATATGTATATATATAGACAAACATCTTTATTCAGACAATACGATAACAGAAATTTACAAAATTTATTATAACAATATGTACAATTATGTTAGTAGTCTATCATGGGCTATCGAACCGTACTACATATATTTCTAAAATAATAAATAATAATACCGAATTTATTATAAACATTTCGCAAACGACTCACTTTTTTTCTCAAAATTTCTATTAGCAAATGTATAGCACTGTTCCTAGAAGACGTCTTTATATTTTACAAACAATGCTTTTCTTATAAAAAGTCAAAACAATATTTAATCTTCTCAATTAACAGGAATTAACTAAAACGATAAACGCTTATGATCATGTAATAAATGCTATCGCTAGTTTATGAGTTAGGGATTGAACGCTTGATTACATATGTGTCACGTAATTAATTTACTCTCTAAAAGACAAGGCAGCCCTTGCTATAGTTTTAGGGTTAAAGGAATTTTATCGATTTGATATATATCGTCTTTATTTACGTATTACTAATTTATGTTCTTCCCAACCAATATAATACATTTTGTTAGTGTGATTACTGGGTTAACGACCTTCGGTTTACTCTCTTGTAAGACATTTAGTAATATAAGAAATTTAACATAAATAAATATATAGAATTTCTAATTACAATCTAAGTGCATTCGATCGTATTCCACACGATGCATTAATTGCTTGCCTGAATAAATATAGTATTAGCACTAATATTGTTAATGTTCTCATCAGTTACTTACTTAATAGAGTTCAATATATTACAAATATATGGGCTATAAATCTAATGCTTATATTTCACATAGCGGTGCACCTCAAGGGTCGACTCTTGAACCCGTTCTATTCAATTTGTACATTAACGGAGTACGTTTTAATTTCAACCTCATGTATGCAGATGACATTAAATTGTTTAGAGTCATTAATACTATCGATGACTGCCACAGCTTACAAAATAACCTGGCAACATTATATAGCTGGTGCAAAAGAAACGGATTATCCCTAAATATAAAAAAAGTTTCTGGTTGAAAATTTAATAGGAAAACAAAATGATTAATAGAAAAAATTGATTGTTGTCTTTTACAGTTAAAGCCGAGTATTTAGAAGAATATTATAATTAAGTGTGTTATTTCTTACCTTACAATGGGTTAAAATCATTTCTCCACACTCTTCTTCATTTTTTCAAACTGGAGACGTTTGCGAATGTGTTGAATATGACGGCACTTTGACGTTTTATTTGTCATTAAAATAATTATTTCAATAATTAAAATCTCTAAGGGAATTTATCAGGTAAACGAAATTCTTCCGCTTATAAAATGAAAACCGGAGGTCCTATAATAAAAGTTTTATAACAGAAATTATTTATTTTCCAAGATCTAAAACTTTTATTTGAAACATTTTTTTATCCGAATTAAACAATGAAAAATTGCTAAGAGTAAAGTTGCACTTAATGAGTTTTGATTCTAACCATAAGCTTTTCAGATCATTCTACTGTTATATAAAGGTTAGATATAAAGTTTGGGCTTAATCCATTTAGCCGTTTATGCGCTATCGCGGAAACACAGACACACAGGCACAGACACACACACACAGACATTTTTCAAAACTCGATGGAATGAACTCAAAACGTGCATATTTGTTGAAATTGGCGGTTCGAAAATTTTCACGATCACATTACTTTCCCTTGGACAGGGGTCTGGGGAAAGTAAAAAAATGTTATATTTTGTATTATTATCGGCTTCATAACGCGATAATATTTGACTATTCAATCAATACAGTATTATTGTTCAATGACATTTTCGATAGAAAACTATCTTTCAACATACACATTCAACATGTTGTTAATAATGCTTTTAAGTTATTGGGTTTCGTTATTCGTAAATGACTGAATTTAAATCCATTTCAACACTTATCTCATTATATAATTCTTAAGTCTTAAGTAGATTATGCTATTGTGCTTGCCTTTGGTCACCATTCTACTTAAAATTTGTTATTGTTTTAGAAAGTGTGCAAAAGAAATTTTTAAAATACTTGTATTTCAGAAAATTGTCATATATACCCAGACCACTCAGTTTGTTATATCTCTTGCAAGAGTTTAATTTTATTTCTATTTATAATAAACATAAATATTATTGTATACTTGAATTATACAAATTAATTCACGGTTTGACCATTAATCCATATATTTTCAATCGTATTACTTTTACTGTTTCCAGACCATCTTCCCTTCAATCAAATACTTTTACACAATCCATTCCTCGTCATAGTAATTCACCTATAAATAAAATGATAAAGTGCTATCATGAGATTCAGCGTGCAATCGATATATCGTTTTTTTTTTCTTAGTTAAAATCATGTATCGCCTGACTTATTTAATTAACCATGCATGTTATATTTAGATGAGATATTATTATAAATCTTACAGCGACTTGATGTATTTAATATTAGTATATTTCTCTGTTTAAACTTTAGTCTTTTGGGAAATAAATTTATTATTATTAAATGCATTACTTTGGGATACTCTGTGGATTTCCGACATAAATTGACATGTTCTCGAAATTGTTTGGTGTTACAATTAATTTCCGTCCGAACACGGTCAATGTATCTTCTATATAAACGACCATTAAGTTCCATATATTATCGTCTTAAATGTTTAAATAAATCATAATGTAGCGGTGAATTGTCATTTTTATATTTCCTATGCCAATGATTTTTTTTTTAATTTTGTCACTTTAATCAATCCACGTGGGATAATTACATGATTACATGATTTCAAATATATATCATTTTCATTATACAATATGTTATTGTTATGCAACAGCAAATGTAGTATTGGACATTTGTTAAAGTACTTATGTAACATAAGTAATAATGTCACAGTAGCCAAAGGGAAAATAATTTATTTATTAATTATTTTCAATTTTTTTTATTTAATATATCATATTCGTTTTTAACGAATGATGAAATATTTTATTGCATCTTAAAAGATGCCTAAGGATGATGCTTTCGGATTTTCGAAATCAATCATGTTTTCATAACCCGTCACAATCCGATGTAAAATGACTTCATTTCATACTATTAGTCCAGCTTTTCACATCTTTTTTATTTCTTTCAACTGTCATTAAGTGCATAAGGCGCCTATCTTCACCACTTTTGAATCTTTTCGCTAATGAGAAATGGTAAGCGGTCATTAATTGTTTCTTGTACCACATCTATTTTTTTACGAAATTCGACATATTCACAAAGCTATAATACTATGACACCATTATTTTATGAATGAAGCATTTATTGTTTTTGAGAATTAAAAAGAGTAGAATAAAATGACATATATGTCAAATCATTTTATTTCATAGCTACGACTACCGACATCTTTTAGAAAAACTGATAAGGACTTTTCGATACATATCAGGTGCATCGAAAAGTCCTTACCGGTTGATGATATAAAATATACTTTACATATTGTAAAGTGAATGAATGATAAATGAAAATTCTCTATATAGCTGTATCGTTAGTTATTCGAAAATAAACATATTTAAATTAAGCGTAATTTATATGTTAAACGATGTTGCATTGAAATAAAACAATAACAATATCTTCTAACCACGGTGAAACGCAATATTCTCGTTTTGTTCGATGATTGAAAAATGCACGGTTTTGTTTTGCGGTCGGAGGGTGGCTTCTAATAGAACTACGAATTCAATGTACTTGGTGAGCACAATAGGTGTATGTTTTATCTATCATTGATCTGGTAGGGTTCGAGGCATTATACGAATCAGAACAACATCCTGACTCTCCCGACTCTTCCAAATAACCCGACTCAGTAACCTGATCCACAATCGGCAGATGCTTGTATAAGGCTCTCCTACGCCGCGCCCTTTAAACCGCAGTCCGCACACACGCTAACCATATCATGTGTCAATTAAAATAACAATGACCGTGTACCTAATACAATACAAAAAACGCTGCAGTTATTCCCTAAACGCTGGTCGTCATTGTCATTATCAAAAATCAATATTCATGGTTTTTGCAGCGCCTGTCAGTTTAATAAATACAAAACATATTTACTTCAGATAAAAAGTTATTATTTTGAATAATATACATTTTTAGAGTATAGTATTTCTTGTTACTCTTTATTGTAATTTATAAAATTAATCAATCATATTGTTGTTTTTTTTTTTTTTTCATTTATAAACTTCAAACAGTTATACCGTGCAACAATTCAGACAACCGCAAAATCTATGGATTAGCAAAATATTGTTTTTAATAAGAGAAAGACAAAATATATGTTAGGTTCTGTCATAATATTTGATTAGAAACATCAATACGATATTCATTTGACAGAAATCTTGAATTTATTTCCATGTATTATGAAATAATAGGCGTGGTAAAATTAGTTTGCTACATATTCTGCTTTATATTGTGTTAACACATGGATTTTGCAAGAAAATCGAAAATGCATTATGCAATAATAAAATATATATAAACATCTTTATTCCCAAAAATAACCAATAAATTTATTTTTTATACAGAATATTTAAAAACAACAATTTATGCATACATACAATGTACTTCAGGGAAACGGCTATCGACCGGAGGTCTTTCAGCCTTCAATAAAATATTATTATTATTTAATAATAATTTTGATTTATTTTCTCGTCTACCATTCATATTTATGGATAAGCGTAAACACATACTTAAATAATTTCTTATGATATTTTAAATAGAAATAATTTACATTGAATTTTTCTCGGATCAAAAAAAATTGTTGCATGATGCAATATTTTATTGATATGCAACAGCAGGTGTACATTATGTTATTCCATGTTCGGTGGGATATTTACACGGGAAGTTGTTTTAATGTAAATTTGTTTAAAGTACTTACGTTGCGTAAGTCAAAAAGCCACAGAGCTAAATGTGGAAATAATTTATTAATTATTTTCAAATAATTTTTATTTAATTTAGAAATAATTACTATTTCTAATTTCGATTATCTAGATTCATGTTATAAGATTAATTGATCTAATATAGCTCTTGGATTCATTACATGAAATACAAAGGAAATCTAAAATATGGGTTAATTAATAGCATTGTTTAATTCATACATACGATCGTTAATTAAAAAGGATCATTGTGATGTATTCTCGTTCTAAAATATTCAATGCAGATTCTACAAATATTTTGGGTTTTTAAAATTTGGCGTTTATCCTCCTTAGTAATTCTTAACTTAACTACAATCAAAATAATTCAATGTAATTATAATAATTTGGTCTCTCGCTTTTTTCTAAGTGAACGAACACATTTAACGAACATCAATAAATTAATGCTGAATAAAATTCGCTTGACTACTTAAAGATTTATTTAGTACACCACTGCAATAATAACTAATCAAAACAATATATTTATTATATATTATATTTATGTAAATATAATTTAAAGAGGAATCGATAAAAAATAACATATAAGATGTTCCATTTAAAATTACAAAGTTGATATCAGTTCCGGAAAAATAGGCCACCCTGTATACACGAAAATATTTTTATATAATACGCCTTCAGTAGTCAAACAAGTTTTATTAATAAATTAATGATGAATTTCTAACGACAAGGGAGATATCGTATTTGGATGATACCCTGTATATACATAGAATATGAAGTTAATTAATAACGAGCAGTGCGGAATGCATGTAAAGTTGTGATAAATTCATACATATTCAAAAAACGGATGTAATCGAATGAAATGTAAATTTTCTAAATTATTTTTAATTGGAGTATGAATTCCACAAATTCAATACTAGTGTTAATCCATTCAGTGCCCCTAATAAAATCGGGAGAGATTGCCTGAAAGATTATTTGTTTCGATAACATTTACCCATAGAAATATCGCCCTATTGGAGGCGGCTGTCGAGAAAAATTCGCACCATATAAAAAAAAAGAAATCATCAATAATTAAAAATGAAAATATTTTACATTTAATGTAAATCTGCTCATACATTAAATAAATTAAAAATTTCATTTTTATTTTTATGTTTTATTAAATTAAACAATTAATTTTACTTCATTATTCGGTGCGTTGACAATGAAAGGAACAAATTCATTTAAACTGCTGGCGATTATTTTCAAGAAAATCGCTAGGATAATTCGATTAGTATTTTCAACTGTGCATATTTTTCACTAAACATTTTATATACAGGGTGTCCCATAAATAAATGCCAATATAAAGTCATATTCTTTTAAAATGGAACATCCTATATATTATTGGATATTTGGATTCCTTAGAGAATTTTAGACAATTTTTGTATATAGTATTCTATACCTATCTTCAACTGTTTACGAATTAAATATTGTCAATATATTTTTTATATGACAATTATTCTTATATTATCATTTTTATGTGATGTATTACTGTAAATTATCATTTAAACTCAATTGTAACCCATAGCAATTGTTGCTATGTATTTCTTCATTTTTTAATGATTGGCATAGAATTATGGTATAATTATATATATATATATTACATCATAAATATCTACTATTCTCTAAGGAATCTATAAATGTAACAATATATAGGATATTCTATTTTAAAAAAATAACTTTGTATCGACATTTTTTTATGGGACACCCTGTATATATAATTTTTAGTCGAGAAGATGCTGTATTAAAAACACTAATCGAACTGTCCGAGCGTTTTTCAAAAAATTCTCACCTAAATACAATTAATTTAAAACATAAATGTGTTCTTTTCGTTATGATTCCACAGTGTAAATCCGTTTTATTTACTAATATTTTATTAACAGTTGAATATAGGTTAGGATACAAAAAATATTTATAATTCTCCACAGAATCGAAATATGTTATAATATATAAAGTTTTCCATTTAAAAACATGTAACTGTATTTGTTTATGCGACATCCTGTATATACAATTTTTAGTGAAAAAGATGAGCAGTTAAAAATACTAATCTTAGCGTTTTTCTACAAAGTAATCACTTGCAGATTAAATGAATTTGTTCCTTTCATTATGAACGCACTGTATATCGTTATTTAAATTTATGAAAACACTTTTTAACGTTGTTGTATGAAATGTAAGTAACATTTCAGTCATATAAATAATATAATATATAATAATAAACAAAAATATAGTTGAAACATTTTTTCAATATATTGTTTAACTGAATATTATTATATAATCTTTATTTACAAAAATAAATATATTTACAATGCATACACTTAAATATATAATGATATTCAACTCCATGTTCAGAAATCGTCTATCGTCTTTCCGACTGTCCTTGTCCAATCTACGTCATTATCTAAATATCATGATCACTAACGTCGTTATCAGTGTTCTGCTGATGAAAAGTGATGAACCGATGAATCGTAGAAAGTTAAGTATTATTCTGGGAAATCATAAATATAATTAAATGGAAAAAGAAGTGAATTTTAAAATAAATTGAACTACGCCAAAGTTTGTAGTTTATGGTTTATGTAAATGTGTAAAATTACATAGAGAGAATTTTTCTTATTATTACATTAATTTGATTTTAAGAAATTTTGTTTTAATTGCTGACTCAATAGTTAGATATTTATCGTTCCAGAAATGAAATGATGAATTAATCAAGTTTTGTAACCTAATTAGCAATTTCATGATTCCGCACTCATAAAACTTCTAACCCTAATCAGTAAAGAAACTGAAGCAAGTGTGATTTTAGGTTATTGTCATTAATTCCAGTATTTTCATTTAATTTTTTTTTTTTTGAAAATTTGAAATAAATTATGCCAAGTCAGGATGAATCCCCAACATCACTTCACAGCCGAGCTCCAACAATTTCCTACAAGTTATGGTATGTGTGAGGCCTTGCATTGCCATGGAACAAAATTCCTTTGCGATTTAATTTTGAGCATTTTTCTTTAATTACTTCATCCAGTCTGGTCAGTTAAAAATATCTTTGTGCTTCCACCAAACTATTAGCATAATCTTTTCTTTATGTAATACTGCTATCGGTATGGTTTGAGCTGATTCATCTGGTTTGAACTATGATCGTATTCGAATGATATTGTATATGACAGATTATTGATCACTAGTGATGATTCGTTTTAAAAAAGGGTCGAGATCATTGCGCTTGTGATGAATATAACAAAAATTGATTTATTCAATAAGTACAAAAGATAGGCATACTGTATGCCTTTTCCTTCTTCCTCTCTTCCTGAAATATTTGTATCTTTTTATGATAAATCAAGAAAAAAATAGAAAAGTATAGGGTTCCATTAATAAAAAATACGTCCGTATGAAAAGTCACATATTTAAAATTATTTTCGAGCAGCCTGTATAAAAGTATTTCATATTTAAAGTTATTGTTGAATAGAATGGTATTACCTTAGTATGTATAAAAAAATCGTTTCTCCATCTCAAAACACAAAAAAGTAATGATTTGTTAGTATACCTCTGCAACTGTCAACATTTTTAGAAAATATTTTTTCTACAGTAACGGCTAGTCAAAACTACTAACCATGTTGTATTGATATAAAGATACTATAAACAGGAATCGAATAAAAAAATAGAGTGAAATCATAAAGTTCATATGAATTCCGGGATAATGGGAAAATAATTTTTCATTATGCGTCTTCAATAGTCAATCAAGTATTATTAATAAATTAATTCCGAATTTGTAATGACAATTGAGATATCTTCGGTGACTCACTCTGTGTACTATATATATTTATTTTCGTTAATATTGATTTTTTATTCCTTGTTTGGACATTATCTAACAGTCATTCTGTCGGTTCTTGTTTTATGTTTACATAATGGTAATTTTATGATAAATGTTTACAATTATAAAAAAATATTATTTATTCACTTGGTCACAGTTATTTAAATTAAATATCTGAGGGATTTTATTAAATGGCATTTAAAACATATTTAAAATAAAAGTAGAATAGTTACTACTAAACAGAAAGACGTCTGATGGATAGCCGATTGACAGATGATCTGTATATTTTATATATTGTTATATTGTAGATATCTGATAAGTAAAAATTATAAGTCTGTCAATAAAGATTACTGTATACATAAATATACGGTTTCACTGGTTAAATTTATAAAATATTCAAAAAAATGTTAGTTACAACAGAATGACATTTTGAATTTTGAAAATCAATAACTTAATTTTTGGTCAACATTATTTCCAAGTTAGCCTGCTTTAAGGAAACATCCCGAACATATACAAATATTTAACAAGGCTATTTGTTTTAAACACCTTTTAAATTACCTTATATAACGAAGTTATAAACAAAAAGAGTTGCATAATTACTTTACTCACATATTCTATTTTTATCAATAATAGAAAATGTATTCGCATAGTCTAACTCGATTAATAACACCTGAGATCGCAGCCTGGACGATACGTTTTGATTAATTTAATTTAACAACTTTGTAATTTTGTAAAGCAATACTGACGAGGCATGAATCCCGAAACATGTCTGCAAATAGCCTTATATTATGTAATTTTTTGTTTTCTTCTTTCCATTAAATATTCTCGAATAAAAAATAATGCATATTGTATATGTTATTGCTATGCAACAGCAAGAATCCATTATGAAATTCATTGTGTGGCGGAATACAGACCCGAGAAGTAGTTGTTTTTAATGTACATTACGTAATGTAAGTTAAAGAGTCACAGTAGCTAAAAAGAAAATGATTGATTAATAATTAATTATTTTAAAATTCTTTTTATTTATTTTATTCTATTTTTTAAATTGAAATATAAATGTGTTCACCCTGTATGTACTTATTAATATTGATGTTTGTTTTCTTATTTAATGAATTAGGAGTTTCCGGCACTATAAATTTTAAATATATCTATTGAATTGTGTAGTTTTAATATTTATTATTAATATTTATTGTTTATTTCATAAGTTTAATAACAACAGTGAAGAATCAAGAGCGCGCGATTGAGTGAATTCGAAACTATTATAAAATTATTCCGGCGGAGTTGAGGTTTCCTAAATTAAGTATCTTTATTGGATATTTATGCAAATGCAGCCCTGCTTTTCAGCGATAAAGTATTAAGAATGAAAACTGTCCTGTATCTAAGTAATTATACGATCTTGCTTGTTGACGGAATCTAATTAATATAGGTATTTATCTTACAAATTAAGTTGCATCGCTTACTACGGCAAATACCGTCTAAATTCAATGATTAATTACTTAGTTATCTTTCACACCGCAACGGGGGAATACCAACCTTTATATTTAAACAAGAGGGCTGCGCTGGGGACTGCACCGAAACACTTTTCAATTATCACTGTATTGTTAAACGCTATCTGTAAGAATCTTATAATCCCCTCCAGAAAAAGTATAATAAGATCTTACATAAACATTTGTTTTAAGTTAATAACTAACTTGTGCAAGTTATGGTGTAACTTTAACGGGCAACTACATTTGATGATTTGAAGGGTCGGTTTGAGTTATATTAAGAGTAAATATCTGTATGAAACATTGCTCACTTTTATAAACAGTGAGGGCATAACTTTATAACTGGTTGGATTTCTTTAAAATGCATCTCCCTTTTATTTAAAGGCATATAAAGAAACTAATAGCACAGATGTTTAAATATAATTGGGGCTGTTCTACAAGGGAAAAGTTTAGTTTAAGATTTACGTTATTTTTTTATCATCACAGTCTAGTCAACTTTCATAAAGATAAATAACAATGTACGCTTCAAACATAAACATATCCCTTATAAAAAAATAGCCCCGATTATATGTTCAATGAGCTTATTTTAAAATTATTAGTGCGAATGTTATGTGTATATTTTCAAAGACCTTTGTCTCGTTTTCTTGTATAATGATCTCTCTTACCGTCTATAAGAGAGGAGATTATAATTGAAAAATGTTTTTACATTTTCTTTATATATTTCGTAAATACAATATCATATTATTTCAAATGAAATCTTTTTGCGTATTATAAAATATATTTACAAATTAATTTAATAAGTCTTGTAAATGAGAGTGACGAGAAGAGTCTAAATCTTTATTAAGAAACAACTTGAATATTTTAATAAATTAAATATAAAGATTTTGAAAATAATTAATTATTAATTAATTATTTTCATATAATTAATGGTTTTAATATTTAGACATTGGTAGTTCATATTGTATGAAATAAATATGAATAAATTATTAAAAATCAACCAATAAAACACAGATTAAATTGAATAACTTTTTTATTGGTTGATTTTTAATAATTTATTCATATTTATTTCATAATTATTTTCATTTTAAAACTGATTTATTAATTATTATTTTAAAATTCTTTATAATAATAATAACAGTTTATTATGTAACAGTTACACAAAAATAATTACAGGATAAATTATTATAATAAATATATGTCATTAATTCTAAAACTATACTTAAAAATAACATAAATAACAAATGAGAAGCGCAAAATTATACAATATTTATTATTTGTATTAATTGTGTGAAAGTAGTAAATTAATATATTCTGATAAATATTTCACTAATTGTTTCTGTGATACATTAAAGATATCTATATTATTGCAATACATATTAACACAATCGCACATCGAGTAAAATGGGGAATTTAAACGATGATTAGTATTATATTTATTTAAATATTTCATTTAAACGAGGAACGTAGAAATATAAGTTACGAAGTAAATTTTCATCATGAATAGTACTTGAAACTAGATTAAAAATGAATTTAATTTGTGAAATTTTACGTCGAGTATGCAAAGCAGGAAAATCAAATTCATTGAGAAGTTCAGTGTATGGATATCCGTGAATAGGGTAAATTATATGTTTGCGAAAATACATAGCTTTCCAAAATTTCCTTTGAACAGATTATATTTCATCCACATAACGCGAATATAAAGGATTTTATATTATAGACGCATATTTGAGTTTACTTTTAGTAAATGCTTTAGAGAACATAATTATGCAATCGGTATTTTTTTTTTATCAATTTTTGTATTTCTAAGAATATAGCCAAGGATTTTATAACATTATTTAAAAACAGTAACAATATGCTGATTGAATGTACGTTTTTTATCGAAGATAATTCCTAAGTTGCGAAAAGTATTGCATCTTTCCAAGGATATGTTATTATTACAATAATCAAATATAATATCTGAACATGGTTTAAAATATGTCATTCGGGGCTATTCTGTAATGTTTATCATCTTTATCATCACAGTCTAAGCAACTTTTATAATAGAAATTTATTCAAAGAATGTGAATTTAATAAATAACGTACACGTTAAACGTAACATTTTCGATTAGTAATAACTCCGATTATCTTATATTTACCAATGTATGACCCGAGGTGTTTCTGCAATGTCTTGAATAGTTAGTGTAATATTTTAAATTATTTCGAGTGTTTGATTCATATTATCCTTACAATTTACGCACAATTATTAAAATATTATCACTAGAAAACATAAGAAAGTTTAAGATTCAAGTTAAAAATCACGTTTTTACAAAAATCTAATAATTGAGCGTGTGTGATTGTGGATTGAATTAGAGTTGACTATATACAAGATTTTTCTGTATCCATTATTGATAGACACAATTTTTTTGTACTGAAACTTGTGTATTCATACACCATTATTAAGAAAATATGCAAATTAGTTGTGAAATTATGAATTATGTAATATTTTGAAACAATGTTAGCACAACATTTTTTTTAAATAGACAAATATATTAAAACGTCACAAAGAATTAATATTTATTGAATAGGATGCAAAGTCACTATTTTTAAGTTTTATCTATAAGAAATGGATGTTTTAATAATAATAATAATAATTGCCTTTATTGCCCAATAGGATTTCCTAATAACAAAACAATATAAAAGAAAGTACAATAAAGAAAAAAATATAAAAAATAAATGTGCTATACAACAATACAACTATATACTAAATACTGTGCACATTGACACATTTGTTAAGCTTTTTGGTTCTATTTAAATATGTCATATAATGACTCTTTTGTATGACACATCTTGTAGATCGGCAACCGGTGTAGTATACCAGTTCATGCAGTGAGTAATTTAAGGGTCGAAGAAAATCTGGTTGACTGAATTGGTACTTTGAATGAAACTTTACGAAGCAAGCAGTCGATTGTTCCATGTGAATTTAGTCATACCGACGCTACACTGTAAGAAATAAGTGATCATTTTAAACATGATAATGATTACGCTTACCATTTAACTTGTCAGTCTGGAAGCATGCTAAGTAACGTATTTCCAGTAAACATTCTAACTTTGTTAAGATTTAATAAAATGTATTGCTTAATCCAAACAAGATCATGATTATAGTAAACAAGACCAAGAGAGAATATTTGGAGGAAATTACAAATTAACTTAGTACCACGTACTGAGATAATTTTAACCATTTTAACTTTATTCCGATAATTATGTTTAGGTGGTTACTTTAAACACTTTTGTAATTCCATTCAAGAAACTGTCAAACTAGTGAAAATCCAACTTGTTTGGAAATATTTCTTTCAGTGTAGAAGCAATCTAGTTTGTAAAAGAGGTACTTTAAAAATCGTCTGTGTACCCGATCAAGTAAGATGGAGTGACTAATAGATGTGAGATACAAAACTAAGCTACAATACTTGTGACAAAGGCCGAGTAGACGTTATCGTCACTGTTCTACATATCTTAGGAAATTTATTCATGGAATAATACGTTCTGCACAATGAAACCTAAGCTTCGGGATGTAGAGGATTGGATAGCTTCTACATGTGGGGTAAACGTTAGTTTCGTATCAAAAATAATTCCTAGATCTTTAAAGGAGTCGATCTCAGAAAGGTATTCTCCTAGGAAGTCCTAAACTGGAACATAGCGGGACAGCAAAAGTCAGCAAGAATTCATAGAATTTAAAGCCCTTGCAATTTATGTTATAACAGGTTGTGATCAAGGGAGTTAAACGCTCGAAATCAGTCTATATAACATCAACTTACTCTCGTTTATTTATAAATCGTTGCAAGATTTGTCAGTGTCAACCGCTCAGGCATAAATCCGTGTTGGTATAGCGAGATGTGTGACTATGTCTACTGAGTACTGAGTCTAAAATCCAGGAGTTTGATATACAGAGAAGGAAATCAATATCCAATGTAGAGTAGTAGTTGTCTTCAGAGATTAGAGGATTGTTAGAGCAAGATAGTTACCAACATGGGAGGAGTGTTTGCCTCTCTTGAAGATTGGACGTAAAATAGTGCGTTTCCAAAGTTTAGCGAATTCATTTTTAGATATTGAGAGGAACATTATTGTTTCTAGAGGTTTGGAGAAAATACATATGCAAACTTTAAGTAGGAAAGTTGGAATTTTGTCGTCTTCTGCTGTTAATTTATTTGGAAGAGAAGCCATGATGGATATAAGCTTGACTTCGTCAACTTTAGATATTCAGAATAAACGTAATCCGCGATATAAGCAGTGTTGTTACAAAAAATATCTTTAAAAGTATCAGCAAAACTACTAACTACATCTTCAGGTATTGTGAATTAACGATTGCCATTCTGACAGGTATTCTGGATGTTCCCTTGCTTGATATAACATTCGATAAGCTTGCGGGATCTTTTTTGAGATTGTTTTTAGTGTTATTGATATGATTGGAGTATGCTTCTGCAAATAAGTGTTTCGTTAAATTGATAACTCTTTTAAATTCCGTGAGTCCTAAACGACTTTTTGGTTCCGCCACTCTTGTCTGTATGACGATTTTATTTTTAAAACTTGTCGAGTTTCATGAGTGTGCCAAGGTGAGAACTAGTAGTGACATATATCGAAACATAGCGGTCCATTGTTGTATAGAGGATATGATAGAATTTAGATGTCATTACATTAACATTATTAAATGAGTCTAAAATCCGCCAATTTATGTCCAGGAGTTTGATATACAGAGAAGGAAATCAATATCCAATGTAGAGTAGTAGTTGTCTTCGGAGATTAGAGGATTGTTAGAGCAATTTAACTGTCATGTTGCTGCCAAAATTACACAGAACAAATTATTAATTATATTAATTACAAAACAATGAATATATAAAAAATAGCCAATACTAGTACCACTGTATTATTATCGCATTTGTATATGTCAAAACAAGAAGTCATCTGATTCAGTTATTTAAAATATGAAACAGATGTAATAGAAAATATATAATAGAATGTATCTTTGGGGCTATTCCGTACGGGTAAAGTTAAGATTAAAGTGTACGTTATTAATTAATTTCACATTCTATGAATATATATCTATTACATAAGCTGTTTAGACTATGAGAATATTAATTAACGTACACGTTAAACAACATTTTTTACAGAATAGCCCTGATTATGTTTTATTACATCGGATTGTATACATACCAAATAAAATGAACAAAAGTATATTCTCCTGAAAAGTTTATTTTATGTTTCCGTATATATTTTTATTCAAATATTAATATAAAATATTATTAACAATAGAAAAGAGTATGTATTCACTTGGTCACAGATATTTAAAAATTAAATAAAAATAATTTGAAAATAGTTAATTAATAATTAATTATTTACAAATTATTTTTATTTAAATTAAATAAAAATGATTTGAAAATAATTAATAAATTATTTCCACATGTAGCTATGTAACTTTTGACTTACGTTACGTAAGTACGTTAAACAAATGCACATTAAAACAACTACTTCCCGGGCAAATACCCCGCCGGACATTGAATTACATAATGTACCGCGAAGTAGTTGTTTTAATGTGCATTTGTTTAACGTAATTACTTAACGTAAGTCAAAAGTCACAGAGCTAAATGTGGAAATAATTTATTAATTATTTTCAAATCATTTTTATTTAATTTATTTAAATAACTGTAACCAAGTGAGTAAATACTCGTTTCTATTTATCTTTTTATTTAATTTATTTAAAATATTATTATTAATGGTATACCGTATAGTTCTATAAAATATGAATTATATTAATTTCAAGCTGCACCATTGTTTCAAGTCATAAAGAGCGTTAAAATAAAGCATGCAATGAAACGAGCTACGAAAGCACCATTTATTGATCAATATATTACTTCAAGATTACTGTGCCAACTGTAGATAATGCCCTTGCTTAATTAGGGTATCACGTAGCGTAAAAAGAAAACTGTGGGGGATGATTTTTTGTATAATTGCTAGCAGAAATACATCACCTTATCTATTCCCCTCAAGTTCCTTCGCATACAATGTGTACACTATCAGGATATAAATTATCTTAGTTAATTAATAATGCGGAGCGACAAGACTGTCTTGTTTAATTAAGCATACGCTGTAAAATTTCATGTATAAATTATTTCACATAATTTCATCCGCAGCGTAACAGTAACGAAACACAAGTTCCTTGCCAGTTTCGTAAGAGGTCAACAATTATCTGCATCGTTAACGGCCCCCCGAAAAATTCTGAATTATTACTAAAGTAGATTCTCGGTGGAGGGTAATGTTTTACTTAACGCGTTATTTATTAGCCTACATTTTTTTATACTAATTAGTTGCGCAATTATGTGAATACTGTTCCCGCAACTAACGAATGAAATTACTTCATATAAAAACTGAATACAACTAAACTAACTAAACTAAAAATAAAATAAATAACAGCATTGTTAATAATATTAAAAAACCGAGGCTATTCCATACGAAAAATGTTATGTTTAAAGTGTACGTTATAAAATAACTTCACATTCTATATATATATATATATAAATATACAAGCTGCTTAGACTGTGATGATAAAAAATTATATTCACGTTAAAGTTAACATTTCCTATACAGAACAGCCCCGGATATCCCCTTTTATATGTTAACATGTTAAACTTAAAAGTATTTACAAATTAAATAAGAATTAAATAGGAATAAAAAAGAGCATTCATTCACTTGGTCACAGTTATTTAAAAAAAATATTTCCACATTTAGCTCTGTGACATTTTGACTTACGTTAAGTAAGTACTTTAAACAAATGCACTTTAAAACAACTACTTCCCGGGCAAATACCCCGCCGGACATTGAATTACATAATGTACACCTGCTGTAGCATATCAATAAAATATTGCATCAGGCAACTTTTTTTTGATCCGAGACAATTTTTTTAAAACTACTTCCCAGATAAACATCCCAATGGTAAAATTTGGCATTAATTTTTATTGATTTTTTAGTTCTATTGCATAATGCAATGACTTATTATAGAGAAATTATTTTTTAAAAAATATTTATAATGGTTAAACATAATAGAATTTGATTTAAAAACTTTATAAGTTTATAAACCAGACCTGTACTGACGAGGAATAAATCCTAAAGCATGTGTCTGTAAATGGCTTTATATATCGTAACGTATTCTTTCTTTGCATTAAATATTCTCTAATGAAAAAAATGTTGCAATAATTTGTGATGCAAAAACAAATGTCCATTGTGTAGTAGTTGTTGTAGCAGTTAAAGTGAAAATTATTAATAAATTATTCAATTGTGTAAATCTTTTCACTTAATTCAGATTAAAATAAAACTCCAAAAATTTTTTTGTCTTGCATCACAGCTCCCGTCTTCGATAGCTCATTTGGTAATTAAGTTAGGACTTTGAAATTTTGGAAAATTTACTTGGGTCCTAGGTGGTACTTCAGAACAATGATAAGTCTCAATACCTTTATTCTATCACAAGAAAATTTCAAATTAAAAATTTCAAATGTCATTGGAAAACTTTTTGATGTTAATAAAATTTATAACAAAAACAACAAAATTGAATTAGTTTATCACCACCAGGGGGCATTTCTAAAGCGTACTAAATTATTTGTATATACTCTTTCTTGAGAGGTGAATAGATGGGGATGCTTATTTTTTATATTCTTCACAACACTCCGCAATAATTTCGTCTTAAAACACTTTCTATAAAAAACAAATTTGTTCATAATTTTTCATTTTTTTGTGCGTTTTAGTATAGTATACACATAATTTTTGAAAAATCCATAATTACTTTCTACTAAAAACAAATTTGTTTATGATTTTCAACTTTTTATTAATTTCACTACAATTGTTTCGCTATGCTGTAGCTTCTTTAAGTGAAGATTTTAAATTTAAAAAGTTGAAAATCATAAACAGATTGGTTTTTAATAGAAAGTAATTATGGATTTTCAAAAACTAAGTGCCTCAGTAATCAACGACATTTTAAAATAGTTTATTAACCAAATGTGAGCAATACCTTGAGCTTCTTACTATTTTTTCTGACTACTTTATGTGCATATTTTTTTTATATCTATTTGTTTAGAATAATATTTGTACAATTAATATTAGTATATGTGTAAAATTTTAATTTATGGACTTCGATTTTGTCTGTATTTAATTGGAATCAGAAAACATTCTCTATTACACACAACTCTTAGGTTTGACATCCATTCCTATAAAAGTATAATATAGGAATGAATGTCAAACCTAAGAGTTGTGTGAACAATTTGATTAACTGTACGTGAAGGTTTTAGAATCCTATTTCACTTATAACTTGCATTGATATGTATATCTTAATTGATCGACGACATTAAAAAATAAATCTTAAATCTCTATATTAAAACAAAAAAAAAATGAACTGTGTTGAGTTTATAGTTAATTATTCCTGCAATATTATTTATAAATAAACACATAACGTAGCTGAACAATTGATGTTCCCGCTATTATAAAAAAAGTTTCACATCTGGCATCTTCCTAGACTTGACTCGCGTAAAGGCCAGAAAAAAAAAATATGTTGTCGCGGTAACTTTTTGTGAGGTAGGGTGTTGGCTTTTAAAAATAGCCAACCCACAAAAAAACGAATGCATTTTCTACAAATTCGTCTACATACGATCTTTAGGGATATATTTTAACGTGGATGTGCGTTTATCCAGAAGAATCTTAAGAAATATCTTCCAATGGGGATTAATTTTGAGTATTACAAATCCCGTTAAATTTAGATGTATTTTTTAAATAGATTTTCTATTTTATTAATGGTGTCCGAATTTACTGAAATAATTTTAAATTTAATTCCACGAAAAATACATTAATACATTGTGTTAATAAAATAAAATATAAATTATTGATGTTGAAGATATTTATTGATTAGTAAATTATTTTATATTCCTTTCTTCGTTATTTATTTTTAAAACTACATGTACATTTCAAGCACAATATAGTATTACATAATGTATAAAAGTATTTCTTATTGCAATTAAAAAAGATGGATAACAAAGTTGAAGTCTCAACCATCAATTATTAAAAAAAAATCAATCGCTTTCAGCTTCGTTATATATCGTTTTAAATTACGTTAAGACAAAATATTACATATATTATAGAAATTCTAATTATATTTGAATGCAATTACAAAAAATCAAAAAAGGAAGTAACATTATTTTATAATATTTTTGAATTTTATTTCGATAATTGAAAATGTTATTTTGCAATAAGAAAATAGTATTTAAACTTTATATAATACACTATTTTATTTTAATGACTATAGTCCATATTTTTATTATTTAAATAAGTAAGATGAATGAATTGTAAACATTGAAATATATGTCAAAACTATAGCCATTAAAATAAAATAGTCTTTTATAAATAGAAAAGAGTATTTATTCACTTGGTCACAGTTATTTAAATAAATTACATAAAAATAATTAATAAATTATTTCCATATTTAGCTCTGTGACATTTTGATTTACGTTACATAAGTACTTTAAACAAATACACATCAAAAACAACTACTTTTCGGGCAAATACCCCGCCAGACATTGATTACATAATGTAAACCTGCTGCTGCATATCAATAACATATTGTATAATGCAACAAATTTATGATTCGAGAAAAATGCAATGCAAATAACAAAAAAACGTTATTCAATATAAGGCCTTCTGCAGACACGTGTTTCGAGATATAGCCCTTGTCAGTACAGCTTTGCCTAGTGTTAAATTAAATAAATTTAATCAACTATATTCAATTAAATTAAATTAATTATATTAAATGAAATCAAACTAAATCGATTTAAATTAAATCAAACCGTATTAATTCCATTTAAATCAAAATCAAATAAAACTAAAAAAAATCTAATCGAATTAAATAAATTACATTGAGCGAACCTTATCGAAAATAATGTATTAATTATTTTCAAATCATTTTTACTTAATTTATTGAAATAGCATATTATACAAAGTTTAAAAAGTGTTTTCTTCTTGCAATATATATATATATATATATTATATTTTTAATTACCCAAATTATATTCACCTATATTATAAAATAATGTCACTTCCTTTTTTTGAGATTACACTACTGTCAGTGCAGAAATATACAACTTCCTTTGTCAATCAGCGATATAAAATTATTAAATATGAAATAAATTTGAATTTAGTCTAAATTTGTTTCTTGCATAAAATAATATTATTATTTAATCTAAACGATTAAATAGTTCAGAAAGTGAGAAAATTAAAATATTTTTTAATATCATTAATACTTGTATAATCTCAATTATTAAAAAAAACATATAATTGAAATATATGATGATTTTGACCGCTACTATGTGGTAATTCATGTTATTCGCTGCTGCTCAATTTACTCTAATCTGTAACCCAACATCACAACTAGTTTGTAAACATCAAAAAACTTGAAAATGACATGAAAACTGTCGAAGCTTAAGTCGTAACAATTAATATATATTATAAAATATATACGTAATGAAAAGTGGTAAAAAACATAGTACACCTTCATTTAACGTAATATAATTGGAATCCAATATAATTAAAATATAATAATAGGAAAAGGATTTATTCAATTGGTCACAGTTATTTAAATAAATTAAATAAAAGGATTTGAAACTAATTAATTAATAATTATTTTCTCTTTTGCTACTGTGACATTATGACTTATGTTACATGAGTAGTTTAACAAATGTCTAATAATAGACATTTCTGTTGCATAACAATAACAATTGTATAATGCAATAATTTTTGAATCGAAAATATTTAATGCAAAAAACAAAAAATAAAAAAATAAAAGTTACGTAATATCAGGCTATCTGCAGACTCGTGTTTCGGGATTAGATCTCTCGCCAGTACAGCAGTGCAAAAGAGAAAATAATTTATTAATTAATTATTTTCAAATTCTTTTATTTAATTAAAATATCTTTAGTATACGTAATGTAATAATCTTAAAATTGTTTTGATCGATTGTTATGTTAAATAAAACATTTTAGGAATTGTGGTTACGTTATTGTATCTCGTATGACATAAACGGCTGAAAATAACAAACATGCGTGGCGGCAAGAGCGTTAGCCCTTCTATTAAATCGGTTATTATATTTTTGTTCATTGAAAATGTCCGGAAATGACCAAGAGTTCAAGATTTCAATTTTGGCTACAAAATCTATTCAAAGCAATTTAATCCATATATAAGGAGCTCAATCGGGATGATTTGTTGCAGCTTTACTCTGATTTCTGCATCAGAATAGCCGCTGGTCGCATCAACTGAGCGGAATGGGCTATGACAAATAAGGCTGAAGAAGCTCATAGACATCTGTTTCAATTTAGACAATGAATAAAAGTTAAACATAAAATATTCTCAATTTTTCTCGTGTTATCACCAAAGCAGTATTTTACAAATTGGTGTGCACCACAACTTTCACAATTTTCATCGGATTATCGTCTTCTTTGTTGGTATCGATGCAGAATTAAACAAAAATCTAAATATCGATCTTTTTTTTAATTGTTTTCGTAAAGGAGGTTTCCAAGCAAAAGAAACCCGCCTTTATGCACGATTTTTGGAGTAAAATCGTACTTTATTGTTCACATTGTCGCCTTTATTGTTAAAATTTGAATTTTAAAATTCGAGAGTGAAGTTTCGATAGTAAATTTAATTCGATAAATAACCTCCTAAATACTTTCGTCCCAAGACTTTGTGTTACTATGCAAACCAATTTTATGGTTACGATACCTGGCAGTTGAACATTTTCTTTTAATAAAAATTATGTTTCAAAACAATATAAAATGTGCTTTAATCAGTAATCAAAACCAAATCTTATTATATCATTTATATCTCTTTTTAAATAAATTTCCGTTCTCCAAAGTTGTTACTGAAAATATAGTAATAATAATGCAAATACATTTATTTAATAAAATGTTCAACCACCATTCATTCGCTAACTGATGGTGACCATTTCGGTCCTTCGGACCTAATCAGACCAGTGTGTTCCATGTGCCATACCTTGATAAAGTCGATTGAAAGGATCTTGTATTCTGAATAAATAACTTCATGTGAATCATAATAATTAAAAAGATGGTGCAAGCGCCGTCTATTGCCTGATTTTCAGTGGCATCTTCAACATTTTGGGTTTTACAAGATAGACGACCAAAATGAATGGTGGTTCAACATTTTATTACATGAATTTTATTTCCTCTTCTCATAAACAGGACAAGTTCGCCTTCCTTTAGTGGATGAAACAACGACTCACGGTCGTCTAACTTGTAGACCCAAATTGTTGAGGATGCCATTTGAAATTAGGCAGTAGGGTGATATCTTTCCAATTATTATGGTAATGAATACTCGTTTATTATTGCTGATGTTTAAATTAAGTAAAAAAGATAAAGTTGCAAACAAAGGAAATAATTAATTTTGTTTATTATCATCGCAATATTTTCTTTATTTAATTTAAAATTAAATATCATCAATTATGTCTGTAAATTCATAAATAATGAATTTGGACATTTTAATGGTCTACAGAATTGTAGAAACAATTCTGGCTGAATTGGAGTATAGTAAGTAGTATATACCAATTTCTTAAGTCATTAAAACTGGGTGGGAATAGTAGCAGCAGAAAAAAACATTTCATTGCAAAAAATATGGAATATCCCTAATTTAATTACAGTGACTCATATTTTATAGTTTTTGACTTAGCGAATTTCACATCTAAGCCGACTACATTGTATTTTTTGCCCGGATACCTGTCCAAGGGAAAGTATTGTGATCGTAAAAATGTTCGAATCGTCAATTTCAACGAATATGCACGTTTTGAGGTCCCCTGAATTCATTCCATCGAGTTTTGAAAAATGTCTGTGTGTTTCCGCGATAGCTTCAGTTCTCATTTTATAAGCGGATGAATTTCGTCTACCTGATAAATTCCTTAGAAATAAACTATTATTTTTATAATCTTTATTATGTTAGGTGTGGAGCCCTTAATTATTTAAATAATTATTTTAATGACAAATAAACCGTCAAAATGATTCATATTTCAAAAACACTGAATGGCGAACGAATAAAAATGGTAAAGAAGTTACCATTTTTATTCGTTCGCCCAATATATTTAGTGTTAAATATGAATCAGTTTGAGGGTTTATTAAAATAACTGTTTAAATAATTTAATTATACAGTGTATGGAAATTTTAACAAGCCATTGTAAAAAAAAAGAAATATCAAACACAACAATCCATTTTTTTCAATTGATAATTTTTCTATATTAAATAAAAATAATTTGAAAATAATTAATAAATTATTTATACATTTAGCTCTGTGACTTTTGACTTACGCTACATAAGTACGTTAAACAAATGCACATTAAAACAACTACTTCCTGGGCAAATACCCACGCCGGACTCTTTTCTATTTATAATAATTTTTCATTTATTAATTCAAAAACGTATTCACCGAGGAAAGTACAATCATGGACATATCACAATTTTGTAGAAATAAACATTAGGGCAGATAGACATATGGTGGATAGCCTTTGTTTAAGAATATGTTATGAAAATATTTATCTTTAATATTATGTTATATTATATACAATGTATTTTTTTTTCAGTTAAAGATTTAGTAGTGCCAACATTATATAATAATAAATATGAATAAATAATTAAACATGGCAGAAAGACCGATGGTCGATAGCCATTTTCTGATGTATTTATCAACCATGAATGTAAATATTAAATGTAAAAATTCTATGTATAACTTCATAAATAAAGATGTATATATATATAATATATAGATGTATAATTAGACATCTCTCATTAAAACACAATAAATCATAAGTTTAATTTGTGCTTTTATTTGTTTTATTGGTAAATTTTCAATTATTTATTCATATTTATTATTTTAATATGAACTGCCAATGTTTAAATATTAGAAACATTATCAGTTATATTAAAATGTATAAACAACTATAAATAAATAAATAACTTAAAAATGAATTTATATTTATACCATCAAACAAAATATATTTTATTATTGAAACCATATAACGAAAATTTAAATTGATTGAAAGACAATACAATTTTTCGCAAATATATTATCGTATAATAAATAGACAATAAAACATTGTTTCTGATTACTCGCTATATTTTTTAGCATTTAGAAAAGTAAGTATGTTGAAGATATAAGGGGCAGAGTGCCAAGAGGGGATCGCGTTGAGTGAAAACACACATATCGCAGATGTGTAATTTAATATCATTGGATCATCGCAATATGATGTATCTCTTTTTATTTAATATAGTTAACATCCATATAAATTACATGACATAATAGCGTATATCATTATTTTCTCGTGAAATGTCCAACTATAAAAATATCGTTCAAAGAAATCTTCAATATGAGAATAAATACATTGTTTTTTTAGTTCATTGTATATAATAGCAGTAATAATTCTTTTTTCATCAGGTAATTAATAACATAAACAATTTGAAGATACTTGTGTTTTTTTTTCATTTATCACTTAATAAAACATGTTCACTATGCAAGGGAAAGAAAACTACTACTAATTGGCTGCGGTTCCAACTCTTAGTAAATTCTATGAAACCTATTCGAATATCTCATCTTTAATTAGAGGGAATGAGAATGAGTTCTGTATATTCGTATCAATTTAATCAACTTAGATAGATTTACGTCGTCTGCAAAATGAAATATTTTAATTTCATACTGTCATGTGTCATTTAGAAATAATGTCAACATTGTCTAATAATAAATGTAAAAGAAATTGATAAAATAATACGAATTTATTTTTGTTTTCTTCTTATAAAACGACGTAGAATAATATGAAATATACATTGAGGACTTTGTTTTAGTGAACATAGACCTAAGCTCCGTTATTGTAAGAGATATGATAAATAGATTAAAAGTATCTGGTAGTCAAGATTTATATGATTTAAGCACATGCTTACTAAAGCAAATAATCGTCTTAATAATTCACCCTCTTACTAAATTAATAAATTTTCATACATTTCCTTAGTTATATTTCCAACATTTTAACTTTTGTAACGTCTGAACTGTTAATTAAATTTAATTTTGTTTTTCATGTGTGATATGTGCTTATTTTAATTTTTGTATTAGCTTTGATCTTTAGATTTACTTAATTTTAATTTGTTTTATGTTATTATTATCATGTTATTTAATTTTGTTTATATCTTAATTATTATACTCTATATTAAATGTTCAATTTATTTTGTATGTATTGAAATGGTAGGAGACATTACTATATCAATATTATTAAGAACTATTCTTTATATTTTGTATTTTTTGTAAACGCTTCTTAATCAATAAATTCTATTTTATTCTATTTGTCATCTATGACATTAAAGATATTTTATTCATTACTTGCTATACTTGTAATATATTGATATGGATGAATGTTCTATGTTCAATGAAATAAAATCATCACTGGATAATGTAAATAGTCACTTTTATAAAATACAACAAATCCTTCATTATTTGATCATAGAGGAGAGAATTTGATATTAATTAAGTGTAAAGGGAATTAAATATTAATTATTTTTATAATTATAATAAAAACTAAAATTCCACGCAAAACTATCAAAAACAGTATGACAAGAATAAAATAACGATCACGCGTATCACATCCAGGAACCCTTCAGGATGAATACTAGTTCGTTTATTTTGCAATAACTTGAACTGAATGCAAGTTTGTGACGTAATCCATAAGATTAACATTACTGCCGTTTAAAAAAGTCAAGTGATGCACTAATTTATCTGACGAACAAACTGTCATAGATATACTCTATGACAGTTTGTTTTTGTGGGTTTGTTTTATATGTCTTTGTATAAAGATTTATAAGTATTTTCACTAAACAGATTATAAACGGGTGTATTTTATTGAAAATAAGTAGAACGTATTTCTACTTATTTGATTAATTATTAATCATGATGTCACTGTGTTGACGAAACAATTGTAGCAGTGTCTCTATAATGAAACTTAATAAACTGTTTTTTTTTATTTACAAGTAGTTTATTGTGGAGTTTCATCAAGTAAAAGCCTCAACCATCGATTATTAGAAATACGTCTTGTAAGAGGGCTTAATTTTAAATATATAAAAATTAATTAATAAAGGAAGCATGTAATTATTTACATTGACAGTATGTTTTTTAAATAATCTGCTAAACTGTGGAAAGTCCACACAGAAATTTACTTTATAATCCTTCTTTTCATATAAAATATCGGCGTTAAAAGAATCCACGGCATAATCTGTATCAAAGTAATCGGGCGTAGTCGCTGAAGGAGCACTGTAATCGGTGACGATGGGTGAATGTAATGTGGTGTGAGCTTCAAAAAGCGCCGTCTTGGAGCTTTCGAGCATTTGTAGCTTTGAGCGGCGGCGGGGAATGCGAGGGAGTGGCTTAATGCTCAAGGCGGGGCCTTTTACATCATAAATCCTTTGAGTGATCCGCACGAGTGAAGTAATTATCCTGGCAACAAAGGATGCCTGATACCAATCGTCAACACTCGTTGTCAACTATAAATTCGTAATTGAATATCGACATTTTGTTATATACTTTAAAATTATCGACTACTTTCGTGGATATTAATCTTTTCATTTATAATACTGGCTTAGGATTACTTCGATGCCAGTCATCATTTATAAGCTGTTGATCATTGTTTAATATTAAGATGCAAGCCTGCTATATTATTAAATTTGCTCTTAATACATAATAGGATATATATAAGAACAAGGGTAATCTACCCTATAGGCATCTCATAAAATACAAAAGGTAAACATTTTTCATTAAAACATCAGTACCAAAACAAACCTATAATCTCATAAGCTACAACTTATTTACACATCCAAACATACATGGATTTATACTTGAAGAGTAGACCACTCTCCAGCGAGCAAACTGATTCGTCCCAAACTATTGTTCATTGTTTTAGAAAGTCGACAGTGTCATTGCGTACAAATATACTGGAAACCCAGCGAACTAAACTGAGTACGACACACAACCACAAATAGGTATTCAGAAACTCTCAAATCTAATGAAATATATGGACATTTCATTTCGCTTAGTTGTGGAAGTAAGCAGTACAATAATACACTTTCATTCTAATAATTGATTTACTCATTAATCCTCTGTATACCTTAGTTGGCAATAACAAAATATACAGATTCATATTTGAATTTGGGGCAAACACATGAGCAGCGTAAGAAACAATTCCTGTTGACACATATTTCTCAATGCAATTTCTGTAAAATAGTGATCGTTTTCTGAATAATGCAGATTTATAATAATAATAAAATAATAGGCTGAAAGACAACTGGTCGATAGCCAATTACCAGATATAAATTATACATTTGAGTTTGTTAATGTTTATTACTTATTTTGTATACTTTCTGTGTATATCTGTTAATAAAGATTATTATTATTATTAATAATAAAATAATAATAAATTTACTACTCAATAGGTAACTGAAGCCTAGTTACAGGGTAGTACAAAATAATAAGATAAAAAAAATAATGTAAATACAAATATACATATGAAAATAACATAAAGCTCAAATCTGTCTCTAATGGATATGACTTTAATCGATTTTCAAACTAATTAGAGGATTTCACTGAAGATGATTAAAGCGAGTTTAAGAAGTGATGTCTCTGAAAATATCATATCAAAAACAATATTTCAATGATACTATAAGTTACTGCCGGTAGCAATGACACTAACAACAGGGAACATGTTTTTTTTCTTCATGGAACAAAACTCCCTGGACTTTTGTTACATTTAATACTCGCCTGACAATATTATATTCCATTGAGAAATCATCAAGATGATATTTATAATTGACTAGAAAGAATTTTAGGCTGGATATTGATAGTATAGATCAGTGGTTGTAAAACCTTCATATTTCGGCACACTAATATTATTATAATTCAAAACAATTCTTGTTAGTAAAAACATTTATAAAGTAAGTTCATTATTTTTCATTTTAAATGGTCTTCAGTTTTTTTCTCTTCTTTGTTTAATATTTTCAAGTACAGAGAATTGCATTTCAGAGATACGTTGTAAAAAAAACTACAGTAAAATATTAAATATTAAATATTTCACGACTTACTTGCGATACCCCCTTTAAGAACAACTAGTCTAGGTGGATTTTCCATCCAATAGGAGGAGTATAAAGTGCTAAATGAAGATTGAAGTTACTGAGTTACAGGCGAAAGATACAAAGATGGTCAAATTGGTATGCGACGACTGAATAAACAGTTATTTTGTTCAACACAACTCTGACTTGCTAAGTTGCATGTTTTTGAATGGACAATTCGGCATTAAATGCTGTTAACCAAGTTATGAGCTCATACTCTGCAAGATATTCAATGAACTTATCGTATCATTCACATAGTTAGAAGATTATATTGCAACGAAAGTGAAAAAATCAATTGGAAAGAACACTGGAATGTTTCGCCGAGAGTGCAAGGATTAACGTGGCGTCATGGAAACTTCTGGAAAATTCGAGAAACAAGCACGCTATATATATCCTAATTAGAACAGATTTATAACTTTTGACAAATAATGGTTGGTTTATAAACCAACCTTTTTAAAGGTCACTTATAAATTGTATTGTAAATGATGACGCTTTCTATTGTACAAAGCGTCATCATCATCTGTCTTTTTTCCAATTATATAATTCATATCAAATTATAATAATAAATATTATTAAAAATCTACCAAAAAGATAATAATGTGGATGAAAAGGCAGATTAAAATGAATAATTATATATTTTCGACTAGTTTCGAGTTTTTTATTTAACCTAAATGATCTAAAATTAATTCAAGATTTAATTTATTTTAATAAATTAAATAAAAATGTAAATAATTAATAAATTATTCCCTCTTTAGCCACTGTAACATTTTGACTTAGGTTGTACGCATCCGTCGTCGACTCGATCATTTACAACGGAGATCCCAGCCGTGGCGGTACGTTTTATTAATTTGATTTAACAACTTTGAAATTATTTAAGCTGTACTGACAAGGGAAGAAATCCCGAAACACGTGTTTGCAGATAGCCTTATATTACTTAATTTTTGTTTTTGTTCTTTGCACTAAAAATTTTGCGAATAAAAAATTATACAATATGTTATTGTTATGTAACAGCAGGTTTCTATTTTTTTTTTTTTCATTTGTTTAAAGTAATAATAATAATTTATTAATTATTTTAAAATGCTTTTTATTTAATTTATTTTAAATAACTGTGACCATGTGAATAAATCTTTTTTTATTATTAATTTATTTAAATCTCAATAGTTATACAATAATTTTTAATAGAAAAAGATATATTAATTTGTGGGGCAGGCCAAATAACTTCGGTCACAGCCTCGGTAGATTACCCTTGTTCTTATATATATCTTATTATGCATTAAGAGCAAATTTAATAATATAGCAGGCTTGCATCTTAATATTAAACAATGATCAACAGCTTATAAATGATGACTGGGATCGAAGTAATCCTAAGCAAGTATTATAAATGAAAAAAAAAAAAAACAACTAAAAAACAGCCATTGAATCATTTTGCTAAAATAAAATAAATTAAATAAAATTGATTTGAAATAATTAATAAATTATTCTCACATTTAGCTCTGTGACTTTTGACTTACGTTACGTAAGTACGTTAAATAAATAATAATAAAATAATTTAATTAAATATAAATAAATTGAACTGCTGATATTAATCGAAAATTAATTAAATATATATATATAAACAATTTTTAAATTAAAATGAAAATAAAAATATAAAAATTAAAATATATATGGTTTAATACAATAAAGTGTAGAGTTGTACTTACAACAAACTATAGACTGAAGAATATCATAGATCTACATGTTGATTCATAAATGATGAATTTGACTTTATTGTGTAAATAAATTTCTATTGCATTAAGTATATCTATTTTTTTAACCTTTTTCATAAAGATTCAAGATTTTTATACAATTTCAATTTTAACGTGTGATAATTTGTAAATATACGATTTGAAGATACTGTACAGAAATCTTTATTTAACCTAAATGATATAAAGTGCTCATTATATCTTACATTCAAATTTCGACTAGTTTTTTCAATATACACACTATTACAATCAGAACCCATTAGTTTATAAATATTAGACTTGTTAAATTTCTAAGTTTTATCTTTTATATTATATAAGATATTACATAAGCTAAATACCACTTTGTAGTTATTTTTCTAAATATATTTGCATTGCAAAATAAGTTAAATTTAGATTTTTTTATTGTCTTCTTTGCATTTTAGATAAATTTAAGAAAGTGATTTTTTCTAAATTCTTTGTTAATTAGGTTTTAAATCGTATGATATGGAAAACAATTTTTTGCATGAATATTTTTTATTATATTTAATTCATTATTGAATGATTCTTTTAAACGTCAAATTTTGAAAGCTCTATTGATCATTGAATAATATGTAGATAAATTTTGACAGGAGCAATGACAGGATCCATGTTCCTTCACAATATTATTGTAATGGAAGAGGATAAAAGGAATAAAATTCCTTTTCATCCTCTTCCATGCGTTAGTTCACTTCCAAAGAATATGTCACTAAATATTAATAATTACTTACACATATTTTAAAAAATGTATCAAAAATTGTCTGAATAAAGATGTTATATACTGCAAAGTCTGTATTGTACTACTCAGGCAGAAATTGATATTATCAGGGTAAAATTTAAATATTAACAATGTACGAAAATAAAAAAAACGAAAGAGCCAATTGTAATATTAGTATAGTAAAGGAATCTTCATTTTTCAGTAATAAATCATTAATAAATTAATTCAATATGTTCAATAAATGTGTATATCAAAATAGAGAAAGAACACATAAATTATATATAATAATCTTTATTAACTGAGACATTTATGTTTGGGGTTTATATTTTTATTATATGTGATACCCCTTAAATTATTATATTAAGTAATATAAATATTTACTAGTTATATTTTTACAATACAGTTATACTTTTAAGAGTAATTAAAAAAAGTGTGTCGGATAAGTAAATGTTTGTAGTGAAGGGTTGAATGGAGATTAATTCATCGCTTTGATTGAATGCAATGTACTGGAGTTTCTTGATGAAAATGGTGGTTTTGACGTTTGCTTTGATCTCGCTGCGCTAGTATTTATTTACGTAAGTGTTGAATTATGTTATGATACCGCGAACAGAATCTCGGAATCTCGGAAATACGTGTTTGTATGATGTAGTATTCATTATCACACCCGTTAACTCTTTATGGTTACAAATCATCGCACGCTAGATAAATAGTAAACAAACAAATATTGTACGTGTACGAACACAATGTCAATTAGAAACCCCTTAGAAGCACAAACAATATACAGTACATTGAATGTCAGCGACGGTTGTTATCAATTAGAAGCCGTTATTTGTACATCTTCATGAAAATCATGGAGATGGATAGAAGACGGAGACCGAAACTAAGGGTTGAGTTATTAAGATGTAAACCAAGGAGATGGCTCTCTAAGTAAAGGTTCTCCTCTCTACTTTGCTCTCTCTCTGTTAGATTGCTCGAAGGTTGTGAGGGATAGGGATAATTTACAATATGAGAGTAGATGTCCGAGGGGAGACAATCCCCGTATCGTGTGGCCCATTAATTACCTTAGTAATCACTCCGCTGCTCCAATTAGCACAGCCTCACCGACCGCGTCTCATACGTCACTTCATCCACAAAAAACTTTCCTAATTATTTGATCAGGGTTACTAATGAACTAAATTTATTTTCTGCTTCTCCCCTGCTCATCGCACTCTCCATCAATGTATATGACTTTAATTTCATTATGCAGATATAAAAATTAAGAAGTGGAGATGTGTCCAAGTTGCTACTTTCTCCGTAAGAAATAATGTGATTTATTACTAACACTATTATACAATAATTACTAAGAATGCTTTCAAAACACCCAAACCCATTAATAAACCTTTACAAAATTCTTATATCATATACAAAGCGAGTATTTTTCTTGTGATCCTCGCACAAATAAGAAAGGAAACAAATTTATAATGTCCAATTAAAATGGAAATTGCAAATGATAAAAAACACGCACAGTCCCTAAATCTAGGTGCGGGCCAAGTAGACACTAAATTTCCGTCCTCATGACTTTCTAATTGGTCTAATTTCTTATACCGCTGGATGATTATTTTTTAATTCTCTCAGACGCTGTGCAGACCGAAAGTAATCAATGATAACGAATTAGAAATATGGTTTGTGTTTTATTGCGGAAGTGTATAACTTATTTCATTGCGTTGTTATTTTTAATTATATAAATATTATTAAGACCAAAGATTTAATAACTACATTACACGAAATTGAACATTTGTGATTATGTGTAATACTTTATCAATGTATACCATATAATCACAAACAAGCCCATTGTTCAAATGTCTTGTAGGGAAAATATTAAAATCATAATAATATGCCATAAAAGGCGGAAAGACCTTCGGTCGTTAGCCATTTCATGTAATATATCTGAATATAAATCTACAAATACATTGTTAATAATTATCTAAACTATGTATAAATGTTACATCAATAAAGATGTTTAGAAGTATGTCATAAAATTTATTACAAACTTAACAGAATTAAATAACATGGAGCTGTATACAATGTTTGTCATTTTATGATTGATAATCGGGGCTATTCTGTACGGGAAATCTTAAGTTTAACGTGTACGTTATTAATTAAATTAACATTCTATGAATATATATCTATTAGATAAGCTGCTTAGACTGTGAGTATAAAAATTAACGCAGATGTTAAACTTAACATTTGCTTTACAGAATAGCTCCGATTATATTTTCTTCTTAGTTAATTATATTTACAAAATTTATTAACACACAATTTTATAGTAAAATACTTACATTATACAAACATTTTTATTAGTGATTATAGAAAATCCCTATTTAAACTACGTCATGTAGAATGAATTTTAGCGGTTTAAATGCATTTATTTTTCTGTACATTTTTTCGTACTTTGTTATAATGCAAAAACCAGATTGTTTACAAAATATAAATAAATTGGCAGAAAATGTGTATAACCAAGACAAAATAATTTAAAAATTATTGATTAATGCCCACTTGCACCGATTCTGATTAAATTCTCTGATTAGATAATCATGATTAACTTTAATTGATGGATTTTGGTTGCACCATACGTTGATTAAATAATTGGAGTCCACCGGGTAGTAATATACATCGTACGCATTTTTCTAGCGATTTTCATTCTGTTTTGGGGGATTTTTAGTGATTTTTAGGCCCCTAAATTAGAAACAGTCGAAACACGTTTACTTCTAAATTATCAATTTCGTCGATTCTAAATCCACGTTTGCTTATTTCGGTCAAATCTCTATCTAACTATCTCTTTCTACGATCTCTGTCAACTGTAAACAACTTCACGGCTGCAAGTTGTCTAAAGAAACACATGTATATCCTAATAAAAAATCAGCAAAACTGTACCTGCAACTGACTAGAAGGAACCTCAATCACTTAACTGCCATCCTTACTGGCCACTCTGGACTAAATGGGCACCTCTACAAGATGGGGATAGATAGTCCATCTTGCAGAGGTTGCAGTAAGAAAGACGTGACTGCATGGCATTTTCTTTGCGAGTGCCCAGCAATCTCTTCAATAAGGGAGTCCATACTGGGAGACTCTTCTTATCGAGTCGTCATATGCACATATCAGCTTGCTCGGAACATAATCGAGCCCTATTTGAACCAGTTGATAACTGGGGATGAAAAGTGGATTACCTAAGACAAAATTGTAAGGAAAAAGGCATATTGTGAACTCGGAAAACCTATCCCTTCCACCTATAAACCAAATTTGTCTCTGAATAAGAGAATGCTGTGTATATGGTGGGACATTCGAGGACTAATAGAGAGTTTAAAACAGCTCAATTAAGAAAAGTATTATCAGCAACTGAATAAATAATTTAAAGACTGCGGTTAATGTTCAATGCGTCTCAATGCATCTTAATAATGCCAGGACACACGCTGCTTTGGGGACACATCAAACATTGCAAAACTAGGCTCTCTCTGTCGCATCTACCATATTGTCCTCCTTCTCCTAAAGATTCAAGCAAATATTCTAATGGGAATTCATGGAACCATCACGCAACTTTAGCTGATGGGAATAACCCTTGTGTCTGGATACATCATAAACCGCAAGTTGTCAAATGTAGCCATACTAATCCTAACGGAAAGCAGGCAAGCGATAATGTATCTGCAGAAAGCCTGAAATAGAATGCTATCGATCACTGGTATTTCCGCGTGATTATTCATGTTTATGTCCTTGTCATAAAAAGAAAAAAGATGATTATGTCAAAAATCATTGTCGGGTATGTTTGTAATTTAACTGCCATTAATGTGGTGTACTGACGTAATAAATTTGTGAACAGTTTATTGATCGAATAATAAGTTTCTGAGACTTGAGGCGAATTTGTGGGTAAAAAGAGAAAGTCTGTGTTATGTTGATATTAGTTATTTCGTAAATAATTGGCTTTGAAAGATTCATCAGATGCCTGATCTTTGTTAGCACTCTAAAGGCTTATATTTCGGCGACTTGCATGTTTTTAGTAGTGACTTTTCGGTGTGATAATAAAGGATAGCTATGTATCCAAGTAAAGGGCAGGGAGAACGCCATTTTATAAATTGTATATATTTAAGTTTTATTAATAATTCCATAACATATAAAGTTACGCCTTCTCTAAGAGAGTTTCGCTTCTAAAACTGTTCATTAGAACAAAATATTGCTAGCATATTGTGGTAGGGAGTGATAATGTTGGATGCTAATGACAGAAGTTAATTTTCGATTATGGATGCAACCTTTACAAGGACAGGGATTGAGAACATAGGTCGAAAGCCATTATTGCTGGGATACATGTGATTATGTACCTTTATTCCATTCAGTCGGAAAACTTTGTGATGAGTAGATGTGATTAAAAATTTGAATAATATATGCATGGATATTATTTGGAAGGAATTTTAAGACAAGTCTGGGAATGGTGTCATAATAGATCTAGATCATATTTTAGTTTTTTAAAATGTCTAATTCTAATTTCGGAAAATGACGATAAATACGATAAAAATTGTCCTGTTGAAAGATAAAAATATCTAAATGTGCATATGTGAAACATATATATATATATTCTGACTAGAACCTCAAAATGTACAATTTTTGCATTCATATTAAAATTGCGGGATTTCTACAATTAACCTATTTTTGTTCTATTTAGGGGCTTATAAATCAAGATAAGAAAATATGGCATTTTTAGAGGCTTCGAAAAGATTCAAATAAATATATACAGAATCATAGGGATTCGGTTCTTAGTCGAAAGAAAAAGTTATTTTCAGAAAATATTTTTTTTTTCAATATATTGTATTGGTCTCAACACAATTTTGAATGGCGGAAACTTATGGAAAGAATTTAAATTTCGGCTTGCGTTTTTGGGAAAATATGGTTTAGAAAACAGAAAATCAAATACAATAATAAAATAATGTTTTTTTATTATAAAAGAAAAATAATAGAGTGGAACGAAGATTTATAAGGATTATTGTTCACTGAGGCGTTTATTTCGCTATGTAATATACTTATATAATATAAAATTATTTAATACACTTTCTTAACGTTATTTGTATTACAGCATTTTATATTTAATGAATATAATTTCATGGTTTATTGTATCATGTTTCTTTAAAACAAAACTTTAAGTTCTATAATGACAGGTGTTTTGGTATAGATTCAAATATAAATGTAAAATTATGTTATACAAACAAAGTTATAAAAATGTTTATATTTTCAACTATTAATACTATTAAATTAAACAAAAAGAAATTTGAAAATAACATAATTGAATAATTAATTACTTTCTGTTTTTAGCTACTGCAATATTTTGACATACTCAACGTAAGTTTTTAAAATATCCTTTGAAAAAACTACTTCTCGGGCAAATACCCCGCCAGGCACTGAACAACACAATGAATAATTGCTAATTCATAACAAATGGTTATATAATGCAATTTTTGATTAGTTGATTACATAATGTTTAATGCAAAAAAAAACATTATGTAAATTAAGGGTATATGCACACGTGTGTTTCGGGATTTATTTAATTTAGATAAGGATGACCAACTGAATAAATATTTTTTTATATTATTATTAATCTTATTTTACAAATAAAATATGTATTTTGACTTGTTAGAGATTTATCATTCATTTGATAATGGTTTAATTAACCGAATGTGATATAACAGGATATAGGCAGAAAGACCTATGGTCGATAGTTATTTAAAAATTAATTAAGTTTTGTGTGATATAACTAATTATTGACATGTTCTTATAAAGTTAAATACTTTATGCGGAAATAATAATCGTCTTTCCATGCGTTATTTTTGAATTTTTAAACTTGAATTATTGGTTCAAATAAAAATCATTTATATTTTCAAAGAAAATATCCGAATATATATTATGATTTTTTAAATTAAAGCTTTAAAACATAAATAATTTAAATTACATTTAAGCACAGCGCAATAATTTAGTATTCCGATTTCCTAAATCACCCACAAGATGTTAGATCTCTAGCGGCTCATAGTGATAACAACGGGAACGAGAAGGGACATTAATGCTATGCGCCTTTATTATAAAGTAATAAGACAGAAAAGACCGGCTTATCTAACCGATAAAATATCTTATCGTAGGGATGCTCACCACTTAAATACCCGATTTAGAAGTAGGATTTTTCCACCCAAGCTTAGAACGCCTTTATTTTGACGATCTATCTTACAAATTCACTAGGCTTTCAACGAATAAATAAGGCAATAAGAAACACAAGGTAAATATAAATAATCGTTCTTTACTACTTTTATTTAGCACCAAATGTACATTTTATTCACACAAGAACGGTGAATGACGAAAAAATGGTTTTTAAAAATCTGGTGGCTGTGCCATTAATTTCATACAGCAAGGTACTCCTTCCTTTTGTACGAAATGAATAGCCCTTGCTTTGAAGTACAGTCAACTAGTCACAGCTACCAGTTTTTTTTAAATATCCACTTTTTTCTCACTTTTCATCGGCATGGTGCGAATAAAATATATATTTGGTATTAAATAAAAGTAGTGAATAAAGTTATACGCGATTTATGTGAAGATGTCGCAATACAATAAAACACTGAACTTCTCTTTACTGGATTCATTCACTGATTATAAAATGTTTACATTTAATTCCTTTTTAAATGAAAATGTTTAATAAAAGTAGTAAAGAAACGTGCTATTATCTTGATCTTCGCATAATTTATAAAATACTAAAGATTTCAGCTGAAGAATTAAATTGGATTGTAGCAGTGCTCTTTGCAATTAAATTGTAAAGAATAAAAAAGTGCAATTTAGATTTATTTTGTCTTGCTTTTTTTATAAAACTTATATTTTCTACAATTGGTAAAATTCAGCTTTTTCTAATATTATTTGTATATTTGAATAATTAAACACTGTTATATACCCAATACATATGAAAAATAATACAATATTTATGAGTTCAGAAATAATTGTAGGTAATAGAAACAACTTTTTTTTTCATTTATATATATATATATATATATATATTCAAACATCTTTATTCCCGAAGAATACATACATATTTAATTTAATATAAAATATATGAAACAATTTAAAATAAATATATATACTTAAGAGAAACGGCCATCGACCGGAGGTTTTTCGGCCTGCCACTAACCCCCAAATTGCTCATCATCCAACACATATGTATTCCTCGTGACTCAAATTTAAGCACCCAGTATTAAGTATTCATTAATTCATTACGTCAAATTTATTAGGACGAGACATAGACAATTAGCAATCATGACGGTTTAATCAATGACAGGATAGTTCCTAGTACATATATGTTTGATGATAGGCAATGTGGGTGTTAGTGGCAAATGTTAGGGAAAGGATTTCTAGTATTTTTTTAATGGTTGGGATTTGGCAGATTTCATACAGAAGGGTATTGGGTGGGTTATTCGGGTGTCTGATTTTTGTTAACACTCTAAGGGCTGATCTTTCCACGACTTGCAGATTTCTCAGGAGATTAGGACGTGGATTATGGAACAGAATTGGATGGTATTCCAGTAGGGGTCGATAGATCATTTTATAAATATGTACAGCAATGGCTATCGATTTAGCTTGATTCTTATGCGTTATTGCCCTAAAGTATCCCGCCCTGCTCTTTACATTAATTTCCAGATTTAGGGACTGTTTAATGAAAGTAACCTCGGTATTTGCAGGTGGGAGAGGTAGATATGGGGTGGTTATTAATTGTAATTTGGAATGGCGAATTACTGTGTCTATGGAAAGGAATATGTAGTTGAGTATTGTATTGATTGATTCAGATTCTCCATTTAGCGTACCAGATTTGTAGATCATCTATCAGCCTCTGCAGAGTGTTAATAGCTTTTGATACGGTTCGAGTGTGGGAAATAAGAGCAGTAACGTCCTCATAGCAGTGGATATACGGAGGTATTAAAACAGTTGGAGTTAGGATTGTATAGGTCATATACATAGATATTGTGAACCTTGAGGCAAGCCTTGTTTAGGATTCAAGCTGTAAGAAAAGATGTTATGGATTCTGACACTGACGAAACGATTCGAAAGGAAACTGTCGAGGATTTTGATCAGGTGTGATGGGATACCTAACGAGTGGTATTTGAAAAACGCTCCTTGATGCCATACGGAATCGTAGGTTTTCTTAATGTCTAAAAATAATATGGCTGATTTTTTTCCTTCTAGGTATGCCGTTTGGCAGTTGGACGATAGTATTGAGAAGGAAAGGAGTTGGACGATAGTATTGAGAAGGAAAGGAGTTGGAACGATTTTATATGAATCCGAACAGGTAGGGAGGGATTTAGTGTTGAATGTGGGAATAAATTTTCCTCTGGACTATAGATTCAAACAACTTTCCGAGTACTATCAGAAGAGGTCTGTAGTTTGCTACAGATTTCGGGTCGTTTCCTGGTTTCTCTATACAGGCTATTTCCCCCCTCTTCCATTCCTCGAGAAGTTGATGGGAAGAGTAAACAAAATTGAACAAGCAGATAATGTAGGTGTGTATGGAGTCGGGAAGGGACTTTAGAATGGATCTGGGAATGTTATCATAACCGGGCCAAGTGTTTTACTATTGTGTAAAAGTTCATAATAATCTTCCTTTTTTATACCATTGGAAGTTGTAATTGGGATTTGATTGAATGAATGGTACCAGGAATTAATTGTTTGTAGGAAATTGTTATCATAACTGTCATAACTGTATTTCACTAAAATAGTCGGCAAACAAACAAAAAATAGCGAATATTTCGCTATTTTTTGTTTGCGTATATTTCGCTATTTTTTGTTTGTCAATTATTGTTTCATTTGTTCATCTGCTGTAGGAAATCTGTTTTCCTATAGTTGCTGAGTTTTTTAATTTCCTTCGAGAATTTCTTACCATGCTGAATGGCTATTAATTTCCTGGCAGCATTTTATCCAATGATCCTTTTTATATTCATTTATTAATTGTTGTTTATGTTTGTTAAGTTTATTAAATTTTGTTTTTAAGTGAGGTTCGTCCATCATACTAATTTCTCTGTATAACTGTCTTTTGAATTTAATAAGTTGTAATCTGTATTTGGGAAGGGGATATTTATATGGTTTCTTGTGGGTATGTCTTTCAATCGATTACGATAATGTACGAGAGAAATGGTGATAGAAATTTGGGGTAATGTCTAGAAAATCATCAATGTAATTTGTCACGTCTTCTATCACTCTCTCAATGTCAAAATCTTTGTATATGTACCTTATTACAGGAGGGATTGGGATGGGTGGTGTTTATGCGATGGAAAATTTAATTGTGAGATGATTGGATCCGAGGCCAGTAATAAGTTCTACGTCTTGAATTATATGTTTAACGTTAATCGTGCATAAGAATATATATGGAGTGGTGGATTGGGTGTTGGACATGATGAAAGTTGGGGCAGTGAGGATCTTGATGAAATTGGAAGTAGATATAAAAGAGGTTAAATGCTTATTTTTCGCTTTGTTAATGTTAAAATCGTCGATTATGATAAATGGTGTCTACGACAGGAGAGGTTTTATATATATATATATATATAAACGTACTACATATATAACACAAAATATTACAATACATGCTTTAAGAGTTTGTCAATTAGCTATCGACCAGTGGTCTTTCCGTCTGGATTTCGTATTTTCGTCGTTGACAAAATAAACGGGGGAGGTTTTATTTTTATTTATTAAGTAATTAATATTTAAATATTTATTTATTATGGTAATTCGTATTACATGACAGCATCGAAATGTTTCAAGTAATGGATTAAAGTCAAAAAATAAATATTTTAGCAAAGTAAGCAAGCATTTTAATTGACTTATTTTAAATTTAAATTGTGATATTATCAGAGTCTGTAAGATTTATTAAAAGAATAAACCGATTTAAATCATAATTTCTGTGATTCGAATTTGAATTAATCAATCCTTTGTTAAAATATATATAAAGTATTACAATCCTCTAAAATGATTCATATCCTGGAAATTGACTCAAAAAACATAATAATAAAGTATTGGGTTATTCAGAAAGTAATTTTATTTGTTTTTATAAAAATTAAAGGATATTTTTCGATATAGTGAATTAATGTTTTATTCAACTAAATAATTTATTATTTTTTCAATTAAAGAACATACCGTTCTTAACTTCCATGGATAATGCTCTATCCTAGAAGGGAATAGAATTCAATTCCTTGGATCAGCTAGGATTAATGGACCTCGCACCACCCAAAATGGGAGGCTTAGTCATCTATATTAGGAGCTCCAAATGGTTTTAGAGGTTTATATAGGAGAAAGGTAACACTATCACCTACTGTGGTAACACAATGGACCTTAAATGGCCTAAGTGAGACTACGGCTGCCACTGAAACCTAACCTAACCTAAACCTCAACTAAACATTATTCATTCTGATTCAATACAAGTAGTAGCAAAATTCCACGCTCATAAACTTTTTGTTCTTTGCTGACAAAAACTGATCCAAGTGGTTTTTGATCTCCTTATTTGAATTAAATGTTTTACTGTGTAAAAAAAATACTGACCGGAATAAATGATAATCAGAAGGTGGCAGTATATTCCATTGAAACTCTAAACGCTTTTGCCGAGTGGTCAAAATTGTATGTTCTGGTCTTTTTTAAGTGAATTATTCAATTTCTTCAACTAATGACAGTACACTTCTAAATTGATTGTTGTGATCGTCGGTAGAACTTCAAAATAAACGATTACTTTTAAATTCCACAAAATATATACCATAACCTTTTTTATGAATATTGGCTTCCGAAGTACCATAAGCTTTTTCATATTTAATACTCCAGAATCTTTTGCGCTTAACATTATTCAATAAAACTCATTTCTCGTTTACTCAGTGATGATACACTTCAAAAGTGAATAATTTTCTTGACGTTTAAGAAGCAAATCACAAACGTAAATGCGATGTTTTCTTTTCTGTAAAACCGCGATTACTTTCATCCGACATCCCATTGAAGACGGTGCGTAAAAATTAATTAAAAAATGTTTAACAACTAAGGACTTACAGGGCAGAGCTGTACTGAATGAGGAATAACATCCCAAAATACGTATATACACGTAGCCTTGTAACTATTATTAATTGTTTCCTTTCATTAAATATTTTCGACTCAAACCGTTGCAATTCGCAGTAGTACTGCTATACAACAAACAAGTATCTATTGTCTAATCCAATGTCCGGCGGGGTATATGCTCGGGAAGTAGTTATGTAAATAGATGCTTGTGAAACTTACAGTGTAAGTAATTTTTGCAGTTGGAAAAAGAGATTGATCGAATTTTATTAATCATTGCCAGAAATTTTCCTTGGTTAATTTCATTGTAAAACTTTTGTGGTTAAACCTATCCGTTTCAAATAATCATTAACGGTCAAATTCGATAAATTTAATCTGTTAGCAATCTCACGAATTGTTATTCGCTGCGTTCATCAATTAATTGATATTATCATTAATTGATTTTCAATGCCTTTATTATGATAGATGAGAAATTAGGATTATATATATATATATATATATATATGTAATATATATGTATATATATATATATATATCGAGCGTATAACAAAAGTCGACGACGAAGTTGGCATTGGAAATCTAAAGTCATGTCTGAACTAAAATCACACGCGCACGCGTAAAGTACTGGTTGTCATGTTGACAAGTCAGTTGTCACTGTTTAACCGCAACTAGCATTTCACGCGTCTGATCTTAGTACAGACATGGCTCGAGACAGGGCCTTATGAGAATGGCCAAACTCGAAATGTTTAAAGAGAGACACCCTCTACAAGCGGCGGAGGATAACGGAATAAAAGAAACCACAATTTATGGAGTGTTGATGTTTTAATTTATCGGTTCGAATAGCAGGTAGTTTCCCTTATTTGCCCCTTTTTAGAGCGTCGTTCGATTGTCTTATTTCCTAAAATTTATTAAATATATTTGTTAATTATGCTACGGTTTACTTAGTTTCTTTTAAAATTGATTAATTAAAAGTTTGGTTCAATTTTCAATGTCACGTGTATATGTAAAAAGGTACGCATGAAATTATTATATTTATAAGAAAGTATTATTCTAGATTAAAAACAAAATTTTCAATGATACCTGAAACTCCGTTATTATTAAAAATAGAAAATATAATTAACACTTTCTCAAAGCAACATTTTATTCTGACTTCGAATATATTATTACATTTTACTTATCACTTTTTAGTTTTTGAGTTATATCCAAGATAGATTTATATTTTTTTATAACTTTGCAAAAACTAAACAAACTATATATATATTTGGAATCTATGAAAAAAAAAACTGTAACTAATAATGTCATTTTCAACTATGGTCACAATTTGAAGTCGAAGTTTGAACTTATAACACAAAAAATATAAATGATAAATACAATGTGATGAACTGAATATTAATAAAAATATGAATTTAAAAACAAACTCACCATTTATTTGTTGTTGCTTTCCTTATTGTGAAATCGGTAATATCACTAATTAATAAAATAAAATTGAATTGCACATACCAAAACAATTTATTTAATACGTATGTACCTGCCTGCGCCCGGATCGGGTACAGACTAATCTTATCTAAAGAATGCGTTCGCAGAGTGAGCCATCGATTGTTTTTTGTTGTTTTTTTTTGCGATAACTGCGCTCGCAGATTTCAATCCGGTTGGCCGAAAACTCGTTGTATATTTAATATTATTTTTTAATTTTGAACGTTTGAAATTATCAATAATTAAGCATGCGATTTATTTTTATTAGTAAAAATAATAATTAGATGTGTTTTATTATGGTTCAATTTAATGATAATAATTACATTATATATGAAATGTCACACTCGGTGGTAGGTTAAGCACCTACTGGGCATTGGCACGTTTGATCGCATTTAAATAGTACGTACATGATGAACTTTCAATTTAGGACTAAATTTAACGATGATAAAATCACACTGCTGCATTATTAGTTTAAAGGTTTCGAGTTCCATTATTAAAATAATTAAATTGCTCGCAATTCATTTTCTTCCCAATTCAAATAATCCATCCATTAATACATCTATGTATTAATAAAAAATAAAAAAAAACGCACAATTTCAATGCTGATAATATAGAACATATACTTTTAATTGCCGTAATCTGCCGTTACAATATTACAATAATTTTGGTTGGTTTTCCAAATAATAAAACATCTGGAAACCTTACGAAAAGTCCAATACCCGAATTCGTTTTAATAAGATGAAAAATTGCTGAAATTTATTTAATATTTATTGGGGCTAATAAAAAATTAAATTGAAGGTTATGATTTCATTTCAGTTATGTAGTCGCCTCGAGACTTCCAACGCCAACTTCGTCGTCGATTTTTGTTATACGCTCGATATATATTGTGTCTTCGTCAGCTTTAACTGGCCTTCCAGGTTCTGGATCGAAATTTTGCAAACTTGTTTTGGCACTGGCACTCACTTAACACATCTACTCCAAATCGGACGTTTTTTTGGTTGAACAGTATTTTTACCGTTTCAATAAAAAAAAATAGAATATGCAGAAAATGTTGCTTTTGAATTTCCATATTTTCAGTTTTTGACTGACACCCTTTGTTAGCCAAAAACTACTATACAAAATCAATCTTTGTTCACAAGCAAGCCTTACTGTGTCAGCTATCAAAATACATACGTAGTTAGTTGTGAAAAAAGTCTATAGGACTTAATTGATTGCAAGAAAAAACGAATTAACTTTCTGAACAATCCAATATATTAATGACAAGAAATACATCTTATTATTCTGTTTTAATTTTATTAATTCCCCGCAATTTTTTGTTATAAATTCAGTGATTATTTCAAAGTTTACGCATTAATGCATTGTTTAAGCAACACTAGCGTTTATGCGGTACGAAACATTAATCAATAGTTGCACACCTATGAAATTTGGCGAAGATGAACAATTTGAATCTCGAAATAGCCATATAATATGTGAAATAGAGAGTGAAGTAAGGAATTAATCTAATCTGTTTTTTTTTTCAATTCGTTCGATTACAAACTGTTTACGTAAACTCAGAATAACGTTGAGCCAAAAAGAATATAAATGTTTCTACTTGAAATTTAACAGTTGTGCTAACTGAAGCTATGAATTATGAAAAACATAAAAATTATGTGTACGAAAACCTCAATAAAGCTTACTATAGACTCAGAGTTTGAACAGAACATACAAATGCATCAATTTGAAAATAATTTTATTATGCTTACTTTTGCTCTATAATAATTTACAGCATTATATTTTTGGAAAATATTATTCATTTTGAACAGATATTTATAACACAAAAGAGAGCACTTAAATATAATAAATTAATTAATTATCTTGTTTCAATTGCTTTGCAATTTATAGAGTTAACATACAAAGTAATTAATAAGAAAAACAAATATTTATTGAAACAGCCACTTCCCGGACCAATTCCCACGTCGGACATTGAATTATATAAAGCATTTTTTCAATATAGAAATCTCATTATTTGTTATATATATAGGTCATTTGTAGACACATGCAATATATTTTGGAAAAACAGCATTCATTTTGAATCAATATTTAAAACTGAAAATAGCGTATTTAAATATAATTAATAAATTAATAATTCTCTTTCAATTGCTTTGCAATTTATAGAGTTACGAAGTAAGTACTAAGAAAAATAAATATTTATTGAAACAACTACATCCTGGGCAAATACAAACGCCGGATATTGAATCTCATAAACCAACGTTTTTTTTAATCAAGAAATTTTTAACACAAAATCTCATTATGTATAATTTTGATATTAGTCTGACATTTTTGTATGTATTGTAATAATGACAATATACGTTGTATTTTCAAAATATATTAAAATAAATTAAATAAAAAGAATTTGAAAATAATGAATAAATTATTCCTTCTTTAACTACTGCGACTTTTTGACTTTTGTTAGTACTTTAAAACAAATTATTATCAAATTTTCGTTGTCATTTCTTTGTGTTAATGTTAATTGTTAATTTTTAATTCTTTGAGTTAATTTTTAAATTAGGTTATATGATTTGTTTACTTATACCTAGTCTGTGATTTCATCTGTGATATATTATTGTTTAAATTATTATATATATTTGTTTGCTAATTTATTTAGGTATTGATTTGTTTATTTAATAATTATTTTATTTTATTATTTATTTTATCAATATTTATTTATAATTTATCTATTTAGTTCAATTTTTATGGCATAATTTATTTATTTAATGTCACTGAGATTACCGTTTTTGATATTTCAATTACTTTTTTCATCGCTAGAGTCGACCACTTGGGTTAATTTTTATTTTGCAGTTTCCGCTAATGATATTAAAATATCTTATATATGTAAAATTGTATTATTTTATTTAAATGTGATTTACAGTCATGCTATTTATCTAAACATTTTGAATATTGTTATTATTCTGTATAAAGGTGATTTACCGTAAATAAATGAATTGAATTGAATTGAAAATTCTTTCTATTTAATTTATTTTAAATAACTGGAACCATGTGAATAAATATTTTATATATTATTCAAAATATTACTAATGTGTTGCCTAAATTCTTGAAAGTTGTATTAATCTAAGGGATTAAATAATCTTTCTTTATTTTATATAAGGGAAATTTATATTTAGTGACTATAGTTTTAACAATTTACACTTGTTATTATCAAGCAAAGTTAAAACAGCATTTTATTTAATCATACACAATATACAACAAAGCAAAAGTTTCAGTGATCAATAAAACAAGTGACTTTAATTTACAAATTCAGTATATTGTTAAAAATATAATTTAGAAATTTTTATTTAATTTCCATATAAATTACTCAATCTGGATTAATTAATTCATAACAAAAATATGAAAGGAAAATCGAGAATACAAACGAATTTATTAATTTCGACTTGGATGATTACATTACACCACCACGTCTAATTATCCATTATACCGGTAATAAATAATACAAGATTAAAGCCAATCGATACTCTGCACGTGGACACGAAACCATGTAATAAGGAAATGCCGAGACTACTCAACCACATACCCGCAAGACTTATACGAGTTCTAAAAATATGAGTAATTACTTACAGGTGTGCTTAAGTGTACAAGTGTGCTACGTAACCTCAAAGATCACACTTCCTTCCCGGAAAATGATAGTATTGATGATGTGCGGAGGTGGTATTTCCGACCATCGTCTGGGAATTTAAAATATAACCTTGTAGTTCTAAACAAATGGTGTCTGGCATGCAAATATTTTTGAAAAATAAACTTTAATTACATAAAAAAATGAAAATAATTAATAATTTGACTTATGCTATATAAGTAATAATGTAACATAAGTCAAAATGTCACATTTTGACTTATGCTATATAAGTAATAATTAACATAAGTCAAAATGTCACAATAGCTAAAGAGGATATAACTTATTAATTATTTTCAAATTATTTTTATTTAAAATAAAATGAAATTAAATAAGGAAAATTTTTGGCAATGATCAATAAAATTCGATCAATCCCTTTTTCCAACTGCAAAAATTACTTACACTGTAAGTTTTACAAACATCTATTGAAACAACTACTTCCCGAGCATTGAATTATACAATAGATATTTGTTTGTTGCATAGCAGTACTACTGCGAATTGCAACGGTTTGAGTCGAATTTTGTTGATCATTGCCAGAAATTTTCCTTGTTTAATTTAATTGTAATTTAAAAAAACGGCAAATGTGTGAATCACCCTTGTTTCATTTTATTTAATTTATTTTTATTTAATTTATTTAAGTAACTGTGACCAAATGAATACATACTTTTTTCTATTTTTAAAATAAACTTTGTTTTATTTTTAAAAATCCACATAAATTCTACACTAATTAGAAATTAATAATTATTTAAATTCTAATGAAATTGACAAGAAATGGTTTGTAAATCCTTCCTGTAAATTCTTGAATCTTGAGACGTTTACTTCTTGGGATTTTTTCAATATTAGGAAAAACATTACAACTTTTTTTATACCACTTAACAATTTACTTCACTATATCTAGTTTCGATTATACAATAATCATTATATAACTGAGTACTTATATTACGAATTGTGTTGTTTTTATAATTGTTTGCAGATAGCCTTATATAACATAATGTTTGTTTTTTGCATTAAATGTTTTCCATTCAAAAATTGTTGCATTATGCGATATGTTATTGATATGCAAGAGCAAATGTCCATTATTGGACATTTGTTAAAGTACTTCTGTAACATAAGTCATAATGTCACAGTGGCTAAAGGGAAAATAATTAAACAATTCACTTTTACTTTATCTGGCACTTGGTGAAACATGGTTGACACTGAGTAAGGTTTTTATTATTTCACAATAATCTAGTGTTTATTTAAAACAAAAAACTTACTCAGGGAAAATAATTTATTAATTATTTTCAAATTCTTTTTATTTTATTTATTGTTTTATTGTACTTCAAAGTGAAAATTATAAAATGAAAATCCGTAAATAGAGGCTATTTTATTTACTTAAAAATCTATAATAAATGTAAGGGTTTTTACATATTATGGTACTTAATGATCCTAACTGCGTTTCATTGATTGCTTGAATATAGGTTTACAATTCTTTAATTTCTTTAATGGATTGTATGGCTATGTTCAATGTAATAAAATCATTACTATACAAGGTATATAGAACAAACTGGGATGGTCAAATAATTCGTAAAATACACACCTAAACGAAAAACAAAAATGAGTGTTAAATATTCTTGTAAAATCTATATAATGTCATGAAATATCTTCACATCGATTTCTTCTTAATGAGGGCAACTTTGATATTTTAAATGAGAACACCAACTTTTATTACAAATTCTCAACTTGTCCATACACTATTATGAGATTTTATTCGAAATATTTTTTGTATTCGCAATAGATGGCGCCGTCATCTAAAAATAAATTCTATCTAAATTCCGAAAGAATAATATGGTAACGTGATATCAAAGTTGCCCTATTCCTCACCCACAAGGACACGAAGGCACGAATTTCTTGTCAATGGATAGATTTAAAAAATACTGAATTTTTCAATTTATTTCACCGTCCCGAAAATTTGTATACACCTTGTATATAAAATAAATCAAAGTTTAGTCAGTTGTATGATATGTTTTTTTTACCAGGTGGTTTAGGTTAAATTTCAACATCCCCAAATGGGAATCGTGGTAGCAAATTAGTTAATATATTACAATTGCAAAAAAGTTATGTCAATTTAAGGCGTTCACTTCGTCGTACGTTTAGATATGAAATCACTTTCACTTTTAAAAAAAATATATCAAGAACGTATCAAGGGTATAAAAGAGTCGTGATGTTTTCATTATCTGAATAATGCCAATTGAATATATATCAAACTACCACAGCCCTGCTAACGCAAGGATTGTATCATCAGCATAACTTATGATATATAGCACATAGACCCAATGTGTTGCAAGAGAAAGAGAGAGGGTTTATGTTTTATAGCGTTGAAATTTAAATGTTAAGTGGTAAAATACTGTTGAGCATGACTGTGTCGCAGAGCATTTAACAGAGCGTATGAGTAATTGTTACGGTATAACGCGTACGCTTTCTCGTACTCATCCTACACTGCTTAATATATGCCCTGAACAAGCACAAACTCACACATACTCACTTATATACTTGCACGTATATATACAGGCATATATTCACATTAACGCACACGCATGCCAGCGATTACACATATTCAAATCACATCTAGCATAAATGTTAATACGGTAATCCAACATTTAAAAGAGAACTCTTGAATAGAGAGGGTGTTACATAAGAGCCAATGTTCCATTATAATATTGGTTGGCGATATTATATTAAGCTCCTGCGTTTAGCGGAAGGCTTGCTTGTTGATTCGTATACATTGATTGTTTGCCTTCTAACATTACTCTCACTCCCCCATCTGTGGTATATTACATGTATTACCTTACACTAAATCTCGTCCCCTTCATCATTTCACAGTAAAAAGGACGCACCACGAACGAACAACAAACGGCTCGGAGTATGACGAATAACGAATAATCGCATCATATTCGAACATTTCCATAGATCCACTGAATTAAAATATTAGCTGTTCCTTTAGCACAATAGCCGTTATCAGCACGGTCTTCTAAACGTTATTAATTAAATTTCGAGGGTTCGGCCCCTTGGGTTTTTGGGGTAAACCTACTCATGTGTATTATAGCAATTATTGAAATATTTTTTTCAGGAATGGATATTAAAAAATTAATAACTCAGTTACTGAATCGAAATTCAAAGTAAGTTTGGATTAATACTGGGTTTAGTTGTTCTCGGTACTTGATACTACAAACGTACCTAGTAAAAACTTTTGCACTTGATACATCGAATATGGCGTATGAACCCCTAATATGAATAACAACAGATTTAAATTAAATATTTAAATAAATATTTCTAAAGTGATAGAAAGACCTATGTTGACAAATACATGTCAAAATAGTTTCATGTACAAATGCGAGATGTTTACTTATATTTTGTTATTATTAATTTATATTGTATAAATATGCACACATCTTTATTTAGGCTGTACAGATAGTACAAAACAACATAAATAATTACAATACATGTATGTGTTAGTATTTGAGCTGTCGACCAGAGATCTGTCTGCCCTATTAATTTATATTACATTAATTAATTACTTATACAGGGTTCTGCACTCCAGCTCCCGTCTTCGATAGCAACTTAGTTGCTAACTAAATAAAGATTTTGAAATTTTCTAGACTTTACTTGGACCCAAGAACGTACTTCGAGAAAATATTTTTGATTATACAGGGTGCCCTAAAAAAGAGTTACGGTACGATGATAAGTTTCTTTTAAATTGCTTGATATAAATTTTATTGATTATTTAGGTGCCTTTAATGATTACCTACATACCCCTAAAACCTTATTGAAATCGGTTCAGTAATACTAACAACGTATATCAAAAAGTAAAAGATAGGTTTTACGCCATTGACTTAAAAAATTAATAAAAAATAGAATAGGATCTTATAAATTTATACAAGTTGTATAAGGTGTAATAATTCTAATAGTTAAATTTTATTGATATAAATTATACAGGTGTCCAAAATTTAATGCCAAATATCAAACTTTTCTAACTTGAATTTATTTTATTTTTATAATTTTAAATTGGAACCCCTGTATATTTTTGTACCATTCCGAACAGAATTAAAAAAAAACATTTTCATCCTAAAAACCGTACTTTAATTCCTAACTTAATTAGTAACTGAGCTATCGAAGACGGGAGCTGGAGTGCAGGACCCTGTATAATAAACTTTTTGAAAATATTTGTATTTGAACCAAATGCAATTATTATATTAAGGCAATATAGTAAAATGAGTGATTTACTATAGAGGTTGTTCCAAAATGTCCACATAATTTTAACACAATATCCGCAATAAAGTTTTGCAACAACAAAAGTCAGTGTGACAGTAGGCAGTTTAGGTTATTAATAGGTTGAGAACCAAATATATTTTTTTTTTGATTAAGTGAGTTACGTAAAGATGATAATAACTTGAATAAAAACACTTAGAATGTTACCATTGCTAACAAATAAAGTAGTGAAGAAAGGATTCTAAATGTTTTTATTCAAGTCAAACCAAATAAAAGTTTAGAGTTAGTAAAAACGCAGCACTACTAGACAGAATAACGCGTTTTCTACTCGACAAAGAAAACGCGTTATTCTGTCTAGTAGTGCAATAATATACAAAATAATGACTATCCTAAGCAATGAAACTCATTTTCAGAGAACCCATGTGATTATCGAAAAACAAATGCATCCATAACGTGTCACTGTTTGGTACGGATTTTGGATTATTGAATCATACGTTTCTGAAAATGCGGTTGGTCATACATAAATGGAAGTGAATTTTGTCAAACTTGAACAATTCCTCTAACGCGGGCCTAGATGGCAATCCCAAGGCCGGATTGGGCCAGCGGGTAATCGGGCTAAACCCGGATGGGCTGTATATCCTTTTATAATACAAGAATTTGTGACTACTTTACAAAAATCAAAACAAAAATATTGACACTATGTAGCCGAATGACACGAGTACGCGCGAGGGGTATTTTTCAACTTTCAATATTAACGAAACTAAATACACCATCATATTCTCCATACTTCAGAACCCAGAAATACAAAATCTCAACATAATAACGTTAATACTTATTGAGTAATTAATTTATAAACATGGGCCAAATTTAGAAGTTAAATTCGAACGAAAATCGATACACTAATAAAAAATCATATCTTTGTAACCGCTTGAAAAATATGTTTGCATTTTTTTTTCTGTTTAAACTGAAACATGTGCGCTTAAACGCTTAAAATTATGAAAGAACCACTTTAATATCTTAAATAGTTTATGAATTAAAAATTATTAAAATTAAATGATTTTAAAACATGAATTTTAATTTAGCGAATCTCGTAAAAGCACAGTTCAAATAGGTCAAATTTGTAGTTTGTAGTAACAATCCGGACTGAAAAATTGTCCTAGTCGAAGCCGGCTTGGACTAGGACAATTTTTCAGAAGAAACAAATTGCAACTTTTCATTGGTTTTGCCAAATTATTGATATATTTTCTCCTTTTCTGTCTTCGGGAAGGTCTCAAAAAAGTTTTAGTACAAGTTTTTTAACTTGATTTTTAAAAGTAACCGAATTGATAATCACTAATGTAGGTATTTCTATAGAATAAACAATGGCAAACATACTAGATAATCTACTTTTCCAAAGCTTTTGATTAAATTAATCATAATGTTTTATTTAAAAAAATATTAGCAATTGGGCTCGGTGATATTATATTGTATTAGTTGGTTATTTATCTCTGAGACAGAGTCCAGAAAGTCAGAATTAATATTTAAAATTAAAGAAGGAAATATTATAGAAAATGATCACTAAAATTCGATCATTCAGCTCTACCTTGTAAGTCCTTACTTGTTAAACATTTTTATGAACCGTACATGCCCAGGAAGTAGTTGTTTGTTAAAAAACCTACGTTTTTGTAAGTAATATTTTGCAGCGTTGAAAAATGTAAATGATCGAATTTTAGTAATCATTTTCAGTATATTTTTGTTTAATTTAAATTTAAAAAATGCGAATCATATCCGTTTTTATAGTAATATTCCTTCATTTGAAATTAAAGTATGCTCGGGGGTGCCTCAGGGCACTCACTATAGAACAATTTTGTTTTTATTATTTATTAATGTTGTTAGATAGATTATAAATAATAGTAAAATTTTATTATTTGCCGTGATTTTAAATTATTAAAAAGTATTCAGAATATTGATCAATTTGCGCTTAAAAATAATTTACTCAATTTGGAAGAGTATTGCAATAGGAACAAATGTAAACATTTATACATAAATAAATATTGTTTTGCCTCCTTTCAACACCGAAAACCAAACATTTTCGATTAATTTCTCTATAGACAACCGTTCTTGTATAAATCTGATATCAGGACCTTAGAGTACTTTTAAGTAGTAAATATAAATTTACAAATCACATTAGATCTATTTCTAATAAAGCATTTACAAACTGGTTTTTATTATTAGATTTTCTTCAATATATTCACTTTGCGTAAACTTTATATTTCCTAAGTACGGCCACACCTTGAGTATGTTTCTTGTGTGTGGTCTCCCTACATTAACCTATGGTAATCAGAACTGGAGTCTATTCAAGGGAAATTTTTATTAACTAAAATGAAACAAAGATGATTCACAAATTTGCAGTTATTTAAATTACAATGAAATTAAACAAGGAAAATTTCTGGCAATGATCAATAAAAATCGATCAATCCCTTTTTCCAACTGCAAAAAAATATTTACACTGTAAGTTTTACAAGCATCTACTGAAACAACTACTTCCCGAGCATTTACCCCGCCGGACATTGGATTACACAATAGATATTTGTTGTTGCATAGCAGCACTACTGCGAATTTTTATTGTTTTCTTCTAGGATTATGATATATTATTTGAATTTATGTACTCTCGATCATCGTTTCTTGTTTTATATTTTATATATAAGCTGCTTAATGATCTCGTAGATTGCTCTGATCATTTAAGCCAGTTGAATTTGCATATTCCACCTTGGAGTTTCGATAGTTTAGAATTTATACCTAATACTCTTATTAAAAAAAAATATTTTACTAATTACGGTTTGTATAATTCGATATGATGAATAATGCATTTTTATAATGATTGGTAATAATGATATTAATATACTATTGCAGCCAGCATTTTCTCATTTAAAAATAAAAGTTTATTTAATCCTATATTGATTAATATTAATATTTAATGATCTGTTATTACCAATTTTACTATTAGTATTGTTTATTGTTATAATTTAATTATAGATTTGATAGATTAACATATATTTTTTGAAATATTTATATTTATAATTATTTTGTAAATCGGAGAATCCGTAATAAAGTTGGCAGAAAGGTTATTGGCCGATGGCCGTTTATCGAAATAAAAATGTACTATTTAATGTATTATTTTAAACTATTGTACAAACGTATGATAATAAAGATCCGTAATAAAGCATTTCGCATTTAATGTCGAATCCCTTTTATCTGGTATCGTAGCCAAAGATATATAGTTGAAAATAATATCCCAACCGGCCACATCAAAAAATACCTATTCATAAATTTTCATGAAATGCACTACATTTGAATTCAATGGCAAGTTCTATAAACAGACTGTTGGCACTGTCATGGACAGTCCTTTATCCCCTTTCATCGCAAATATTTTCCTAAATCAGTTTGAGAATCGTGCTAAGGGAACAATTTCTAATTTACCCAAATTGTGGCTACGGTATGTAGATGAGATTTTTTAAATTATGGTGCCAATAGATTTCAATATTGATGAATCCATTACCAAACTAAACATAATGTGAAATTAATAATATCGAACAGTATTAATAATTAAAAGCGGTTACATTTCTTCCTTCACTGTTTTTATTTAAGCACTAGATATACATTTCGGATACTATGTGTCCATTATCAATAGTTGACTAACAAGTTTTAGAACGGTGCTGATACATTTTATGCGGTAGACGGATTAAAGGAAAAACCCAAAAATAATTATGTCAGTATAGACTGCCCTATTTCTTAAAACTAGCCGTCAGTTTCATTGTCGCTAAACTTGTGAGAGTTTAGTAGGGGGTTCTTTAATGCGCTCAAATCGAAATTCAGCAGATTATAAAAATTCTTTTTCATTTCTATCGCTTCTATCATGTTTAAATTGTAAGATGTATATTGTTCTAATAAATCTGCATTATTTTTATTGAACTTTCTAAAATGTCGTGAGCAAAGGCAGATTAATATGGATTAAGGTTTTTAATGTGGTATGTATGTTCTTTAAATCAAATATTAACATTTCTTCTAGTTTATCATACATATATTTTATTACAATTATTGCAACTAATAGAAATTCCCGATAAAGATAGTTTGTCTTGCTTTTCAAACATGTTACCTAATAATCTGCTGAATTTCGTAATTGAGTAATAAGCAGGGGTGAGATTGAATTTTCTGGTTGAGTTATGGAACATGGATTATTTTAATGAATGATTTATTACTAAGTATGGTGATATGCGGCCCTATTCCCTATCGAAAATGTTATGTTTAACAGCACGTTATTCTTCAAGGTTACGTTATATGACGGTTTGGTATTCCGTATCGCTCTAAACCGTTATCCCAGTTAACATTCAGCGCTATGACATCTGTTAAAATTGATGGAAGCGAAAGTTGTACAAGTTATCATAACATTTTACCTCTTTTCGAGATTATTTCCAAGTCAAAGTTTTTTAGTGGAGGTTTAATAAATATTATTTTTTGGACTCATTCTGTTGTAAAATTGAATTTAAACTTTAAAGAATGGTCATTTTTATAAACTTTTCCATAATTTGCAACAGGTATTTTTGTCTTGTTTGTTAATGATTTTATTGATAGTGTGAACCAAGGGATGTCGCAATTTTACGTATGAGGTTGAATTCAGTCAGCCTGTTTGGTTCTGTGTTGCTCTGTATATAATACTATTAATGCTGAACATTTATGTTTGAAATGCGAGTGCGAGCTGGGGTATATGTAGTAAAAAGTGTGAGTAGATTTCTTATAAATGGTGAATTATAATTGTCTGTTGTTTCTGATAACTAGTAAATCTAAAAACGGTAGTTGATTATTTGATTCAATATCATGCGTAAAATTTATACTAAAAAAACTATACACATATCTAATCCACGTATTAGGAATATTAATTAAGCTGTTTTTCGTTTTATTCTCAAATGTATTCATGAAGATGTTAGCAAGAAAAGGTGAAATGGGGTTGCCCATAGCCGTATGTAATATCAAAAATGTACATCTAATGCTTCAATAAAAACAGCGAAGAAAGGAATTTAATCGCTTTTTATTATTAATATAATCTTAACATCACTCAAAAATACATACATATCATACAATATTATTAATATAACTTTTAAAACAGATAAATAAAGTTAGTTATATTAATTATTAGATAACAAACTATACTTTCAAATATATAGAATACTAGCACACGTATTTAATTATATAAATGCTGAATTATTCGAATCAAATAAATACAAAATGGCCGCGGTTAATAGCATGAAAGAGCGATTGAAATACCCAACGAAAATAGAGAAATATAATTCAATATCATTCGTGCAATTGTTTTTAGTTTAAATTACGACATCAATATTATCAGTGGAATTGTCCACAAACATTTATGTAAACGTAATATTTCATATTCCCCTCGTTTAGTTAATTCGAAGAAAGCCACTGCCAGATATACTAAACTCATATTAGGGATTGTTAAGCAAGTTTCACTTGGTTTGTTTTACACGCAAAAACTTACTTAACAATCCCTAATATTACTAAAATGTTTTACCAAGTGATTAATGAGACTCAAATTGAAAATATATACTAAACTCATTTATTCCCCAGCTACCGAAAAGAATGTAATCCACATTTTTAAGATATTTAATTTAATGCCCGCCTTCTATACTAAAAACTGAAAACATTGGTGGAAAACACATTTAAAATACAAAAATTAAATCAAATTTGACAACTGCAATATGCTCTATCAATCAAACTACACGTAACCTAAGAACCAATCCATAAAAAAGGACATAATTGGAAAACTTAGGCAATGACGTTAGTAATCATGACGATTGAATTAAACAACAAGAACTGGAAAGAGGCGATGGCTTAACCATTTTTTAATGATTTTAATGATGTAAATTATGTGATGTAATTGTTTACTAAGAAATAAAGATTTTCTATATATAATAGTGTTTTACTTCATCTCTATCTAATTTTTGTCAATTTTACTCAATTGCATTCAAAGTAATTAATTCAAAAGTAATAAAAAAGCTTAATTAATTGAATCGTAGAACCATTCGTACGATAGACTACTTTAATTTTTAAATACATTTTAAAGCACTATGTTGTACCTATTCATTAATATTGTTTAGTTTATATAATGTATGTTAATAATTCTTCATATAATATCCATTTAAATCTTATTGTACAAAGGAGAAGTCCGTAAATAAGTAAATAATAAATGTGAAAGTTCTAATTTTAAGTATTGTTTTCTCAATTACTTTCAAATTCATTATAGATCTTTTTAAAAGTAAAATAATTGTACACGTTTTGTATCGAATCTCATTTCGTCTGGATATTTGAGGTTTTCTCCAGGTTTTGTGTGTCATCAAAAGTTAAGGTTTAAGCCAACTTTTAAAACTTGAGACGAATTTAATGATAATTGAATGGCCATTGCTAAATGCACCGCGCTGCGTATTAGAGCGAATGTACAAAGGTTTCAATATTCGATTCTCCATGGTTACTACAACTACTACTATAATAAGTATTGAAATGTGTGATTTAAAATGAAAGCTATTATTCTGATTGGTCCATAGCATTCTGAATTAAATAGCCGTTGTTAGTTGTCCTGAAATACTATTTCGAAGTATGTGTGTTTGGATTGCATCGTAATACTCGATAATCGTGAATAGAATGTAAAGTTTTCAATCAATTTGAGTTAATACGAAAAATGTTATAGACTAAACTAAAAATGTGTGAAAATTATGTTTTCAACAGCTTAATGCTACCTGAGTATTCACGTGAAAAATAATTTATGGCTAATGAGACACTTTTAAAACATTTATTTGTTTGTTTTAAAAGTGTTTTAAGTTTGATAATCAAACTTAGTTTGATAATGATGCTCTATGCTTCTAAACTATAGTCACTAAAATAAAATAAGAAGTTATACAAACAAAGTGAAAAAGTGTTTTATTTATTAAATTCAAAATGTATAACCAAGTGAAAGCCTTAACAATCAACAAATTAAAAATCTTTCATTCTAGACTTGAGCCGCCAAAATCTATTTTTCGAGCCACTCTAATATATATGTAAGAATTATTATTATCAATTAAGAAATAGATTTGGGTATAGATTTGTCTTATTAAATTAAATAAAAATAATTGATTAATAAAATTAAATAAGTATTTTATCTTTGGCTACTTTTAAGTACTTACGTTTTATATATCAACATTGCAATATCTAAATAAACAATTTTTTTTAATTAATATATTTTTATTTTAAATAGCTCTGAAATAAAAAATCTTTTCTATTATTTGTTTTATTAAAAATAAAATATTTTAAAAATCTGTTCATATCAAGATTATAATTGAATTAATAATTTAAATTATTGAAGACGTCCAAGAATTGTCGAAGCAACAAGTAATTAAAATATTATAATTAAGGCAGATGTTCACTACGATTAAAGCATTAATATCCCCCTTTTAATACACTCAGCAATGATGACCACTGTGCTTAATTGAGAATTCTATATTTAGAACAGTTTTAATTATAAAATGCGCGTATAAGAATGCATGGATTAATTAGACCTAACAAACAAAACATACTTAAATGTATAGCTAACAATTGTACTTAAGCCAATCAACGCTTTAATAGTAATGTTAAATAAATGTATGTGAAAAGATACAAAAAAAAAAAATAAACGTACTACGATCCGTATTAAAAATATAAGATATATACGCTTTCCTTCCTAAATTAAAATCAGGATAATTAAAAAGGTATGGATGTTTGTCAAAGACATCCGTGTGAACCAGGAAATGCGGGAATGTCGACCCCGAAAATGTATTTATGGATATGTATAAAGGTAAGTCGATGTTTTCGCACAATTTTAGGGTTCCGTATCTGGATCTGTGGGAATCTCAATCTTATAGGAAGCGGACCAGACAGCACTAAGCATATTTTGTTTCCGGGGAATTAGTGGTTTTCCCATGGGGGTGAGTGATGGTGGTGTACCTTGCCGCACTACGCTTTCCGCACTCCCACCACCTAACAATTTACTAAGGCCTCTGAAATTGCTGCTCAACATGTGTTTATGCTCATTATTATATTATTAATTATCCTTTAAATTATACTACATCTTATATTAATTTCGCAATGCATATGAACATTGCGAAATTATTATGTGATAAGGATTGCTTACTTTAGCTTGAACTGACATCACCCGTCACAGAAAGGGTAAAAATTGATACTTACGAATATTTTTTTAATGGATACATTATATAAACTACTATCAAATCAAAATTCTATATGAAAATACAGATGTATTAAAATACAAGTTCATTGGATAAGGTAGTTTGATTCATTGATTAATTTTGGATTAATAATCTAATTAATTAGCGAGCAGATCAATTACTAATGAATCCTTACCATTTTAATTGTGCACTCCCTTTTACATATTTTTTCACTGTGTATAAAAAAATGTATTATGGTAGAAGAGTATTGAATGAATAAGGTACCCATAACAACTAATTATAACAATAGAAATGGGAAGTGTGTCCATTATGTAATTCGATGTCTGGATTGGTATAGGCCCGAGAAGTAGTTGTTTTAATGGATTTTCGTTTTAAAGTACTTACGTAACGTAAATAAAAAAAACACAGTAGCTATAGAAGAAATAATAAGAAATAAAAATCTCTCACTGTTTAAGTCCTACGTATCTTAACTCCATTAAAAGACAAACTGATCATTTATGTGAATGTGGATTTTTTTGGTAACATTAATCATTTATTTATTGAATGCTCGCTTATTTGTCAAAAATTATTAATTTATATAATTCTTTTTTTTTATTTTTTATTTGTATGTAATTGCCTATTTATCTAATACTTATAGTAAAAAAAATTAATATAATTCATTGAATACTTTTAAATTAGATTATTTTTTGAATTAAAATTAGCCTAAATGGTATTTTTAAAATTATTGTATACTTTATTGAAGTATAAAAAATTAAAAAATATATATTACCCTTTATAGTTTTCTATATTATTATATTAAACCTCTTGACTTGAAGAGTTTCGAATGTCAATCCTTTAAATTTAGTTAAGTTATATGTTTTCATTAGTGATTAATTGAAGAGAATCATTTGCAAAAAATATATATATAAAAAAATTTATTGTATGTTATTCTTGTTTGTAACCACCAAAGAGACTGTCGAAATACTAAATATGTGTCTAGAAATTCTCATTATTCTCTAAATATTTAGAATTAAATCAACATCAGAACTTACACATTTGTAAAATGCCATTGACATAGGTGATAAACGAGCGAATTTCATAACTTCTTTAGAAGCATTGTTTAAAAAAAAAAGATATAATAACTACCTATTTTCACGTTATGATAAACACTTCAGATATGATATTTGTTAGATTTATAATTGTTTTAAATACTTATTTGATCAACCGTTGCCAAATGTATGTTTCTTTAAATTCATCCGCGATGACTTATAAAGAACACTACAATATTTTTATCCTTAAATTTTCTACTGGAAATTAATTAATAAATTACTCAACCTGAAGGTTATCACACATTTCTGACGATCTTGTATAATACTTATTTTTTACATGTATACACTTATTTAAAACATAAGAAAAAAAAAAAACAAATTACTTGAATATGCTTGAAATCAAATGCTGTAGTTTTACAACTAACTAGACCATTAGTTATAATATATATAACATTTCGCAATTATTAATAATAATAATAAATTGTCTTTATTTTACAAAAAATAAAAATACAAAATTATACACATATAAACAAACGAAGTTGAGCTAGTTGTTTTCAGCTGTACTGCTCTTCCACTTAACCTGTATAGAAAAAGATGTCAATAAGATTACAATACGTGCTATGTTAGTGATCGCTAAATATTATATATGCCGAGTTTAACCATATCAGAACTCGATATTGAATATCAACGTCTTTATTGCTTGCTTAAATTTAGAGGGCTTATAAGTTTTGAAATGACACCCCTAAATCTAACATTAATATTGTGGACATCTACAATTCGATTATATAGATAAGGGGGTGTTCTTGTCTGAATGATCATGTGTCTTCGATTAGACATATTTAACCAATTTAACTGTCTTAAATTACTAGAAATTAGGTCAAATTTACGTAAGCCATATTATTATGTTTATTATGTTTTTATATTTTTAGTCAAATTGTAAATGGCAGGTCCGTTGAATAAAGAATTATTATTATTATTATATGAGTCTTAAGCAAGAGTTCTGCAACTTTTGTATACGGAGTTTAGTATTATAATGAAGAGACGCGTTATATACAACATCTGTAAAGTTAAAGTGACTCAAGATAATGATTCACATAAGAGTTTTTTAGTTTTCATTGTTAGAACGCGCATATTAGAGTAAATCATTTTTTAATTAATATAAGAACGGGAAATACATTTACTAATATGAAGTTTAAATCGAAGTTTATTATCAAAAATAACTTCAAGGTTACGTACGGAGTCAACGAGAGGAAGATCTTTATCATTTACAAATATTTTTAGTTGTTCTTTTGCTACTTTTTTAACTTTAAAATAAACAAAGTTCGGCCCAAAGAGCATAGATGAAGGTTTAGCGGCATCAATGAATGTGATTGTGAAGATTTTACTTAACTGGAAACATCAGAATTTATATTATCACAAGCTATTTTTGTATCATTCGGCTTAAATGAGTATAGCAACTGCGAATCATCTGCGTAGGAGTTTACTGTGCATTACTTTATAGCATCGGATAGTAATTACATGTACCTATATACTAAATAGGATTGGCCCTAAAATGGAGCCTTGCGGAACACCAGCCACAACTGTGAGTGGATGAGAGGTAGAATATCAATACATACTACCTGCGATCTCCCAACCAGAAAATTTTCAATTATAGAGATGCCATTATTATCCACCAATATAATCCAGTTTTACCAAAATAATTTCATGATTCAAGGTATCGAAAGCTTTAATATAGTCAAGTAGAGTAAGTGATGTTATTAAGTCTTTATCAGTAGATGAGATGATATCACCAACAACACATTCGAACTAATGGATTGAATATTTATATGAAATATATTTATATGAACATTCATCAAAAATCGTAAAAATTCGTCCAAAATTATCAACAGCATTAGTTACAGCAGTATAACAACTATAAAACTGTCGAAACCCTGATTGAGTTGTAGGACGAAGTTGATAATTTTTTAAGTAATCTAGTAATTGTGCATTGACTATAAGCTCTAATATTTTAAAAAAGTGATGGTAAAATGCATATAGGCCCCACATCATTGACACTTTTGGGAGATTCAACTTTGGGAATGGGCTTTATAATTCCTTGCTTACACACATTTGGAAAGATCGATTGCTCAATGCAATCTTTATAATGTGCAAAGTCAGTAGTTTTTTTTTGTTTGTTTAAACTGTTTGTAAGTTATATCGCGAATTTTGATCATTTTCTTAAGTGTGTTAAGTGTGTGAGTAAGCCAAAGATAATTTCTTTTGGTAATTCTTGATGTAACTAGAGTAGTAAGAACATCGAATGAAAGAAGCAAGCTATTATTTAAATATATTCTTCAACATTGGGTATATAAAATAATTTTTCAAGTTTTAAATATACCATGTGATTAATAAATGTTTATATCATTGATTTTGCGATACGTTATAAACTGTAACCGTGATCTGCGATATCATGAACTTTAATTTTATTTTATTTTTATCAGATAACAAAATCAAATCAATCAATAATAACAAGTTTTCTTAATACTTGTTGGATGATTAATTACCTGACTTAACTTGTAAGCTTCAAAATAAATTAAAATAATATAGTATGAGTGGATTCAACATTAATTAAATTAATATTAAAGTCCCGCAAACACACAAACTCGTCAAACTGCGGGAGAATGATACTAATATCATCTCCCATTCTATTAATAAAGTTATTAACATTCAACTGTGGTGGTCTGTAAACAATTCATATGCAGTATTTTTTTTTTTTTTTTCATTTCCGAAGTTGCACTGTATCCACAGATGTTTAAAGTCATCATTCGGTCATCTAACAGTCATCTAACATATAAAAGAATTCCACCGTCGCGACCTATAACCCTATCCTTATGTACATAATTGTATCCATCAAGCATAAAGTTTGTATTATCGATATTTGTCGTGTCTGTGACACTAATCAAATTGAAATTTAATGTTGATATCAGAGTCCTAAAATTGTTACAGTTCGCACTAATAGATCGCATATTTATATGACAAATGCTGACTTTATTATTCATCTATAATGTAAAATAAACGTAAAATGTATAGAGTGCAACCGCAATTAACATGAAACATAAACTACTGCGATATGTGTATCAAAAACAGCAAATTCCAAAATTAACTAAGAAAACATATATTAAATGCATATCTATGCATTAAGTTGATAAAAATAACAGATTATAATGAAATGAATTAATGAATAATAACAAGAAAACTAATTCTAAATTGCTTAAATACTTAGTATAGCATGAAAATTGTAAAATATAATAGATATGACTGTTACTTTTTTGTTTCATGTATAATATATTCGAGAATGTGTTCTTCTAGTAATTAATGTAAAAAACATATTTCCTACGACAATACACGAAAGTATCACTTTACCCATACTCGAAAATTGACAATTTCGTACAATATCAAAACCTGTGCTTATAATTTCAACAAACCCGTGTTTTTTTACGGTAAAAAATCGCAGGGCTGTCAAGAAACGTCAAAACCACACTCTCTATACACGCCTTACAAGGCTTAAGTTCGGCAACGAACAGACATTTCAACCTTATTCTGGAATATCCATCATATTATAAGTTGTTTAAATTTCACAAAAATATATACAGGGTAGCCAGAAAAGGTGTGATAATCTTCAGTTAAAGTGGTTCGTTAATCAATTTTAAGTAGAAAAAACTAAAAAAAGTTTTAATATAAAAAATTAAATTAAAAAATAAATAAAATAAAACACAAAAAAATATTGGGTAATTATTCAATAAGCTTTATGAGTCCATTAAAATCCTAAATATGTGACTGGAATTTTTTTTAACATTTTATGAATAATTATTGCTATTAATAATAGAATTATCATTAAATAAACATTTGCAATGTTTAGCTGAATGTTAATAAAACTAATTTCATTAAAAATATTTCAAAAACATTACTGATTTCTAGTCATGTATTTATTATATTAATGACCTCGTGAGTGTTAATGAAGAACCGTACAACATTTTTTTTACTTACATTTTCTACTTGAAATTAATCAATGAACCACTTTACCTGAAGATTATCACACCTTTTCTGTCCGCCTTGTATATAAATTGCCGTAATCTGAAAAATATTTAAAAGTATAGAATTAAAATTTTATCGATACAAATAATTACGGATGATGAAAATCTGCAACTCTACATGCAGCAAAAATACGGAATAAAATTCACTTCCTTCGAAATTACACAAGAATGCCAGAAAAAAATGCGTACAAAACTCTTGGGAAGTTACATGTACTCGCGTAATTACTGCCTCGTGCACAGCATTCACATTCGTACGTAAAGTTTCACTTTCCACACCAGTTATGTAATATAATATCACCAAACAAGAATTAAAATTAATTTAATATTGAATTGGAAAAAATAAATAGTTAATTACAATATTTCTTATAAAAGAGTTTGCAGAAATTATGAACTGTATTGTAAACTATAGGTAATTTAATAGAAAAACAATTCCATAAAGCGTACATTAATTATGTGTATAGGGTGTTCTATTTTGGATGGTTTCTTCTAGTAAATTACTATTAATATTAAAGATAGAGAAAAACCTATATATGCTCCAGGGTTTTAGTGCTAATGCCATGTACCTTATCAAAATTTGTCTTCTTCAATTGTTTTCGAGTTATATGTGAAAAAGTCAAATTTTGCCAATTTAGAAATATTTAGATAACGTTTTTATCAAAAAATATCGATATATTTTAAAGTATTTGATGGACTTCGCTACAAATTTCTTCAAATCAAACAACGGGAGTAATGAATGTAGAAAATGTAATTTTGAGCTTTCTATGATTAGCATCTGTTTACACTGAATTCAATAATTCTAAATATAAAACTTTTATTTTATGTAGAGGAATGTCAGAACCATCGAATTTAAGCTGGATTAGATTATTTGCATTGATATGTCGCATTTTTATTTATAAAATATTAATAATTTCTTTTGTAATTAATAATAATTTATATTCCAAGCTTTTAAAATATCTGGAACGCAATAACTTGCATAAAATTCTACAGTTTTAATTCTTATTTTGACCTAATACAACAACAGTACAATTTGTATTTCAGTCAGTAACAGCATTCTCAGTAAAGATGAATATAAAAATAGAGTTGTATTTTAACTTGTGGCACTTTCATTAGGTAAGTCTTAAAAATTAAATATAAAGAATTTGAAAATCGTTGATTAATGAGGCACTTAATTTTTGAAAATCCATGGTTACTTTAATTAATAAAATATTTATGATTTTCAACACTATTTTATTTAATTTCACTACAATTGTTTCGCTACGCTGTAGCTTCTTCAGGTGAAGAAAGTTAATAATAATATTTACAGATTTCTGTAAATATTATTATTCAGGTGAAGAAAAGTTAATAATAATATTTACAGATTTCTGTAAATATTATTATTAACTTTCTTCACCTGAAGAAGCTACAGCGTAGCGAAACAATTGTAGTGAAATTAAATAAAATAGTGTTGAAAATCATAAATATTTTATTAATTAAAGGAATTTGAAAATAATTATTAATTAATCATTTTCCCTTTAGCTACTGTAAAATTTTGACTTACGTTACGTAAATACTTTAAAACAAATGTATCTCTCCAGACATTGAATGGACATAATGGACACTTGCTGTTGCATAGCAATAATATATTATATACAACTTGTTTTTTGATCCGACAATATCTAATGCAAAGAACAAAAAAACTTACGTAATGCAAGGCTATCTGTGTTTCGGGATTTATCCCTCATCAATACAGCTATGCCTTATACAATTTTAAATATTATTCAAATATGAGTCGAGCATGTTTTTTGTTAGGAACGATAAAACGCACGTATCGTTTGCGTCTGTCGCCTTGCTCATCGTTTACACCTGAGGAAGCAGCAGGGGCGGTACGCTTAATTAATTAATTTAATTTAACAACTTTAAAGTGTTATAAGGCAGAGCTGTACTGATGAGGGATAAATCCCGAAACACTTATCTACAGATAACCTTGTATTACGTAACGTTTTTTGTTTGTCCTTTGCATTAGATATCCTCGAATAAAACAAATATGCATTATACAATATGTTATTGCTAGACAACAGCAAGTGTCCATTATCTAATTAAAAGTCTGGAGGGGTACATTCCCGAATTAAAACAATTTTTTATGTACACACACGGCTATGGATTTATGTATATTATCTTGTAATTGGGATGTATATTTCCTGTTGGGCAATAAAGACTTATTATTATTATTTGTTTTAAAGTACTTACGTAACGTAACGTCAAAATGTCACACTAGCTAAAGGAAAATGATTGATTAATAATTAATTATTTTCAAATTCTTTATATTTAATTTATTTAAATAACTGTTAATGAAAAAAATATGAGGACGGAAATTTCCGTTTTGGACCTACTTGAGCCGGACAAGTGTTTTTTTTAATGTTGGTATTAGTCATGGGCAAAATCGATTATTTCAATAATCGAATACTAAATAATCGATTATTTTCGATAATCTAATGATAATTTTATCGTGTCTGTGAAGTCTTTGATTCAAAACTCAAACTTATAATTATAATTACTGTTTGAAGTATTTTGAAATTAAACTTCCATTATGTTTTGTAATTTTCAAATAAATCGAATATCAAAATAATCTTTTTTGCCCATTACTAGTTTCTATGTCTATCTGTAAACTCTCTATGGACCAAAAGCTTTAATTTATAAACTTTACATATCGTATATTTGAGCACTTAACCATATTCCGGAAAGCCCAATGACTTTCGGTTAAATAAAACCGCCAACACTAAGTCTTACTCCACTCTTAAGGATTTTTTATATTTTGAAATATTTATTTAAATAAGCATTGAATTTATAATAATAGTTTCAAATAAAAGAAATTGAAAACTGAATAATTTATCTATATTCACTTTCTTTCATAGACGCCAACTGTTTGACTTTTAGCTAATTTATTTATTATAAATAATATAAAATCTTACGCATCAATTTAGAAGTGATTTTTCAGCAAAAATTAATGGGGGTCTTTCATATATTTTTTCTAAAAACCCCTTCCTCTCCAAGTCACAGCCCTTTAAAGTTAAGGACAAAAATATGTTTTTATTTCATATATCTACTATGGAACAATTTAGAAGAATGAAATTTAGCTTACAATTATTCTTCATAAAATGGCACTTTTTGACGATTCTTGTAACCCTCAAAATATTATTACAAAGGGGTGATAAAATTTGCATCAGAATTTAATGCGTCTACATATTTCTAGTTTAAAAATTTATTTAAATGAAGGAATTCAATCTGCAACTTTTCATTCTCTTTATATTTTCTCATAACATTGTCAGTTTGATCACAAAAAAAAAAAAAAATAACCCATTTACATTAGCACGATCATATACAAAATGCTATTTCAGCATTTGTGTAGTTTTCCATATTATTTACTTAAGCAATAAATTGGTTTTAGTTCGCGGGAGATTATAAAATAACACAGACAAAATCACAATAATAAAAATATTTGTTATTATGACACGATATTTCTTATTAAATAATAACTAAATAAAATAATACATAGGCTCATTTATCACAATAAATGAGCCTATGTATTATTTTATTTAGTATTTAATAAGAAATAATACATAGGCTCATTTATTGTGATAAATGAGCCTATGTATTATTTTTTTTTTGATCAAACTGACAATTTAAGGAGAAAATATCAAGAGACAGAAAAGTTGCATATTGAACCCTTCAATTTAAATCAATTTTTGAAATAGAAAAATGTAGATGCATTAAAAAAGTTCTGATGCAAACTATTATAGGGGTTGATTATTTTCACACCCTTGTAATAATATTTTAGGTCTACAAAAGTCGCCAAAAAGTGTCATTTTATGAGAAACAGGTCTGTGTCAAATTTTATTCTTCTAAATTGTTCCATAGTAAATAATATGAAATTAAAACTTGGAGAAGAAAGGTTTTTTTTTAAAAATATGAAAAAAACCCTTTAATTTTTGCTAAAAAATCACTATTAAAATCTTTTGCATTGATTTAGAAACACCATACATACAAGATCTATATATCAAAATCCACACTCATATTCCCTAAAATCACAGAATGATCAGCCCTTAGAGTGCTGTTGTTGTGCTCGTATTACAAAATTTTTACTGAAAAATATGATGCTATTGAAATTATGGAGCATGAAGTGATATGCATTTTTATATTATTATAATTATTGTTGATATTTATTTTGGGAAAATAAATGCAACTCTCATAGATTTCTTTTTTGGGGAGAAAATGTTCTCCTAAAATGTATATTTTTGTATTATTTTCTTTTTTTAAAATTATAAACTTCATTTATAATTAAGTAAATGTATTGTACTTACTTTGTTTAACTCCATTTTGAAAGACATTGTTTCTAAAATCTCACAAATACTATCAAACTTGGCAATAAATTTAAGGTTATCTTAAAAATGACACCAAACAACGCGCATATAAACAACATGAAGTTAGCCGCCAACATTCCCCTAGATTTTCCCCCAACTAAGGAGACCTTAGCTAAGCAGAGATTTAACCAATGCGGTGCAACTCAATCGACGCTCATATTACAAAATTTTGACTCAAAAATACGATCCTATTGAAATTATCGAGCATAAAGTGATATGCATTTTTATATTATTATAATTATTGTTGATATTTATTTTGGGAAAATAAATGTAACTCTCATAGATTTCGTATGTGCCTACCCCTGATTTATACATATAAATCACACGCAGGGATACTCGAATTCCTGGTATCTGTAATGGAACACGTCATTCAGACGACTGGAAAACTAGAGCTTCTGCCTGATTAGTTTTGACGCATGCATCGCTTTTTCTTGGAGGGGAAAGTTGTATGTCGAGCCATGGATGTTAATTAAAACACGTATGTTTTAATCTTTTTTTCATTTTTTAATTAATTTGCATATTAGCGAATAACGAATTCACTTAATCCTGCAGCACAAGACATCTCAACGCTACAACTATGTAATAGAACGTGAAGTGGTTGAGTTACCTGAAGATGTTAAATATACTATTTATATATATATACAAGGTGTACAGAAAATTAGTGAAAAGCTTTAGGTAGCGTGACTCTTTGACTAATTTTTAGATAAAAATATTAACGAAAATAAGTCACACGGTCTTTCCTTAAACCTTACGGGCCACTTAATAGAACCATACATTTGGCAACACTGGATCAAACAAGTGTGCATTTATCCTGTTTATAACTGCTACATCATCCGCTGGAGGTGTTGCATACACCTTTTCTTTTACAAACGAGCGCGCGTCGTTGCCAGATCTATTTTCATTAAATGAATGCTTCTGATGAAGTTATAAAATTGTAAAAATATCCGATTTATTAATTATTTACATCAATAGAATTATACACGTGTCTAATTGATTGTTAATGCTATTGATTTTTTTACAAAATATTTAAAAAACAATACTAATTTATAGTCACATATTTAAAATTCCGAAGACCTCGTGAGCCTCAATGAAGAACCATACAACTTTTTTTTATTTGGATTTTCTATTAAAAATTAATTAATGAATTGAGTTACCTGAAGGTTTTCACTCATTTTCTGTACACCTTGTATATATATATATATATATATATATATACAATATATATATATATATGTATATGTATAAATACATGTAATAATATCTTTATTTTTACAAACAATTCTATATAAAGTAAATTAATAATAGAATTCTTATATTGTATTATACTTTGTCTTTAGAAAACGGTCGGTCTTTCTGCTTCTATCAACAATATTTAAATTAAATTGTTCCATTCCACTACGAATATAAAAAAATATTATAAATTAAATAAAAAATATATATATTAATATTTAATTTTGTAAATTTACATGAATAAAAAAGAAAATAATTAATTATTGATTGTAACGTAAGTCAAAAAGTCACAGTTGCTAAAGGTAAAATTATTGATTAGTAATTAATTATTATCAAATTCTTTTTTATTTAATTTACAAAAATATATTTGTTTTATATAAAAAAAGATTTCTAGATATTGTGAAATGTTAGTTTTCCATTTATTTTCCACAATTGAAAAGGAAATAGATATTTTAGTAAGAAACGCCATTAATATGTCTTGCGTTTAATCTTCCAAGGCACGCGTTGAAGTTGTCACAGATTTCTAATTACTACTATTAAGGGCAGCATGTGCAGATTATGGCAGTTTAGAACTGACTTGCAGGCACTTTCGGCGGTATGCAGTATACGATGTAAAGGTTGTGTTTTGCGGTATTTAATCCACTTTAAATTCATGTTGGCCTCGAACGGTCAGGCCATTACAAATTCATATCGCACCCTTCAAATGACACCAGCGATTCCAATGGGATTCACTCTCAACAAATAATGAAATATATTTAATGAAATATTCGATTTCAATACAAAGTAATCATGCTTACTTTGTGTACCAAATATTTACCAAATATAAATTATAGTTATGCGTTATAGGTGTTTACTTTGTGGTACATTTTAAATACAAAATCAAAAATAACTAAACAGTGTAGTTATTTATAATTTGTCTCGAAATGTACATCTAACAGTGAATACTAATAAAGTAAAGTAAGGAATTAAATGGAACCATGATAGACTACTAACACAATTGTACATATTCTTATAATATTTTTTTTTTAATTTTTTGTTGTTGTATTATCTGAATAAAGATGTTTGTATATATAGACTTGTGTGTTATAAGCGTTCCCTTTGTGGTACATTTTATTCACAAATAAATTAGAGTGTTCAAGTAATAGGTAAATCATTTAAAAAATCTCTATATGGAAATTTACAAGATTTTTATTATTTTTGTAATTACTGTATGGAATCTAATGAGAGCGACCAAAAGTTATTTACATATTATTATCTGATATTGTACCTTTTATCATTTTAGAATATAGATACTGACCACCCATCGAATTGTGATATTGCGAAAGCGCTGACAAAAATAATTTCTGGTTGCCTGACAAATCAATATTTTCGCTTTCGCGGCTACCATCATTCGGACATACCCGATCCAAAACAATAGAATCACTGTTTTCAATTAAACTACGGAACAAAAAGTGCTTTGCTTTGCTTTTGCATAAATATAGCGACATATCGTGCATTGGTCGGTCCTGTTTGGGGCCGATAAAATCGGTGGAATCCCATCGCATGCACGCATTGCACACAAGCCAGAAAATTATATGTAATTTTTGTGTTCTAAAATTCCCCAACGAAAAATGAAGCTATTTATTACTTGCGAGCCATTGGACTTCACGATTTGATACACAATTTTGTCAGCGCTGTGGCTCTTTTAAATGAATATCGATTTTCGCAATATCAAACACATGCTTCTCTAAGCGGTGTTCCGAGTTGAAAGTGAGTGGAAACTTATAGTGTTGAGTACCACTTCAAAAATGTATTACTAAATGACATATAATCAAAGACTTTTTACCTTTTAATTGTTATAAAATAAAGCAGCATATACATAAATTAAAAATCGAGTTCCGCAAATTTTACATATTCAACATTAATTAAATCAGAATATGTTAGATAAATACTGATATGATTTAAGCCATCAGCCAATGAAGACAATTTATTTTTATTTTAACACCTCTCTGTGCTTCTGCCTGTATACATATCTGAGTCTGTGTATTAATTAAAAGATATATGACATAAGAAACATTCGCATTATTGATTGATATTTTCAAAATTCACTTTTGGTAATAAGATAATACATTTAAAAAATAATTCGATAAAATATAATGCATTAGGATAGGAAGACTCTGGATGATAGCCCAAGACAGGCAAACATTTTCATTTTATTATGTATACTTAATGTTTGTAAAAATGTTGAATGCGATCTCTTAATGGAAAATATTTCTATATATATTAGTTTTTTTTTCGGATTCTCCGTTCAATTGCACACATTCTCATATGGATTTATGTTCTAATAACTCTTACAGTTTTTGATTTAAAAATTTATTTGTCAAATTTTGAACTCAAATAGACGTTTGACAAATGCCTATAACTTCTAGTAAGAACAAGATAGACTGACGAGCGGCATCTTGAATTCTTACTATTAGATCCTTCTAGAATTAAATAAAAATAAAATCTGACAATTTTGACAACAGGTAATTCAAAAATGTAAATATTTCAGTGCCCACTTAAAAACACCATAATTCTTTTTTTTTTCAAATGGAATGACCGATCATTTATCTTATAGGGCGATTGATAAAACATTTTGCAACATTCAAAAATATAAATATATCTATAATAAGTTGTTTTTGGGTTATTTCGAAAGTTCTTTACCTCCTAAAATTTTTACACAATTGAATAATTCTTGTATTATTCATACGTGCACCATAGTAGGCTACTGTCCATATTTACTGAACCGAATCTAGAAAAAAATATTTCCAACGTGTCATTTTTGGCCTCGTTCGAGTAATATTAAAATGATTCAGTATACCACTCAAGAAATAATAATTTTTTTCCTCACACATGGTCAGTGCGATAGAATCGTTGTTTCAAAGATACTTATCTTCACTTACAACTTACAATCAAATGCAAAAAGACTGGAATAAAATAATTTTCAATTAAATAATTAAATGTAATAACTGAAAAAAAAAGGAAAAAAAAAATATAACAATTGTCCAAAATTATGACCATTAATATATAAGCACTGTGCAACACGTGTCTGCGCTTAATTCCGCGGTTGCGGCTCGCACTTTTGCTTCCAATTCTTCTAACTTCTAGCGGACCAGCACCACGGACCTAATATTCGAATCCATTTATCTTCTAATATATTCGTCAGTTGCTGTAATATTTTGTGAGCGCTCCATCGAACTGATACCATGAACATATACTCAAAATTAAAGGCAGCTCTTCTAAAAGATTCCCCATAAATTTTCTTAAAATTTGTAAATATCTGCCATTATTTAATCTTTCGTTTTACAAAAAAATAATTGAGACGCGTGTAGATCAATAGGCAAAATACCAATTTAATGTTGGCATTGTACATAAAAGCCAACATTAAATTAGTATTTAGTATTTGCATTTTTTTCATTGAAAATACTTTCACGAGAGAAATGTGATTCATCGGTCCGAATGGCCATGTATGACGAATAAATACATAATTTCTTGATTGGTATACTTATTCATCTTAATATTACTCGAACAAAGCGTCCAAAAATATTAACACGTTGGAAATGATTTTTCCAGATTCGGTTTAGTGAATATTGGCAGTAGCCTACTATGGTGTACAAAAACTATCTACACTAGATATATGGATACATAATGCTTTTATGTATTAAATTGTCTTGTCAATCGCCCTGATGTATTTAAATGGGCGCTGAAATATTGACGCTTTTGAAATACCTATTTTCAAAATTGATAAATGTTAATTTTTTAATACTAGAGGGATCTGTTAGTAAAAATTGAAGATATTGTTCCTACTAGAATAATAACAAAGTTGGTAGCTATTTCCGATACAACAGGAGTGGGAGAAAGTGGAAATATTTTCCATGAGGTCATTACATTGAATCGTGCAATATAGCATTTTTTCATTTTTTTTTTTTTCATTTTTTTCCTCTGTCAGGAATCCCGAAAACTTTTATGGCCGTTATTCGTCCACCCTGTACATATATTTCTGATTTCTCCAAATAAGCTTTAAATAATTTAAATTATACACATAAGTATATATAATTTAATGTGATACATACATGTAAACATTTCAACTTCAATTTGATTGCACATACCAGACTATGTGCAATCAAAAATGTTACAATATATATAAATATTTTTTTTTTCAAAATGATATCTTAATTTAGTCACTATTTTCGCGGTAACTCTACAAGCTACAGCGAAAATAGTGACCACGCGTCCAAGTGAATTGAATAGTTGGACATGAAAACCAATAGAAATGACAGTAGCCAAGCATCAAAAATAAAGAAAATTTAAAACTTAATTTAAAATAAATAGTATTTTCTAGGCAGAAAGATCGATGGTCGATAGCCATTTTCTGATGTATTTATCAACCATGATAAATATATGTAAACATTCTATATTTAACTTCAGAAATAAAGATGTATATATATAGTATTTTCTATTTAAATTTTCGTTATGGGAAATCTATATGTAAGTACGAAATAATGGTTGATCTTATAAATGAGCAAAAATCGTACAAAATTTTGACTGTCATAATAATATAAAACATTATTGTTTGTTTCATTACTGTCATTTCTCTGTTTCCACCGTTTAATTAATTCTTAAAACGTGTTAAAAACACTATAAAATGTGAAATATTTTGAAAACATTAAATGATAATTATATAGCATGCTATATAAAAAATCTTCCACTTTTTATGAGAAGTTAAGAAAAAAAAATACTTGCAGCGGTTTTAAAAGTTATTTTTCAAACAGCCCGTATAAAAATACTTCATATTTAAAATTATCATTGAATAGTATTATCTTAGTATGCATAAACAATTTCATGATTCTATCTCAAAAAAGTAATGATTTTTTTAGTACACCTCTGCAACTGACAAAATTTTTAGAAAATATTTTTTTTCTGCAGTAACGGCTAGTCAAAAATACTATGTGATATTGTTATAAAGACAATTTAAAGAGGAATCGAATAAAAATATAATATGTAGGGTGTTCCATTTAAACTAACCCTGTATATATGAAAGTAATTTTATATTATGCGTCCTGAGAAGTCAAGCAATATTTATTAATAACTTAATGCTGAATTTCTAACGACTTCGGTGACTCACCCTGTATAACATCTTTATTCAGACAATTTTTGATCCACTTTCTTTAAAATATTTAAAAGTAATTATTAAAATTTAGTATCAGTCTGTCTCGGCTATCGACCAATGGTGTTTTTAATATTATTTATATAATATTATTATTATTATTATTATAATGGATTATCACAAAGTAACGATCAACCCCATTCGGATGTTAGAAGATATCTAATTCATACCATATTATTGTATATCTCCTCACCGATAATAACAATACTTTCCCCTTATGTTTCATATTAAAAAAGTAAAAAAAAACACATTGCTTTCTTTTTGGCATTACTAGACAAGAAGTGAAGATTAACCGAAAAATAGCCTAGCGGTGAACTAGCGGAAACAAAAAAAAGACCCTCTTAGCTTCCTGCATTCTCCATCCTGTTTCTTCCCACCGCATATATTTTTATCGCCATATATTTCCCAAAAGTATGAACACATTTTAATCAGATTTAATTATTGCTTTTGTACATCTGCTTTACAAAATTGATTCAAAGATCTTCAGTATAGTCGATATACATACATTTGCTTCTTAAAAACTATACAAGGAATCAAATAGAATTTAAAGCGCCAAGGATATTTTTATGGTGCTCATACTCCACCAAATCAAAATAGCTTGTTAATTTTCCGTCAATAAAGTTATTACTTATTAATTAATATACAATGTCACATAATTACGCATAATAATTTATTTAGTGAATTAAAGATAATTTAACGAAGAAAATAGATTTAAATTAATAACACTAATTACTTTTTTGTAGTCACTTTTTATTTTTACTGTGACTGGTTTCGACTCGTCAGCGAGTCATTATCAAACCAAGTACTTAAAATTAACATTGAAGTCCTTATATATACTTAAAAATTAAGAATCAGGTAAAAACGTCAAAAAGAGGGGTATACAAGAGGCCAGCCTGGTCGTTTATTAGCGGAATTCCCGGATTGAGTTTCGCTTTACGAATTTCAGGTTCAGGTTCATTTTACGGCCCTTTTCAGCGAAATGTAAAACCGAAAGTACATCCTTTCCAAAAATATACTCTTCTTCTAACGAGTGATTAGAAAATGTTGATTTATCTTGTTTCAACTTATATGATCTTAAATGTTCTTTTAACCTAATGTCAAAATTTCGTCCAGACTGTTCTATGTATACACCTTTACATGTTTCACTGGTCAATTTATATATACCGGATTGTTTATTTACATCGGTTTTGGTTTTTGGTTTAAAAATTTCATACTTAATTTTTGTATGGGGTTCAAATGTTAAAATTATATTTTGTTTTTGTAAAATGTTTTTAATTTTTAAGCTTATATTACCGAAAAAGGTCAGAGAAGAAAACAGAGTTTTTGTGGCATTCCTATTCACGAATGAAAAATACTTGCTAATTATTATATAATTTATCCTAATTATGTATTAATTTTGAATAATTGATTCAATATTTAATTTACAGTAAAAAAAGCAATCTGTCTCTTTGATTTAATAATATGGTCGATGGCAGATTGACATGTGATCCATATATGTTATATATTGTTATATCTAATGTGTAATAAGAAAACTGTTAATGTTTTCATTGTATCTGTCAATAAGGATTACTTGAAATGTAATATGAATATACATTTTTTATATGTCAAATATCTGTCTATAAAATTATAAATATTTTTTTTAAATAAATAATTATTGCGTATTTTACTAATTCACTAATTCTTGCTGAAAAAAAATTAAAATATAACGAAATTAATAGGTAATGAAGAATGTGAAGTTATCTGAATGTAGTATTTAATGAAATCCTTGAAATATTTATTCGGCATGTTTTTCTTACCAAAAAGATAGATTTGAAATTAATATAAATATGATTTACTTTCATTGTAGTAGTGTTATCTACAATAATTCAATGACACTAAAAACTAGAAAGTGTTTTACTTATCAACTAGACATGTTGTTATAGTTTATTGTAAAAAAACGGACAAATAATAATTTCAATAACCCACTGTTTATCTACATTTACTTGTGATAACTGGACAAGCATTTGTTTTATTCGTTTTGACGAATATTTCAAATATATAAATGTTGAAAAGCAGCCAGAAGAAACCAATAATTTATTAAATATAATAGAAAAAATATGCAATACTAGTATATCATAACTAAATGAACTTGTTAAATTAAATAGCGGTGATCAACTGAATAAATCCTTTTTTCCATTAATATAAATAAAAAGAATTTGAGAAAAATTAATTTTCTCAATTGCATAATTAATAAATTATTTTCCATTTAGTTATTGCGACTTTATTTTACTTACGGTACGTAAGTGCTTTAAAAAGAAATATCCATTAAAACAACTACTTCTCGAGCAAATGCCCCTCTTATTAATTATTCAATTGAGTAAATTAATTATTTTCATTTTTTTATTTGATTTAATTAAAAAAAAACGATTATCAAATAAATACTCCTTTATGTTAAATTTATATATCTTATAAGCACCTACTTCATGGTAATTTAAAAACATTTAACTTTATTATACAAATTTTACTTATTTTGTGACTAGTTATGAAACTAAGCTTAATCGTATGGTCGAAGATACACACACATGGTACATTTTATATTTATTAATAAATATAAAAATACGTAACTTTTTCATACAACTTTTTACTTATTTTGTATCTAATTATCAAATTAAGTTTGAAAGTGATGTAAATTATTTCTAAATAAAATATATTAATAATACACAAATGTTCTATTAAGTAATGTCTTTAACTGTTTTTATTTTAATAATTATTAAACTGAGTTTAATAAGTAAATTATGAGAAGTATTATGTAATAAATAAACATTGGAGAATAATGATTATATGTCAAAAGAAATCAGTATCTAAGATTAGATTGTAAAGGCTGATGATTTATAAAATTCTATTTCAAATATTTTTTATATACACAATACGTTTGAGATTTTGAGTTTATAATTGTAGCAAATTCCCCTCTTATTAAATTTTAATTAAATCTCAACTAAGCGCTTAAATTAACATTAATTAAGAGAATAAAAATAACCGAACTCAAAAAATTATATTAATTGGTAATCAACTTAGTTTAAAAATTATTATGTTTTTTAGTCGAAAAAAGACACAGAATAACTGTCAATATAAAGTATTGAGAAAAATTAATTGTTTTTCTATCTTTATTCCTGTAATTGTATATAATTAGTATTTACAATACATATTGCGCAATGGATAACGACCTCTTAGCCTTGTTTTCCTATTTTTTCTTTGATTAGTTTCTCATTGGGCACTAGGTGAAACATTATGTACATGTAAAGTAATGTATGTAACTGTGAAACGTTACCAAGTGTTTTTATACATATTACCTTACTTGTTTTCCTATTTTAATAAATAGGAAAACAAGGCTGAAATGTGAAAAGTATTGTATTTATTGATATTTTAATGTAATGTATCTCAAATAAATTACTTGAAAATAAAATAAAATTATTCTACTCCAATTAAATTAAATCCATATTATTAATAAATATTTTAATATTAATATTCCAAATAGATTTAAATTATAGTGGGGATGTTTTCTACCCCTTTACATGATTTCATATTTCAGCAGTCGTATGTACATGAGAGGTAAATACAGTAACTGGGGAAATGTGGGGTGGATGGATTAAACTCGGCAAGTAACAAGCCGTTACAATTTAAAGCCGATGATTAAGGGCCATTTCAGACTACGAATGTCGAACACGTTGTAGAGGCTTATAGTCTTAAATGATTTCCCTGCGCACCTATTAATTCAACCAACTGATTTATTTCTCATGCAGTCCATGATATATTGTCGACTATAAATTATTACAATTCATACTCGAAAATGTGACAGAAATAAATATGGTCATGTTAGCTTCAAATGTATATAAAGGGGTAATAGAATGTTTGTATATATGTACTTGTTACATATCTAGATATTTTATATCTTTTAATCCGTATGGGCAACATATTTAATTTTCTATAAAACATATTTTATTATGTTTAATTAACTTCTCACTTAATCCACTGTGAAACATATTTAAAATCTATGTTTGTGAACAAAAAAAAAAATAAGGAAAACAAACCAAATGCTTTATTTAAATATTATATATATAAACATATTTTTATCACAGTTATCAAGATACATAATAATAATAAAGAGTTAGTTATTAATATTATACAATTTTCAAATGCAAAATTAAAATACTTTAATTTTGCATTTGAATCAGTAGAAATGACATAAAAGTGAAAGAAAATAGAAAAAAAGTAAAATTAACCTGAAATGGATAAATCTGATATAAAATATGAATATGATATAAAGAATTTACAATGGAAGCCGGCAATTCGTTGTAATATCAAATTTTGAACCTTCTTTCTGCTAATTGTCTTCAGATTTATTATTACTAAACCACAAATAAATAAATATCTTTTCAGTAATAATTTCATAATTAACAAAGCTGCATTTATAAACACATTAAATCATGAATGAATATTGCTATTGCGGTTTAGTAGAAAGAGATCGCTGTACATCACAATGAAAAAGTTTTTACATTTTAATCGTTCAAGTAGAAAAATAATACTCAAATTAAAACAATTGGCAGAAAATATTCAAAATAAATAATGAAAGTTATAAAATCAAATATATAATTAATGTAAAAAAATTGTCCATTATTGCACTTTTGTTTTAAAGTACTTACTTACCGTAAGTCAAAATGTCACAGTAGCCAAAGAGGGAATTATCTATTAATTACTTTTAAATTATTTTTATTTTATTTATAATTAATGTATTTTTGTCCTTGCAAAAAAAGTATAATGATAACTTACTGTATATTTCAGAAGTCATTGTCGATTCAAATGGCTTATTATATACAGGGTCCTGCATCACAGCTCTCGTCTTCGATAGCTCAGTTACTAATTAAGTTAGGACTTTGAAATTTTGGAAACTTTACTTGGGTCCTAGGACGTACTTCAAGAAAATATTTTTGATTATACGGGGTGTCCCAAAAAAGAGTTACGGCATGATAAGTAATTTTTTTTAAATTGCTTGATATACATTTTATTCATTATTTAGGAGCCTTTTATGATAGCCTACATACCTCTAAAATTTTAATGAAATCGGTTTAGAAATACCAACCAAAAAAAAATTAAAAGTAGAAAAAAATGGTTTTGCGCCATAGGTTTAAAAGATTTATAAAAAACAAAATAGGATCTTGTCAATACAATTATACAGGGTACTTGTTAAATAAGGTGTAAGAATCCTAACAGTCAATTTTTATTTTTATTTTATTTTTATACAGGGTATTCAAAATTTAGATTCAAACTTATCAAACCTTAATGTATTTTATTTTTATTATTTTAACATGAAACTCTGTGTATTTTTATGTCATTCTATGCAGAATTGAAAAAGAAACATTTTTCTTCGTAACAAGTCTACATAAATTCCTAACAGATTAAAAGTTATTGACAAAAATCTTTTTTTTTTCGGCCATTTCATTAGGCACATTGATTAAAAATCGAAAGTTGCTTTGAAAAAAAAAAAATCTATTGACAGGCATGTCATCTAATTACAATTATTATAACGATAGTTTTAAAGGTTTCACAGATCTTTGTTTAAATCACACATTATGAAATTATTCAGCTTTGTATAAACATAGTTTTAGTTATAACATTAAGAGGATTGAAGAAAAATATTTCTAAAATAAAATACATATTAGAACTTATGTTTGACATGTCTTCAAATGTTTTGGAGGCACAAATGAAGACAAACATCAAAATGCCTTGCCAGTCTTAGTAATAGGTCGGGTGTAATATTTTGAAATACGTCATTGATTGTTTGCTGCATGTTTTCTTGTATAGTTGGAGGTGAAAACGAGTTATTTCCGTATTTTAGAAATACGAAAATAATTTCTATAAGATCATCTCGATTGAATTCGTTGTCAAAAAATATTGTTTATAAAAAGCTTAAGCAAACAATTGTTTATACTTTTACTATTACTAAAGCTAACGTAGACTAATGTCACTTTGACAGTTGAAGTTTATAATGTAAAAAAAAAAATTTTTAAAGCAACTTTCAATTTTTATTCATCAAAATGACCATTGAAATAGTCGACAAAACCAGTTTTTTTTTTGCAAATAACTTTTAATCTATTAGGAATTAAGGTAGGGTTGATAGGGAAAAAAGGTTATTTTTATTCTGCATATGATGTAAAAATATACAGGGGTTCAAATTTAAAATAAGAAAAATAAAGTACATTAATTTTTGAAAAGTTTGAAATATTTTCCTGAAGTACGCCCTAGGACCCAAGTAAAGTTTCCAAAATTTCAAAGACTTTATTTAATTAAAAACTGAGCTATCGAAAACGGGAGCAGTGATGCAGGACATCTTTATTTCTGAAGGTATATATACAATTTTTAGTAGTAGATAAATATATCAGAGACTGGTTATCCGTTTTTCTGCCTCAAATGGCTTATTATTGCGTATTACGCCAATTCAGTAGTTCTTGGTAGAAAAGAAAGTTGTAAAATATAATAAAATTAATACGAAATTAATGTAAAATTATTTTAATGTACAATTTATTGAAATTTAATTTCACAAGTTTTTGTTACCAACAATGTATTCTATTGTTTCTCATAATTGCTTTACAGAGGAATTGATTGACGTCCACGACGTCAATATAATACGAATTATTGGCTGTCAATATCTATAAAACTATTTCTTTTCACTAAACCTTAAGTGAAGCTTAAATGTATTACTTCATTGTTGCAATTTCAAGCGTGGAGTATTTCATTGCACAATAATTATTAAACTGAGTTTATTAGATGAGTTATATAAAGTGTTGTGTAGTGCAATAAATAGCAATATCTATTTAAAAAAAAAATATCTGTTTAAGTTTCACATTATTTATTGTAGAATATTGAATAATTATCTTTTGAAATTTGTAATGTAAGATTCTATCTTACATAAATTAATAAAATAAAAGTCATTAAAATATTAAAATTTTATATTCATTAGAGAAACTGTTATTCAATAAAACTCAGAAATTAAATCACTTCTCTTTTGATTTTTCTACAATAAATGTTGTAATTTTAACAGTTCTGTGTTTTTTCTCATCTGAAATTTGATTGTAGAGGCTGATAGTTAGTGAAATTCCATTTCAAATATTTAATAAAACACAAGGCACCTGAGAGTACACCATTAGTTGACACTGCCTGCAATCATCTGCTTGATGAAACCACAGTCAGTGGATGCAATTGTTGCAGTCTCAACTAAAAAGTTAAAATCTCAAACGTCTTGTGATTTATAAATATTTGAAATTTTCAATCTCTACAATCAAACTTCAGATATGGATTTCTTTTACACAGGATTATTTATTATTATTAGATTTATTTATTAAACATTAGAGAATAATGTTTAATAAATTAATATGTCATCTGGTTCAATTTTAATATTATTATTTTTTTTGTATCCATCAAAGGAATTTACTAATTATTTTGCACAATAATTATGTTGTTAATTATAAACTTTTTATTAATAATAATGACTTTCTCAATAAATCTCCCCATATGTTTTTTTAGAGAATAGTAATAATAAACATCTTTATTTCCATGTAATGATTACAAAGTGTTTCTAATAATTCATCCATATGGAAAATGGCTATGGACTTGTGGTCTTTCAGCCTGTCTTTGCTTGGTTCTTGTCTATTTTTTAATAATAGTGATAACGTCCTTATTACTGTCCTATTGATGTGATGAATTGTTGAGATAGGATATTTAAATTTAGGATGAACATTAGGATTGCGGCGAATACACACTGATTTAAGACAGTTGCAATATTGTGTTTAGTATCAAATTTAAAGGCGAGATATTCTAATCGTTCTGTTGTAGAATGGATATTAGATAGCTTAGTAGCTTATTGAAAGGATTATATAGTGGATTGATAGGATGTCTGATTTTAGGGAGCACTCCTAGTGCTGATCTTTGGCGATGTTTATATAAAATAGGTGTTTACTCAAGCAAAGGGCGGCATAGCATTTTACAAATATTATCGTAGTTATACCTTATAGTTCAATTGAACTATATCTGAAATTACGTGAACTACGTTTTACACATTTCATTTTGATATATTGCGAATGGGTAGTGCAGGTTTACTTGGGATCAAATGCAATACCGAAATATTTTTAATTAAGAGATGAAGAAATGTAGTGATTATTAATTATTATATGATAAGGAGGGGGGTTATTGTAGTGATTAGGAATAAGGAGTTAGGTTTTGTTTGAGTTAATTGAAATTCTACACTTGGAAAATCACTTATGAAGGCTATAAATCAGCCTTTGAAATACTTTGGTCATCAGCATATAATAAAGGATAAGCAGAATGATTTAGGTAATTCGGATCGGAGTTATATCGATCATAAACCAATATATTTTAAAAAATGTGAGAGATTGGGGAGCCTTGTGGTAAATCTTATTGGGGAGTGAAGGAATGAGAATTGGAAGTTCATATTTTGACTCTTAAGGTTCGGTTAATTGGGAAAGTGTCTAGGATACTGACCAAGTGTGGAGGTATTTAATGAATTGCATTCGAATAGCAAACCTTAATGCCGTACTGAATCTTAGGTTTTTTGGTTGCCTAGAAAAAATATTGATGATTTTTTACCTTATAGTCGTGTTGTTTGAGAATTTGAGGTTAGGGTTGTTAAGGAAGGAAGGTTGAACGATGTTCAATAAAACCAAATTGTTAGAGTGGGATTAAATTGGTAATATAAGATGTAATCACAACAAAATATCCTTTCAACCGCCTTCATAAAGACATTGCACATAGAACACACTAGTCTGATGAGGTTCGGAAAACCAAAGTGGCCATTACTAGTTATCCATATACTAGATGAATGGTGTTTGAACATTTTATTAAATTAATTTCGTTTCCTGTTCTCATAAACAAGTTCGCGTTCCTTTAGTGGACGAAACAGCTATTTCGGTCGTCTACCTTGTAGACCCGAATTGTTGACGATTTCACATGAAATTAGGCGATAGATTGCGCCTGCGTTATCTCTCAATTATTATGGTTCATATCAGGTTATTTAATCACAACACAAGATTCGTTCAACCGCCTTTGCATTGTACATGGAACACACTACTTTGATGAGGTTCGGAAAACCGAAATGACCGTCACTCCATATGGTAGATAAAAGGTGGTTGAACATTTTATTAAATAGGACAGAGAGCAAAGTGATGGGAACATTACCATTACCAGGATTATTATTTTAGAGAAAATTTAACTAATGGGTTGTCTAGAAAGTAATTTTATTTGTTCCTAACAGAGGATTTAATTGTATTTTTTCACAACCAACTTTCCACTTAATTCGACATATTTTGACAGCTGACATAACAAGAATTGTTGATCCCCTTTTAAATATAGATAGTGAAAAACATAATTTTCGGCATATTCTACCTTTTTACTATAGGAAAAGTAAAGTAGCTTTTCAAGCAAGAAAAAATATTTGTTGTGTATGGAGATGCGTTAAGCGAGCGCCAGTACCAAAACTGGTTTGCAAAACAAAGAATAAAAATGTTATGAGCATGAAATCATGGTACTGCCAGAGGAAAGGCAAAGGTTATTGGTCCAGAATGGACAATATTTAATTCAACAAAATATTAATTCATTATAAGAAAATCGTCTTACTTTCCGAACAACCTAATAGTATTATTGAAAAAATTATAAAATTTTGACATATATTTATTTTCAAACCTTCAAATATTCTATTGATTATATACAAGATCCACCAGCTAAATCAGGAAAAAACGAATCATTTATTCAAACATAATATTATATAAACATTAAAGATGTTTAAATGATATTTCAGACAGCAGAATTACAATTCTTTACAAATATTTATATTTACAATACATATTGATGGGTTAGTAGTCTGTCATGGGCTATCGACCGGAGGTCTTTCTGCCGCATAATGTTATTAGTTCAAAATAGGATATTAGACAGAAAACACGTCATGATCATTTATAGTATCATTATAGAATATTAATATTCAATGTATCAACCATTTGCTATTTGCCACAATCATCCTGAATCGTATAATTGAATCTATTGTACGTTCGCTTTAACGTCGGTTTGTCCATAGTCAAAATTGCTGCCTCATTAGCGACTTGCACAGATGCCACATTAAGATGTTTAGGATGTTTTGACTTAGTAACCTGTACAAAAACAATTCAAATATAATTGTCCTTTGGATTTAGATGTGGACTGTTAGGAAGCCGGAATTCCTTGTTCTAAAACATGTTCGTGTTATCTCACCAAACGACTTTTGTAAGAGCGTTTTCTGCTTTCTGCACTCGTCGAAGTTTTTGTATTTTCTGCACTTGTCAAAATCACTTCCAGTGGTCATCGTTTCTGTCAAAGATTTTTCTTATGGAGTTCTTGAACCTTTAAAACAATTTCCGCGGTCCTTGCCGACGTTATATTAGAACACCTCTTACCGATTTCTAGCAACAAAGTATTGGATTGTTCATGAACTGCTTATATTGGATATTTGAAAAATTCAATTATTTCGGTCAGCCTTCGACTATTGCTGGTATTCTGTTATATTCTGCGCTTTGTCTTGGTTATTCTGTAATTTTTAGTTTACATTAGATCAAAATCATTTTCACCCTAGTTTAGCTGGAAAACTCGATAGACTCAAGTTTCATTTTGTATTGTGGTTGTGACTGAACAGCAAACGTCTCTGTCAAAAATATTTATTTGAACGATTCTATGTTCCTCCGGTTCCGATATAGAAATAAATATGACCATAGAGTAAAATTTATCTTGGAGACGCCAGTACATTGTTCGCACGATATTACAGTTATTAATACTACCAGAAGCCATACATTACGACGGAAATTTAAATTAAGATTGTGTATATCTTAAACAACATTAACTCCATCTGGCCTATGGATAACTGGTGATGCCCATTTCAGTTATCGAATTAAGTACACAAGTATGAACATCATACTTGTGTACTTAATTAATTATTGGTTTAACAAAATCACGTGATTGAATTAACATTAATTAAGAGATTAAAAAGAACCGGACGTAAAGCATATATTAACATCTGTATACAACTCTTATGTTTTAGTAACAATACAAACTGTTCATAAACATTCGTGTGAAATAGGTGATTACTACAATTAAGCATGTGTATGTGCAATTAAGTGTGTCGCCGTAATGTACAATAACGGTCGTGTTCAGGAATTTTTAACATGTAGCGCCTCAGCAGTAAAAGATTGATATTCCGTCAACGGGAAGAGCTTCAGTATATTTACTAATGGGGTATAACAACAGCAGAATGTCAGGATTCGTAAAGCATTTCAGTACGATATCGTTTAGAAACAGTTTGATGAACTAATAACCTTCTTCACACTTTTATTTGAATTACCAAATGTATATTTCGGGCACAAAGTGACCATTATAAATGGATTAACCCTAAATACAAAAACTGTATTCACATTTGGTAATTCAAATAAAAGTGTGAAGAAAGATTATTAATGCTTTATTGGACAAATTAATTTCATACTTACTTGAATAACTCAATCAATTTATTAATAGGTAGAAAAATACACTTAATTTGTTTCACTACTTAAAGTTTCACTAGTTAAAGTAGTGAAACAAATCAAGTGAATTTTTCCACCTATAAATATTGTGATCATGTTTCTTCAAGTGATTAATGAAAACCAGATTAAAGATCAATCAATTTAGTTTAGAAACAGTTCTTTTGCAAAGCGCTATTGCGCTTGAATTTCTTGAACGTGAAGAATTTAATTTACATATTTTACTAATTCCTAATAATTTTATCTAAAATAAATAAAAAGAATGTTGAAAATAATTAATAATAATTTTCTCTTTCTCGACTGCAATATTGACTTACATAACGTAGCTAAAAATAAATATCTCTTCAAACAACTACTTCTGATCCAGGACAAATTCCCCGCAGAATATTGGATTACACAATACACATATGCTGTTGCACGGCAAATGATTTCATAATGCAAGAATTTTGTTAATTATTTACAAATTTTTATATATTTAATTTATTGGTTGAAGCCTAGAACATCACCCACCACCCCTCAAATTTTTGTTTTTGTCTTATAAAGGAATGTTTTTTTATGATGACTCATTGACATAGGAGCGAATTTTTAGTGCTTTTAAGGGGTTTACACTTATTATTATTATTTTTTCAAAAATTAGCTCGAATTTCAGGAAAGGTTATGTCACTGATTTTTCGTATTTCTACTGCAATAAGAAGCATATTTTGTTATTAAACACACCAATTTATAATTTTATTACACTACATCATACTTTTGTTGAGTTTAAACGGCAATTAATTAAGAAATTAGCGAAAATATGTTTTTATAAAATACGTCATTCATTGAGCGAAACGCGAGATTGGTTCCGTGTGTTTTGATCTGCGAATGACAAATGACAATAGATAACGACAAGTATAGTGTCCAATATTTTCTTTTATTATTGCACTTATTTAAACTTTTTAGTAAATAACCTTCTTTCTAATGAGAAAAATCATCTTTTCTTTCATTTAATCTATGCAAAACGTAGACAGTGCTTAACGTATTTACCCTTTTTCTACGGACATATTTTGTACAACCAAAATTGTATCGCCATTTCGTGATTGTACTTCGTATTGTACACGCTTCACAATGCGGTGGGTGGTGTTCTAGGCTTTAGCGCCAATTTATTTTAAATAAATGTGACGAAGTGAATAAAAATCGATTCTATTATAATTTGTATCTATTTACAACAACATATTTTTGTTTTGCATTGGATTCTATCCAATCAGCCACCAACGAAATTTACTATTCTAAATGTATACAATAACCACTGAATAAAACACTTACTATGTTTTTTACCACAAGTTATTTATTGTATATATATTACACAATAAATAATTTCACGACTTAAGTTTCGACTTAAGTGAAATTATAATATGGAAGACCACGTAGTAACGGTCGCAATCATCATCATGATCTATACAATAACCTTTGAACTGTGACATACTTATTTATAGGTGGGTTGAAGGAAACTTTAAAACAATTTAGTATACCATGGTTCAAAAGTTTAATATAATAATATAATGAATAGTATCTATTTGGGTACCAGAGTTAATATTATGGAGTCATTCTTTTTTTCCTCTTCGGCAAAGCTCAGCATTTAGACAACTCTAATTCAGAAGAAAAAATTAACAAATTGTTTGAAACATAATAAAACGAATAGCCATTAATAATACTCATATAAAAATATATATTCAGTTTAATATTGATTAAGTTAATACTTGTTGCGCTACACTCTTGATGGAACCGGATATTCAAATTTGATGACGAAATACATTTTTAATATTCCATTATTTTATTTTAGATTTCCTGACGCTTGTTTTGGTATTTAAAATCATTATCAAAAGTTAAACTAAATTACTAAATTTTATTTAAATTTAAATTATGTTAGCCTGTTTGGGCTGTCAACCATTGGTCTTTCTTGAATTTATGTTTGAAACAATGGCAATCTAGGCATGATTTATAGAAGAAATTAATTGATATTTAAGATTCGTGAAATAAAAAAAAATGTTCAAGTATGTCTAGGTAGAAGCTATTAGTGAAGATTTTTTCACTGAGATTTAATATGCCTTGTAAAATTGGGGTTACTTGAGTAATTCCTTCATTAGAGGATTCATTGATTATCTTAATTTTGTAATCGTTCGTAGGGCTGCTCTTTCAGCGCTTGTATGTAAAATGGAAGGACGAATGCTGAGGAATATGATTGCTCCATAAGAGTTAACAAGAGCTGACATAGATTTGTATATTTTAATGGCAGTGTTCGTTCAAATGTCTTCTTGTTTATATACTAATTATTTGAAATGCCCAGCCCTTGCTTTGATTTTAATTTTTATTTATTTGGTGTGTAAAACGAGAGTATTGAATCAATTCGGATATCAAGTTATTACAGAAATAAAATGTTTCAATCTTATTCTTGTAAATACTAGTTGTATAAGAAGTGGCGAATAGAACTAAATCCTTCTAAATCAAAATTATTCATCCTATTCCATATAGTTACAAATCCTTTAATATTCAGCCATTGACTGATGACGTTTAGAAACGATATAACATTCTAGTTTAAACTGTAGAATGATGTAGTGACAACACCGAAGAATATAAATGATAATTTTTGCTGATTCCTAATAATTGTATCTAAATTAAATAAAAATTATGATGAAAATAATTATGATTGTGGAGCAATTTTATGTAATATGATTTAGAAGGATTTAGTTCTATTCGCCATTTCTTACACCAGAAGTGTATGTGATTGAGAGAATCTTGAAGAAATTTCTATTTCTGGAGTTTTAGTACGTGGACGTTATTAATAGAGAGATGATAGAGCAATATATTTATTAGCAGACTAATACAGAGTATTTATACACAAATATTTGTATAATATTACAATTGTCTGTAATGAGATATCGGCCATAGGTCTTTCTGCCCCGTCATTAATAATATTACGTAATTTTAGAAAAAGTATAAAAACAAATCCATAATAATTAATATGATACTCAATTAGATAATTTATAACTGTATATTTTCGAGTTTACGTGTAGTGATTGATCACAAAATAGAAAGACTGTTATTCCTTACTTCACTTTTTTAAAAACAGTCTTTCTATTTTGTAGATAATTTATTATAAAAATAATTTTGAGTATTACGTTTAAACTTATTTTTTATGCAAAAAAAATCGTTTTCAATGAATACATTTTCGTTATGATTTAATAAAAAAAGGCTAGAAAGCAATTAATCTGCTCAGTGACGCATGCCGACAATTCTATTAACAAATCAAAGCAGATAATTTGGGGAACGGTAGTTATCACAGACAGGTGTTTGCCTGTTGGTGCACCGTACCGAAACATCCAAACACCTAAATAAGGGTAGTCGGATATCTGATATCGTTTCGCCAATGTAGCGCACCCAGGATTTCACATTCACCCTATGGTCATGGAAGAGCGCTCGGCTTTGTGAACACTTCCGTTTATGCGGTGGTTAAAATATTATTAAAACTAACCGGCGGAAATGAGCGTAACGAATACCACTTTGCTTTGAACGTGATTTATTATTATGTATGTACTGCACAAAAAGAGTCGCGATCATTAAATATGTAACGCTATATGAAAGCTTTTGTTTGTTTACTGTTGGCGCAATCTGCTCATTTCAAAAATTTTAGGGTTGCCCTATGTTCTCACGGTGCATATGTTTTACTTAAATCCGTTAAAATTATGCTTCAATTCATTTCGATTTCGTAGTATTACTACAAAATAACGCAATAACATATTTCATATAAATTATACCTTATTAAATAATGAACCGACCAGTCAATCTCAACTATCCAAGGTTTTCAACAACAAAAAATCCTACATTAGAACAATTTGATATTTGATAGTTTAATAATAATGACTTAAATTTTATTTAGTGACTATAGTTTCGATATTAGTGTGTCATTATCATTAAAATTTTGATGACATGCTAATGTTGTCAAAACTATAGTCACTAAATAAAATGTCAGTTGTACAAACAAAGTTAAGTGTTTTATTAATTTATATTAGACCATGTACAACCAAGTGGAAGCCTTAAAAATTAACAAAATAATAACTTTATTTACAATGAGTAATTTAAAATAATACAAAATAATACATAAACACCCTTCTGTTACGATTCATCACTCATTTAGATGACAATTCAGCTAGCTAGCAAAGTTCTTATTTGCAAATCACCATAAATTTATGACAGGGCAGAAAGACCTCCGGTCGATAGCCCACGACAGACTACTAACCCATCAATATATATTGTAAATATAAATATTTGTAAATAATTGTAATTCTGATGTCTGATGTCTGAATAAAGATGTTTGTATATACAAAACAATATATAAATAAAAACAGTAATGGAATAATATAATGTATATAAAATCAATCACGATAAAAACAATTGCATCTAAATTCAATGGAACTAACGAAAGTTGACATTGATCATCCGGTATATGTAATAAGTAGTAATATATAATGCCATAATAATATATTTCAATTCTTACATATCCCGGTCACTATCAGGGCCAGATTGGGAAGGCGTGTAATTGGACAAATCCTGATGGGCCGCCGCACGGATGGCCAGTCTGGATATGCGCTTAAAATACAGCTTCGAGATTTAAATAAAACTGTAAATTTCAAAATTATCAGTCAAAAGTGGATCAATTTTTAGTTTACAGAGCATACCTCCTATTTTAATTAGTGTATCTGTAGCAAAAATTATTAGGTTAAGCTAATAAGAGCCAGTTTATAGAGACAACCGGGGCCGAAAGATTGTCCCAATCCTGCCATGGTAATTATATATAATAAATATATAGTATTTAGAAGTTACACTTGTTGATTTTATAAAGTATTTCAAACATTTTCCATTTTGTTGAGATATATATCACCCTTCAACGCGTTGTTAATTACTTATCTCTTCATCAGAATTTTAAATATCAACCCATTATAATATTTAATTTCTCACTATAATAGTTATTTTATTACATTGCATTACATTACATTACATTACAATTAGTAGACACAATAGAGGACACATATTTTTCTAAATTACAAAATTATTTAATAGTACTTAAGAAAATTCCATGTAAGTACCTTGGAATAACCCTAGAACCGAAATGAATCAATTCTCAAAGTCTCAAAGCCAGCATTAGGAGCAGGGATCGATATTTTAAATCACCCAGTAACAAAAATCAAGGCATTTCAACAAAACGGTAGTACACATAACAATATAAGATGATATGTCGACTCCTGCTAGAATACGCGCATATTCTGCACCACAATCCTCGTCTTAACGCCATAAGAAATTTGGAATTCGGTGAGCGTTTTTAGAGTGCTTACAAAAATTAGACACCTTTTTACACTATCATCTGCGAAACATGCAAAATTCCCACACTATACAGACGTGAAATCTTTTCTTAAAATTTCGCCATCAATCCCCAAATAGCTCCTATTATAAAACACCTCTGTATCCCTCTAAACCTAACATTAATCCTAAATAATCCCATACCTTACTATCTCATCAAATTTTAAAAACTTCAACAGCAATGCCAGCAAGCATGAATATTGAATAAAATACGAACTCTTTGACAGGCAGAATGACTGACAGTCGACAGCCATTTTCTGATGCTTAACAATTTATAACTGATGATGCCATGTAATTTAATGTACCTTTCAGTAATAAATATTTTCTATATATAAAAAAAATCAATTTATTTATAACACTATTCACGTATAGATGGTAATGTGTGACAGTTATGATTAAAAAGATTTGAAATAATTTGACAAATAAAACACTTATTGTAGAAAACACTGCTACAGTTGTTTCGATACACAGTATCAGCATCACACATGTAATGGATTGATTAAATAACAAAAACGGTATTTAACCGTTTCACGTACAAATATGCGAGGTAGGGGTTAGCAGGTAGCAACAAATTAAAATTAGAGATAATTATTAATACGGACGTTAATTAATCGAAAATAAAAGCACATGTAGTATGTGCTTTCATTTTCGATTTTTTTGTGACCAAAAAATACTCGGAATCTGTCTGTTTAAACTACGCAGGTAATTATTTTCGTCGAAATATTTTTTATTAGGTTGGTTGTATTATTACTGGCATCCATGTTAAATTTAATGTCATTAATGTTTTAGTTACGCTTGGTTTTGTACGACACAAAAATTATTTTTTTCGATTGTATGAAATTATTCAACAAAGGAGTGCGATTAAATTGTGTTTTCTGAATGGAATAACTGTTGCGGAATGTTTCAGAAGGCTTTCAGCGACCAAGCTCCATCAAAAGTAAAAATATTTGATTGGTACAAAATGTTTGATGAAGACAAATAACGCTTTGAAGACGAAGAGCATTCCGGACGACCATCCTCATTAACTGACACGTCAGTTACATAAGAAATTGGTGCTTGAAAATCGATTAACAATAAGAGACCTTGCTAATGATGTTAGGAAATTAAAATGATAAGTCAATAGTATTTTGAAGGATGATTTTGGCCACAGACGCGTGAAATCTTGATTGATATCGAAAACACTAATTTTCTTGGAAAAAAACAGCGCTGTGTTGAGGTTTTTGAAATAATGCATTCAAAATAATCGATCAATCTAACGAATATTGCGCTAAAGGTAAATACAAGATCAACTATTGGTGCCAAAATCGCTCTAAAATCAAGGTTATGTTGACAGTTTTCTTCGAACACTGGGTGACATATTCAACAAATAATTTTATTGAGCATTGTGCGTCATTTGCGTGAAGCTTTTTTCCAAAGGAGACATCTCGTTTCTCTTAAAAAAGCAAGTAAACACTCAAAAAAGAAAAACCCATGTTATGCAAAAATACTGAAACTTAGCGTATTTCAGAAATTTTGAATCCTTTATTACTTTGATCACACACGGTAACGGATTCAAAAATTCTGAAATACGCTCTTAAGTTTCATTATTTTTTCGTAACCGAAGAATATACATGAAATTAGGCAATAGATGGCGCTTGCGTTATATTTCCAATTATTATATCATGCTTTACTGGAATAAAACAACATTTCACCCTAGTGCAATAAAATAAACCGAGCTTAAGTCTTAAGAAATAGCTTGAGGTTTAGTAACGCATTGAAGAAACCGGGCATTATTATGATTCATATCAGCTTGTATAATCACAACACAAGATCCGTTTAACCGCCTTCATCAAGGCATTATACAAACCGATATGGCCATCACAAATTATCCATGAGATTGAACATTTTATTTTTTATATTTTTATTATATGATATGTCGATTTTGAGCAATCAATCATTGAAACCTAACCTGCACAAAAGGTATCGTTCGATTTATAGGTTCATTTTTACAGACGAAATAGTTTAAAAGTCTAATTTCGAATAAAAACAGTGTTGCCAGATCTAAGATCCAAAGTAAAAAAAATCCAATTGGAGCCTTTAATGTAAGATGAGAAAGAAATGTTGTATTCAATTTAATTAAATTATTATACACTACAATCCTTAGTAATAATGATAATTAATTAATTGCAGAATATTAGAAATATGAATTAAAAAAATAGTTAAATGAAGTCATATACTTTTCATTTAACTATTTTATTTTAATTCATATTTCTAATATTCTGCAATTAATTAATATTTTATTAGTGTCATTTACTACATTGCCGCATACTTGTAAATTCCATCTAAATCTGGAATCGGGATTTATGAATCCCACTTAAATATTTTATCCGATTTGTGTTTCCATAACTCTGACTGTAATTTCATGGTAATGGGAGATTACAATCAGCTGCATGTTCGCTGAATCGAAATGGAGGACTAGGTGGGATTATGCTCGATTAACATAAAAAAGTAGCTTTAACACAAAAAATGCAATTGAAAGTGCATCGTGCGACAATTATGCATTAAATGGCCTTCCATATTGTAACAACTTCAGATATGATGTAAGGGATGAGACTTAATTCACATTTCATTTCAATAATTAATTATGAATTTCATTAAGAGGCAAGTTGATATTATTTAAATTCGAGACTTCTTCAGTATACATTTTGTAATAATAATGTTACATATAATAATAATAAATATAGTTTTAAAACATAGAAAATATTTGTGAATATAATTGGTCACAATTATATAATAAAAATTAAATAATTACTTTCTCTAAAGCTACTGCAACTTTGCCTTACATAAGTATGTAGGCCAAATATACAATCCGCTATTTAGATGGTTTTAACAGAGGAAACATCAGCCGGCTATGGACTGAACAAAATATTCATTCTTTGCTGTTTACAACAATATATAATTATGACTATTCATATTTGAAATAAATGTATATACTGCGTTTTTACAATTTTAATAAAGTTGGCTGTGGAAAATAACAAGAAAGGTTGTTTAGGCTATAGTCGACAATAATGTCCATAGAAAAAGTATAACCAAAGAGGATATTATAATATCCTCTTTGGTAAAACTTTATATTATTTCTCATAAACCGTGATGTGTAAATTATGAGTATTCCATTGGATTTTGCTTAAAAAGAACTTTAAGAATGTTTTTACACAAATACATTATTTAATAAATAAAAAAATACAGTAGTTTTTTAAATGACATAAAATCGAAAAAACGCCCAGTATCTCGGCAACCATTCAAGATTTTGCGATGTAGTTTTTACCAATAAACATTTCTCAAAAATCGATCTTATGACACATATGTTAAGTCTCTATCTAGTCTGGGAAAAAGATTTTCTTTGTTTTCTGTTCAATGAAATCATCACCTAGTATTTCAATGGATATTTGTCAATTTACTAAAGAGAAAATAATTATTGTTAATTAATTATTTCCAGCATTTGTTATTTAATTAATCGTTTTAAATCTTTACTTAAATGACTGAGATTTATAAAAATATTGTTGTTAGTGAAAGTGTAAACGAAAAGTATAAAACAATACGGATATATCATTTTACATAAGTAGAATAAACCATTTGTATAAACATAACGAGGTGAACAAAATATTTGGGACTATTCTCTAAGAAAAATGTTAAGTTTAACGTGTACGTTAATTAATATTCTCACAGTTTAAGCAGCTTGTGTAATATTCATAGGAATAGCCCCGATTAAACAATAAAATAATAAATTACAATCGCAAAGGTTTCTTCAAAAATCACAAGATTAATTAACATTACTAATTCTTTGTAACAAACTCATAAACAATAAATGAAGTATAAACATAAAACTATTAGAGTATGCCTTTCTTTGTTTTCTATTCGATATTTTTGCTATAGGTCCCTTTTTAAATCGAATTTCCAGATCTTATGTGTGGTACATCTTTTTTAAATGTCCATTTCCCAACAAACAGTAATGTTGCAAAGGTGTTTATAAAAATATAATTTTAGTTTAAATAAAATATTACAAAATCCCTCATCCTAGAACTTCTAAACTTTCTCTGCATTAAGAGAAATCTCAACATCCGTCCAAAATTCAAACACCCTCAATTCACTATTCATGAATTTATATGAAGACACATTAATAAATAACTGACATACGAGACAAAGGACAAGGACTGCCGGCTGAAAGACTACTGGTCGATAGTCATCTTGTAAATAAATATGTAATGTTTTGTAAACTTAATTTAACTGTAAATATTACAATAAAGATGATTATGTATGTAAAATATTATTTAATTCCCTTCCTAAAAAATCCCATCTAGTGTCGCCTTTTCTCCGCAACAATGTAAACCATTTTAACTTGTTTGTCGAAACCAAAATAAATAAAACCTTTTCCCTAATTCATGTTCATTCATATTCCATCAGCTGGCCCACTACAAAATCAAAGAGATGGTTCGATGGTTGCAATAAGACCTAAAATAATATTAGGAAAAGCCAACTCACCACGAATTAATCACTTAATGAATGAACCGTGGATTTTTCCTCTTACACCCTCCATTTATTTCTTATATACCATCCACCACTCTTCCAATATTGAATAAACTAGTTTTACGAAAGCATCCCTATATGACAACGCCATAATAATCGGTGAATTCAACATAAACAATACCAAACGTAAGCAACTCTTTTCTTTTATATCAAATTCCAATTTTATTCTCATCTACATAGAACTTTTGTAATGTCCCAACATCAATCGTCTACTCCCGACATCTTACTAGTCACCAGTAACATTTCCCATACTATACATAACCAAGAATTAATACTTGTCCTTGGATCAGACCACCTTTCCATTAAATTTTCGCTCTCGTTAAGCCCTCATATTCTGATTCCTACTAAAATTACCAATAAAAGTGACGGAGGACCGAGGATTTAATGACATAAAAACATATCTCCCTCTTCCATATCCTCTTTCATAACAACCCTGGTAGACTCCGTCCAAAAAAATACGCCCACTTACGCGAAAAAAAAAAAACATATCCTCTATGCTAAATAAAGACTAATAAAATATAAGCGACAACTGTACCGAGACATACGATTAAGAGGAAAAAAATATTAAGTAAATACAGACAGGCGGACTATCTACAAAAAGTAAATAATATACAAGGTGTACAGAAAATGAGTGAAAAGCTTTAGGTAGCGTGACTCTTTGACTAATTTTTAGAAAAAATATTAACGAAAATAAGTCACACGGTCCTTCCTTAAGCCTCACGGGCCACTTAAAAGAACTATACATTTGGCAACGCTGAATCAAACAAGTGTTATTAAAAATAATCATACATTTCACATGTCAAATTTGAAGTTTAAGATTAAAATTATAGAAACTGTTCAAACTGGTATCCATCAGTTTCTAAACAAATCTGGAGCCTCCGAGGAATAGAATTTATTACCCGGAGCTGGAGGTGTTGCATACACCTTTTCTTTTAAAAAGCCCCATTGTCATTTTCATACAATGGTTGTACTTTTCGGATATGAAAAGGCCTTAACAGATTTTGTGTTAGCACATTATACACTGTTGTTTGGCTGGGGCTGGGAACATTTAATTGCCTGGCTATTTGTCTCGTACTGGAAGTAGGATCTTCATGAACAGCATCTAGAATTTGTTCCTCCAACTGAACTGTACAACGCTCCCTAGGTCTACCTCTGTTCACGTAATTTGGAACAAATTTACCAGATTCACGAAGTCTCTGGTCCAATTTGCGGAATGTATTACTACATGGGTGTTGTCGATTTGGATATCGTGTTCGATATTCTTCTCTTGCCATGTTTGCATTTCCGTTGCAAAATCCAAATACCATGTACATATCAGCATATTCGTTAAACGAATACATCGTACAAAATAACGCGTTGGAAAGTCACTTGAATAATTGTAGATTTACGTAGACTTTTTTCGAATAAACTAATGTCAAATCAATCAAATAAACGTCAACATTATCAAATTTGCAAACGAGCGTGCGTCGTTGCCAGATCTATTTTCATTAAAAGAATGCTTCTGATGAAGTTATAAAATTGTAAAAATATCCGATTTATTAATCATTTACATCAATGGAATTATACACGTGTCTAATTGATTGTTAACGCTATTGATTTTTTACAAAATATTTAAAAAACAATACTAATTTATAGTCACATATTTAAAATTCCGAAGACCTCGTGAGCCTCAATGAAGAACCATACAACATTTTTTTATTTGGATTTTCTATTAAAAATTAATTAATGAATTGAGTTACCTGAAGGTTTTCACTCATTTTCTGTACACCTTGTATAATAAGAGACAGATCAGATCACGACAAACGACATGAATATTGGAGACATAATTGCAAAATATTATTAAATGACCTATACAATAACTTAAAACACTTCATATGACAATGACTTTAAAAATATAGTTGACTTCTGGTACAATTCCTTCAAATGCATCCCATTATCCCAAAATGTCCTAGATGATATAAAAGAAGAAGCATTTTATGATTTGCTCCACAACGGCTTCAATACTTCACCTGGTTATTCTCCCTCCAAATATCCACGAATATATCCTCTAAATCTTCAACTTCATCCTAGTCCATTCCAGAGAAATGGGAGCGATGCGTAATTACTTGTATACACAAAGCATTAAACGATTCTATAGAAGTTTCAAGCTACCGCCCAATTACCGTGCTTCCAGTCCTTGGAAAATTATTTGAATCCATCATCCTTAAATAAATAACCTCTGTAATCCAAAACCTAATTCCAATTTACCAATTTGGCTTTATATAACACCAGTCCACGTCCCCCTTCCTTAATATCACGTCAAACAGCACATTTTCAAGGTCGAAAATCAGCAATCACGTTTTTAGATGTACAAAAAGCTTACGACACGGTATGTCATAGGGGTGTGCTGTTTAAATATAACTCCTTAGGAATACCCAGCCCTTTTAATTAATATCCTAGATAACTTGCTATCTAAAGATAGTTCGCCAAATGGCGGATCAAAATAAATTCAACTAAAACCCAACTTCTCATTCCCTTCCACCGTCCTGAAACCTTTAGTTTAACCATCTATACCCACGCAATATCACTATCTCCTCTCTCTAAATACATAGGAATAACAAATGATCCTGATCCTAAATTCACTTTCATAGCGCTCTCCTAAAACCATAAAGCAAATGATAAGAGCAGAGCGCGACACTCCAAGTCGCTAACATATAAAAACGAGGGATTATCCACCAAAACAGCAGTATATATATATATATATATATATAAAATGATCTGTCGCCCTCTGCTCACTATCCTTCATCATAATCCTCGCCTAAAAGTCACAAAAACATAGAGGTCGTCGAGCGACCTACCTTGAGAGTACTTACCAAAATTCAACACCCTAATAATTCTTTACACAATCCTTCAATCACACTTCTGTATGAACTCTGCAATATCCCAACCAAAACCGAACGGTTCCAATTACACTCCTTAAAATCTGCATCAAATCCCAAAAATACCGAAATTCTGAATCACTTATGTTTAAAACGCAACCCTAACACTCGTCCGAAATATAAATACCCAGACATTACAATTCATCAATTAATTATATCTCTTCGGCAAGACAGAGACAGTAACGTTAGCAATCATGACGCATGAATACGATACGATATAGACTAAACAAGGACAAGCGGGAAGACCTCTGGTCGATAGCCAATTCCATAATAAAATAATCATGTTTTATATATAATATCAAAATTATTTAATGTAAATAATTCTGTTACTTGTGTAGAATGAAGATATATTATTATTATTATTTAATAAAGATAAACATAAATGACTAATAGTCATTTAACAATTATTTACTTTTTGTCTAATATACGATATCAATTATCGTTGGTTCTTGAACATTTAATTGTACTCTCGGAAAATAAAAGTACTTTTATATATATATATATATATATATATATAATCTTTATTTCTGAGAAATACGTTAAATTACATTACAATATTTACATTACAATCACAAACCTCTAGTTAAGCCCCAGAAAATGGCTATCGACCATCAGTCTTTCTGCCTAAGTATTTTTATTTTTACGTAATCGATTAATAAAAGCACAAATTATTATTATTATTAATAATACAATGTAATATAATGCCCGACGGGACATTTGCCCGGGAAGTTATGTAAGTCATTGTTGCGGTGGCTGAAATGAAAAAAAAAATATATTAATTTTGTTTGAAAATTCTTTTATTATAAATTAAATAAATAGATTTTTAAAATAATTAATTAATTCTTTTCCCTTTGGCTATTGCAACTTTTTGACTTGTGTTGCGCAAACAACTACGTCTCGGTCATATACCCTCCTAGACATTGAATTACATAATAGACCTTTGCTGTTGCATACCAGAAACATATTGTACAATGCTCCTATTTAATTACAAATTAATAGGTTATTCGATCTGTTTTTTTTTATATATATATATTCTATATATATATATATATATATATATATATAATTATTTAACATAGTACAGAATAATATTTCCTGAAAATAAAGATGTATTTACGTTATATTATGTTGTTATAGTGAAAATAATTAATTTCATTTTGTATTAATAATTTGTAAAATTCTTTTCATATTTAATTATAAATTAATGGGATTCTCAGTCTGTTTTTCTCTCCCATATTTAAAATTATTAAACATAACACAGAATAATATTGTATAAAACCTAGGCGGAAAGACTGTCTGGAGCCCATTAACACATGTAAATTATATATTTCATTTTGTAATTTTTATTATTTATTATGTATATATTTCCTGTATGCATCTGTTAATTAAGATTATTTTATTCTTGTCTAAAAGTAAAGAATAAAATACATTAACACAATTGCATTTGAAATTGTAGTATAGATAGTGAGATATTATCACTCAGCATTGAAATCCCAGTACTTTTTTCAGCCACTGATCCCCCTTAAAAAATGCGAACATTTAACAACATATATTTGAGAACACCGTAGGTGTCGAATTAAAGCTTCCCCTTGTGTTAAATCTCGAAGCAATCATTCGCCCTAACCCTCCGTTTACATTATCCTTTCTTTGCATGTGACTTGTTATTTCTATAATTGAGAAAACTATTTTTCTCACCACCCTGTGCCACCACCAAATCTGTATCTCTACTCTAATCTGGTTTTATCTTTTTGAAGGGCTTGAGCGACATCCAACTATACTGCCAAATTGCGTATTGCTGATGGCGGATAGAGAATTGACATTTCGACAGTCAAGGCTAGCGTAATGTAGGGAAATTTATGCAATTCCCTACGACTCGTATTCACACACCCCTCGTGGAATATGTCCGTGCCACACAACTTTTTTTACTTTGTAAATAGCGTTTAGTGTAATCTTTATGCACCATGAGAGCCTCAGTACTTATGCTCGCTTTTTTTAATTTACATTTCCAATTTTCTCATCTGTTACACAATAGGCTGGTTTAATTCGATTTAGTTTGTGCTCTTTAATGAAGCAAGAATGCCCAATCAGAAACTTTCCGACGAAATTATAAGTATCTTAGGCCTCCGGTTTATGTTGCGCGTGACTTGGGGACTGATTTTTCAATGACCAATGTAATTTAAATAATAAACTGCATCATTTTCACTGCTGAAGTCGGTAAATTTAATAAAGGAACATCTTTTAGGTGGGGTGGAATATACCCTTCCTGCTTATATATTTCATCGCATGAACGCAAAATAATGCAATATAATATGTTCTTCATTTAAAATTCATTAACTTGAATTATTCCATTTCATTTATATATACACACATCTTTATTCAGACAACAATACAAAACAATGTGAGATAAATAATTACAATCCATGTAGGTTTAATCTGCCTGGGCTATCGACCAGAGGTTTTTCTGCCCTATTATGAATCAATGATGATGTCAACAAATCTATGCTAGCTAGATGAACTGTCCTGTTGATGATTTGATGAATGGTAATGGGAGGATCATATCATTTATTAACGTAAAATCATTTTATCCTCAAACTATACGAAATTTATTTCCTATTAAGTGTGCTAAGGGTGCAGTTTAGTAGAAAAATGTGGTTTTATAGACATTGATAGTCATTAATTCGTATTACATTGATGTTATTGTCAATAGACAATTTTGTGTTATTGTACTGAAGTATTATAAAATTGTGCAAGAATTTCGTCAGATTCAATTAAAAATTATTTTAATAATTCGTTTGTCTGAAAAACAATTACCAAAAACAATGAAAAAAGTCTTTTTTGTGTAGTTTTAAAATCTGTATTTTTAATAATAATAATAATAATAATTTTATTGTCCAACAGTTTTACTCCAATTACAGGACAACATTAATAAATTTCCTAAAGAAACACAACAAGTCAACCAACATAAGATTAAACTATTTGATTAAAAATTAAAGTACAAAATTAAAAATAAAATAACCTATTCATACTAATTTAATAATTGTTCAATTCAAGAATATTTTGGAATATATGTGCTCACGAAACTCACAAATATTTATATTTAAATGCGCAGAGACATAATAATTGCAGGCTAAAAAAATATATCGTCAAACATCATATTTGCGTTTCTATTCATAATATAAATCAGGGATTTGGTAAGAAAAACGAGTACATTGAAAATTTTACTAAATTTTACATTCAAACAACTTCACATTCAATACTTATTAATTTTATTATATCTTACAATTTTCTTTTTTAACAAAAACTAATAAATTCGAGCAAATGTAGTAATTAATCTTTTTTTTAATTTTGACTGATATTTCTAACTAAGGAAATAAAAAAAAATAAGTAGATATTTGTATTAGTAAATCCTAAAAAGTGACTCTTTTCTAACGATTATTTCCACATTTTTATATAGCTATCTCTTTCTACTAAACCGCAATGCAAATCAATTTTCAGCATATTTATATGATTTCTTAGACGTATTGTAATACTGACGTAAAGTTATTTAGAAAACACTTGGTTCTGTTTTGCAATTGTTTACACTTTATTCTTGTAAGAAATTGTGAATCGGTACTAAGTGTTCTCTTAATAACCTTACGTCAATTAGTTTCTCCAAGTACTAGATAAGAAAATTATTTTTCCTGTCAATATCATTTTTTTATTATTTTTCTTATTAAGTTATGAGTTTGTTTACAGTAAATATATAATTATTATTATTATTAATTAATAATAAATACAATTATATAACTCATAATAATTGGAAAGATAATTTCATGTGGCATCGTCAAAAATTTGGGTCTACCGAGGCCGAGAATTGTTGTTTCGTCCACTAAAGGAAAACGAATTTGTCCTGTTTATGACAACATGAAACGAAATGTATTTAATAAAATGTTCAATCATTATTCATCTAGTGTATGGATAACTGGTGATGGGCATTTCGGTTTTTCAAACCTCATGAGACCAGTGTGTTAAATGTGCATTGCCTTAATGAAAGTCTGGTGAGATTCGAAAAAATAAATAGCAATCACCAGTTATCCATACGCTAGATGAATGCTGGTTAACATTTTATTAAAAAGATATATAAAATTAAATATGTTCTTAATAAAATGGTCAACCACCATAATTTTGTTTTTACATGTCTCCAAATATGATCATTTATTTATATATGTATTTTATATAATGTTTTAAAGCTATTAAGTAGATTTATTTTTATTTAATCTACTTAATAGCTTTAAAATATTATATAAAATGCGTATATAAATAAATGATCATATCATATTGATCATATTTTTTATTTGAAAATAATTAATAAATTATTCCCTCTTCAGCCACTACGACATTTTGACTTATATATGTATGTTTTGATCAAATAGTTTTTTAACCTAGTTTAAATATAAAATCAATAATGAAACATTTCTTTTACGTCTGATAGTTATTGACCGAAATGGGAAACGATCAAAAGTGATTAATTAGAAACATTAAATCGTATCTCCGATAATAATGCACATTTGATAATAAATGAATTAAGTAATCCACGAAGGAAACATAGATCGGCCATTGTTCTCCGGTCAATAACGGATTATAACTTTATCGAATCTGTAATAAATTGGTATTTAAATTGGAAGTATTTTTGCTTTAATTATTTTATACTCCTTATTTGATAACAAATGCTAGTGGCTTTACATATATTTACTCCTGAAATATAAGAAAGCAACAATTACATTAACAAACATGATTATTTAGACATTTTAAATTAAACATTTATTTTCAACAATCAATAATTTATTATAATAGTCATATAATTGAAAAAATAGCAGAAATCGAAATCTTTTACTTTTTAATAAAAAATTTGAGACTACAAGGTAGACAATCGAAGCGATGTTCCGTCTACTAAAGGAATAAAAGAAGGCAAAATTGTCCTGTTTATTTAACCAGGAAGCGAAAATTATTTATTTTGAACTAATTTCTCACTTATCCCGTGGTGAAACACGTTAATCGTTTCACTATTATTATATTTAAGTTCCGACTAGTTTCGATGAGTGCTCATTATCAAGAAACTAAGTAAAAAGTATAAACATGCCGATATATACCGGGTTATTCACGTTATATGAAACGGAGTATTATGGCCTAAATGCAGAACTTTTTAAAATTTGATTTCAGGGGTGTGTATAAGGGATACTTTCTAAAATTATTTTCATGTTATACAGGGCGTCCCAAATACAATAAAAATATCAAAGTTTTATTTTTTAAATGAAACACCCTATATATTATTATATTTTTAGATTCTACGTTCAAAATAACTATAGTTTTTATTAAGGTTGTTAAAACCTAAAGTTAACGTTTTTTTTAATAATTGGAAATTTGTTAAAATCTAACCTAATTTTCAAATATCAACCATTTGACAAGTATTTAGGTAATGTAAATGAAATTTTCAGGTTATTTAACAATAGGTAATATTTCATTTTTCAATTACAAAAACCTTAAAATTTGTAGAGAGTGACCCAAAAAATGAATATTACTAAATAAGAACTTTAAATTGATCAAACTTGTGTTTATCAAATGGAATACTATATTTTTTAACATTCTATTAAATGAACATTATAGTTATATATCAAAAGTTTCCTATACCTCCAACCTCTAAGTTGATGTGTTTTTGTGAAAAATGCAAAAAATCAATATTTTTGCATCATTTGGGATTCTTTTAGTGTATTGTTATATTTGAGATGGCTGTGGATTTATAAAATGTCAAATAATCTAAACTGTTATTTCAATTTTAAAAGTTGTTTTTTGCTATCATGGTATTATTTTGAATTTTGGTAAGAATTTGTATCATTATTATTTGAATGTAGGTAGTATAGTATTTTTTCAAAATATTTATTCAAAATAGAAGGGCATTGATATATTTGTAATGTTTGGACAATGTTATCCAGAGATTTATAAAAAAAGGGGATGTGAGTTATAAAAACTCATTTATTAGGAAATATGTCACTTTACCATATAAGAATAGAATTGTGAATATACAGAACTTCTAACATTATTCGGATAGAAATGGTAATTAGTAATCAAAATAGATTGTTGGGTGATGTGGAATAGAAGGTCCACATTTTATTTGATTTGTATTTCTACAAAGGCACAAAATGGCATGGAGTGAATTTATAAGCTAAAGTGATGGATCAACTAAAATATTTGACATTTCTAAATTCCATAACCAACTAAAATTATTAAAATATTAATCAAAAATGCACTTCAGATGACGTAGAAACGATTTTATGCCTTTTTCGCAAAAACTAAATTTCTAAGAGATTCGAATTATAGGAAACTTTTGATGGATAATTAAAATGTGCATTTAATGATATGTTAAAAAATATAGCGTTCCATTTGAAAAAAAATCAAGTTTTGGCCACTTAAAATCCTTGTTGAATAATTTTATTTTTTGGGCCACCCTGTAAATACTTTAATAATTGGAAAATAAAATATGATCCATTGCTTAATTTCGCTGGAATTTTCCGCCACGTAACCTAAAGACTTCTCAATTTATTAATTATTTTATTAAATAATTGAAATTTGAAAATAAGGTTAGATGTTAACAAAATTCCAATTATTTAAACAGAATGTGTTACATTATATTATTTTGTTATTATACATAAAACATGATTATCTTGTTCTAGAATCGGCCAGAGATCTTTCCGCCAATTAACGTAATAAATACATTATTTGAATTATTTTTCATTCAATTCTAAATATCATGAATAATATTCCTACCCATTGTTGTTTTCTTAAGCTCATAACCAATGCACCTGTTATTAATATAAATGCGTAATTTAATATTGAATATATCCCTGATACACCCAGCTTGATTACATGGAAGAAACCTGGTAATATAAAGCACGACTCGTTTGGCCAACTATGTCATATATTAAGATCAAACGAGCTTTTCCATTGAAGACTTCGCTTTTGATATGAACTCCATCGGAGCTTTACATTCAGTGCATGTATTCAAAAACTCGTGTATAAACGCATACTATACGTCTCATTAACTATGATCTAAAGTTACAAAATGCGATACGGTGTCGTGTGTTATTTTATACCTTAACTTCTTCCGGCATTATTGTTTGTTTTAGCACACCCCTATATTTTATGGGAAGTTTTAAATACTTTAATTCATAAATGTATTAGCTTTAATTAGATTGATTATTATAGAATGTGAATTATACTTCTTTATAAATCGTTATTTAAAAAATAAAGACACTTTTTAACTTTGTTGGTGAAACATTCTACACTAATTAATGTAAGATTATTAAAAAATACACTTGATACTGTTTCACTTTTTTTAATTCTTAGAACAAAATGTTAAACAATTGTGAAACATTACAAATTGTTTTTCTTAATTACCTTATTTTTACGCAATTTCAACATTTAACAGAATAGTAATTACACAAACTACGTAATAAAAATTCAAGATGTTTCTAAATTGATGCGAAAGATTTTAAAGTGTGATTTTTCAGCAAAGAAATAAGTGAAGTTTTTCATATTATTTTTCCTTCAAAACCCCTTCTTCTCCATTTAATTTAAAATCTTTCAATTGTGTAAGGCAGATCAGTACTGACGAGGGATACATCCCGAAACACGTGTCTGCAGATGGCCTTATATAAAGTAAAGTTTTTTTGGTTCTTTAGATTGATTTTTTCTCGGATCAAAAATTGTTGCATGATATGCAACAGCAGGTGTACATTATGTAATTCAATATCGGGCGGGGTATTTTCCCGAGAAGTAGTTGATTTTATGTGCATTTGTCTAAAGTACTTACGTAACGTAAGTCAAAATATCACAGAGCTAAATGTGGAAATGATTTATTAATTATTTTCAAATCATTTTTATTTAATATCAAGAAACAGAAAAGTTGCAATTTGAATCGCTCCATTTTTGAAATAGAAAATTGTAGTTCTGATACAAACTATTATATTATTACAAAAATCGTTAAAAAGTGCCATTTTATGATTAATAGTATGCTAAATTTCATTCTTCTATATTGTTCCATTGTAGATATATGAAATAAAAATATGTTTTTAACTGAGGGCTGTAACTTGGAGAGGAAAGGGTTTTGAAGAAAAAAATATATAAAAGAACCCCCTTATTTTTTGCTGTTTAGCTTGCTTTAGAAACACCCTGTATATACCCCAAACGCAAATTTTCCACTATAACTCTTCATGAATTCATTGCATTACTTGACAGTTAAATTACAAACATACCCAAGAATGACTTCTGACACAAACAGTTAGATATTATCATACCTCTTTCACGACAAGGACATAAACATGAAAAACCAGGCGGAAAAACCACAGGCCGACAGCCAATTAACAGATATTAATTATACATTTGATTTTGTATTTTTTATTTATTTTGTATATTTTTTGCTGTATATATCTGTTAATAATTATTATTATTATTAATTACACAAAATAACAAAATACAATAGATTATAATTATTAATCTTTATTTATGCAAATAATAACAGTTGGTTTTATATTCTTCAACAATAAAATAAGGTAATATAATTAATTGTTTTAATATTTAGACATTGGTAGTTCATATTGTATAAAATAAATATGAATAGATTATTAAAAATGAACCAATAAGCCCATTTTCAAGAGAATTAAAAAAATAAATAAATTTTAAATTCTCTTCAAAATGGGCTAATAACCCAAAACTAGTCGATAATTTAAAGTTATTCAATCAATCTGTGTTTTATTGGTTGATTTTTTAATCTATTCATATTTATTTTATTGAATAAAATAGCTCAAAGTAACATATTAAATTAAATAAATATAAACTATTTATTATTAAATTATTAAATTTAGTGAGAATATAATTATTTCATGACAATGAAACAATTTAAATTAAACACAAATAAATTCCCATCACCATTCATCAAATATTTATGCGAATCGGGACAGTTCAGCTGGATAGCATAATTTGTTTTTTTGGCCTCATCATAAATTCATGACAAGGCAGAAAGACTTCAAGTCGATAGCCCAGACAGACTAACACCTACATGTATTGTAATTATTTATGCTATATTATTTTGTACTATCTGTATAATCTGAATAAAGATGTGTGTGTTTATAAAAATAAATTTGAAAATAATTAATTAGTTATTTTCCCTTAAGCTACTGCAACTTTTTAACTTATGTTACGTACTTTGAAAAAGAACAAACATTAAAATAACTACTTCTCCGGAAAATATCCCTTCAAACATTAAATTTCACAATGGATATTTACTGTTGTATCACAAATGATTACATAATACAACATTTTTTATTCGAGACTGTACAATGCAAAGAACAAAAATACGTTACGTAATACAAGGCCATCTGTAGCCACGTATTTCGGGATTAATCTCTCTCTCTCTCTCTCTGTCGTATAAACGTTTAAAGATGTTAAATTAATTAAACTTAACAAATTTAGTTGATGAATCTTGATTTCAAATAAAATATTAGACGGGAAGACCTTCGGTTGATAGCCAATTTATATACAAATCTAAGTTAACAATTCTAAATGTATGTATAGTCGTAAATATTGTCTACACCGTTATAATAAATAATAAAGATAATTAATAAAATTCAGAAAATATGAATTGAATTTAAGTTTACACAATGTATTTCAACAAAACATTAATTTTTATAATTTGGTAATGATAATTGTAACATATACTTCGGAATTAAATCGTGAATAAGATTAATTATGTGCATTTCATAACATATTATTATACAATTAGTTGTACATCGTTTTTCTAATTTTAATTTTGAAACTTTTTAAATTAATTTCATTAATTAGGATTTTCATACTAGACAAAAAAAATATATTTTTTTTAATATGATATCTATATTTTGTAAAATTCTTTTTATTTCTTAAATTCACTTTAGTTTGGAAAACATTTTATAATTCTGATTTAAATTTATATTTCCTGATAAACATATCATTAACATAGAATACAACTTATATTTAATGAAATACTGTTTAATATTGTGTAGTTTAATATAATATTAATAATATAGGGCAAAAAGACCCCAGGTCGATAGCCCGGGCAGACTAACACAATATTTATTTTTGTTAAGTAAATATAAATGTATGTATGAGCTTATGTAATGTTGTCTGAATAAAGATGTTTGTATATATATTAATAATAAATTAATATGATTATTATTATACAATACTCTTTAATGACAGACATACAAACTTTATATAATATAACAATATATAACATGTTTTATGCATCATCTGTCAATCGGCTATCGACCGGATGTCTTTCAGTCAGATAATTATTATTGTTTACATTTAAAAATGAATAGATTCGAAATTTGTATGTCTTTTATCTATAAATTTTATTTCATTGAACAACACATTCTATTAATTGGTGAAATATCATAACTGTCATAAAAAGTATACATAAAGTAAGATTGCATTTATGATAAAATTATGTCTTTGCGTAAAAAATGAATAACAAAGAAGAATAGTTTACAATTATTACACACCTGTGTTATTTATGACAGTTTATAATTGTATTTCACCATTTTCTTGATATCCTCTTAATGCATTGACATGAGATTTATTAAAAGGCTATGTACAATGAAATAAAATCCTCACTGTATAAATAAATCAAATATTGATGCTAACTAAGTCGACGGTCCGATATATATTCTAAGGTGTATAATATGGAAAGAGCAACAAACTCCCCTCCCCACACTTTTATAGTGTATAGAATATAAAATAATGACATCTTTGTGACCACATTACTATGAAATACTTCCCAAAAACAGAAAAATACATTTACTCTAACTATATTCGTTTCGAGTCATTTACTTCATGAAATAGCACTCAAAAATGAGATTCCACCGCGCGCATATTCTTTTTATACTAGGAATGTGACTAAAAAACACCCATGTGTCTCCTGAATGGAACGGAATGGAATACAATGAAAATATAAATATCCCATCTCGTCGTCTTTATCTACGGACACTTGAACATTACATTTAAATCTCATATGTGGAAACGTCAATCATGTTCAGAGAAATTGTCTCTGATGTAAACCCAATACGGTAAATCGTTTTGGTGTGAATAAAAACGTTTGGGGCGGGGTGCGCGTACTATTGCATACTGCCATACTACCATACGCATCAGCGGCTCCCTCAAAACTGCCATTCGCTTGGTGTATATGATTATAAATATATAATCTGCGCGAATCCCATCAGATATGAAAAAGGTAATGCGATGAACGTTTGTATGAAGAAAACTTCGCGGATATTACTTACAGATTCCATTTCCATATGATTAAACTTGGAATTATCAGTGTTACGTTTTTTTTTTTTTCAATTTAAAAATATTTAGTTGAGAGCTTTTTAGTATATTGCGAAAATATATATTTGCCTCTTTATAAAAACAAATTTAATTAATTGCAATGAAAATTCATACCTGTAAATTCATTCAGTATTTTTAGTAATATATCTGCATTAAGTCTGCATTTATTGATTCAAACAGTAATTGCAGCTTAAGGTAGGATTTTCATACCTCAGTACAAAATCAGCATTTATTTAATTTAAATCAAAATTTCTGCTTGTAGTATTTAGGATTTTCATACTTCAAAGCAAAGTTTAAATATTTTAATTAAAATAGAAATTTCAGCAGTACAATACGAGTTAAAATATTGGATTCTTCTTCGAACGCCTCAGGAGAGCGCTCAAATATTAAATGTGTGACCTTAAATTCGTATTATTCTCTAGTATTTATAATAAATCAATGAATATTTTTTCCAGAATTTCTACGGAGCGTAAGCTGAATATGTCTAATTGGGGAAATTACATATTTTTTTATAAAATATACTTATTTGCAAATTTTCTTATATTATTAATTTTTTGATATACAATAATATAATTGTGATATATTTCTTACTGCAGAAAAGTGAGCTCAATCGAAATTGAACGTAAACTAAATATAATGTCAATTAAAACAAAAATGTAAATATGGCTGCTTCTGCATTTATCATCGTTTTGTTAATTATGTGACATCATTTAAATATATATGATTTGTTATATTTTACTCTCATAAGTGAAAAATCTAAAAGAACACAGACAGTCAATAATAAATAAAAAATGCTCCACTGGATTTTCGCAACACTTTATCGATTATAATCATATTTTTGATAACAATGATTGTAAAGTATTATACTCAGGCAATAAGAGCCGAAGGGCTCGAAATTAGTAAGGCGCTAAAACGGGATAAACACATCGTTAATAACATCGAGGACATTTGGCACTCCCCAATCGCATCCGTTCTTGTTGCCTGACGTATTTTATTATTTAATTTGTTCTATTATTTTTATAAAAACCGACAGCTTTAAAAATCTCTGTACATTCCTCCCTGAAGATGACCAACGGTCGAAACTAGTCGGAGAGATAAAATATAAATAGTGAAACAAACCAAGAGTTTTATTTAAATAATATATATATATATATATATCGATTTAAATATGTTTCACCACGGGTTAAGTGAGAACTTAATTAATAAAAATTTTCTATTTTAGTCACACTGTAAAACTATTCCCGCAATTGTTTGCATTTTTTTTCTTTTTGATCTCCAAATCCATTAATTGTGGTTTATATCTGGCATTATTGGCTATTGTTTTAATTGTGTTCAATTCTATTTGAGAGTTAGTATCATTAAGTGGGATATTAATTAATCTGTGTAAATATGAATGAAAGGTACTGTATTTGTTTGTGTGTGAGTTCTCAGGTATATTTGTGTCAGTACATGCTTCTTTTCTAAATATTTTGCTAGTTAATGTATTGTTGGATGAATTAGTGATTGTTATATCTAAATAGTTAAGACTATTATTACGTTCCTTTTGTACTGTAAAATGAATTTGGCTATTTAATGAATTTAAGTGATTAATAATCAATTTTCAAAATCATCCATTAAGATTTCTGACATTAACGGCGATAAGGGTGAACCCATTGGTAATCCTTTAGATTGAACATATATATTACCATTAAACACAAAATAACATTTATTAGACATTTTGATTCAGTTTTTTGTGATTTTAAATAGGAAGTATTTTGAATTTTATTGTCTAAAATATTTTTCAATTTTTTATCGGTAAAAAGGCTTTTCATATCAAAAGAAATTAATTTAGCATTTGGTGGTAATGACACGTCTTTAAGACTATTAACTAACTCCATTGTATTTTTTATTGAATGTTTTGGAATGAAATTTAAAAATGTAGGAATTATATTATTTAGAAATTTACACAATTTATACGTGGGGGCATATAAATACAAAACAACCGATCGCATTGGCTTATCTTCTTTATGGATCTTAGGTAATCAATAAAGAATCGGTGCTTTAGGGTTCATTATCGTTAGATTTAACCTGTCTTTAAATGTGTGCTTTGTTTAAATATTCTTTTTTGAGTTCTGTTTGATACTTGTTAGTAGGATAGATTTTAATAATTCATCTGTTTTTAATAATTATTAGGTATTAATATTAATAATGTAGTCCGTTTTATACATTATTGTCACGGAGTTATCTTTATCAGCTGTCCACAGAATTAAGTTATTATTTTTCAGCTTATTTTTTTATATTTGTTATTGTTTGGCTATCTGAATTACGGTATTTACTTTTTTTATGTAATTAGTTTTGAGATATTATGTTTTCCAATTATTCTTACATCTACATCGGATATTTTATAACAAATTATCTATGAGTTGATTACTATTGTTTCCAGTGATGATTTTGACGTGATTTGTGGACTGTATTTTAATCCTTTTTCAAGTAATGCAGATTCAATATTGTCAAAATGAATGCTACTTAAAAAAACAGTTAAATTAATATTAAGCCGAAACTAGTTGAAAATAAATAATTTATTAGTATAACAAAACAAGTGAATTCAATTTAAAAAGTTATAAACTTATATATTAATAGAATTTTTTACTAAGTGATTAATGAGAAACAAATTAATCATAAATCCATTTTCTTATATATCTCAGAATGCACCAGTTACGCCTGCCTGATGATAGGCATACCTTTTATTGTTACAAATAAAATAACTTTCAAAGTGAATCACTAGATAAGTTCTTAAAATAATTATTTTTTACACTGCCGAAGAAAAAACATAAAAACCGAGGTAAACACTTAAAACCAGTACGACACAAATTTGAGGTGTATAAAAACGTTTCTAAAATAGAAGTTTGTTCGCTTGGATATGAAATTGAAATAGAGTCACAAGTTAAAGTTTAAAAATCAATTGCCTAAATATTAAATATATACCATAAAGTAAACGCATTAAAGATTCAATTCTTTTCATAAATTTTTACAGTAAATATAAATAAAAGTGAGCAAAATTTCGGGTTGTCTTCACACTACTCAACGAAAAAATCAATGATAACCATTATTAATTACGGTTTTCAAATTAATCATTATTTGTTTCACTTTTGTTATGATGAATGAAATAAAATTCCTTACCTCACTTATTATTTCATTGATACCAGATGCATATTTCTAGTATTATTCATTATTATAAAATAATTATTGATATGCAGCAGCAAGTATACATTATGTAATTCAATGTCCGGTGGGGTATTTGTCCGGAAAGTAGTTGTTTTAATGTGCATTTTAACGTACTTACGTAACGTCAAAAGTCACAGAGCTAAATGTGGAAGTAATTTATTAATTATTTTTAAATCATTTTAATTTAATTTATTTAAATAATTGTGACCAAGTGAGTAAATACTCTGTTCTATTTATAAAACAGAGGTGATTCACATTTTGTCAGTTATTATTTAAATAATACAATAAAATTAAAGAAGGGAAAATTACTGGCAATAATCAATAAAATTATTTCTTCTTTCCAACTACAAAAATTACTTACACTCTAAGTTTTTAACAAATATTAATTAAAACATCTACTCTTCAAGCATATACCCCGCTAGATATTATTAATGGTTTATGATGATATGATTGATAATGAGTACATAGTACACTAAATGTACAGGGTTACCCAAACTGCGTCTTACTATAGGGAATCTCGGATGGTACATCCTCTTTTTTCAAATCAAACTCAACGGTAGAAACAGAAATTAGCAATCGTCTTGTGTTTTCAAGTTATAGCAAAAAATCAATATTTTCCATTTCCTCATTTTTTTTTACTATTTTATCAAAATGAATTGCACGTTCTTTAGGCACTTTTTTAGGGACAATTAAATGCAATTTACATATTTTTTTATCTGTATTAATTTATACAGATGCAACACAAAGTTGTACTTTTTTTAAATACAAATAATAGTTGGCTATTTCTTTAATAAATAGGTTTTCATTGATATACCATATTAAGTTTTCATTTTATCGAGATATAATTTATTTTATATAAATTTTGTACTTATACACGCACTAGGCTTGTTTAATATCATATCAATAATTATTAAATAACGAGTTCTCTAACAACGATAATTTAGAAATTCGTTTGAGACATGAAATTAGTGAAGTAAGGAATTTTATTTCATTCATCATAATAATAGTTATGTTTATAAGTTTGCATCAGTACTGACTAAATTTAATTACCACGCCGCGCTTTCACCATTTAACGATATGTGATATGACCCACCCGTTATATATAAAGAAATTATTTTTTTAAATGATCTATTGTTTCATATACTTTACCGGAGATAATGTATTACACAGTTTGCGTTACACCCATACATTGTAGAGTACGTGTACGTCATTCTTATTCTAATTACTGGATACGGTAATTGATTCGGGTCCTGGATCCTTAGGGAGGAAGGGCCAGGATGGATCGATCTCTAGGGATGAGATGACATCGTTATCAAAACGTCGACGTAGGCTACATATTTGCTCAATTCATATTAACTCAGACCATGTGCAATGCAGCCACTTTGTAAAATCTCATCACTAATTACGTCTGCAAAGATGAACATATAAACAAGCAGCATTCCCGGTTCCGGCGAAGCGGCATGATCTTTATACTTGGGTGTATACTACCTCTTACCGAATGAGAAAGTAAAGCTTTTTTATAATGTACTCGTCACGTTCGCTTGTGCCTGTGGTGTCACTTGGTAGTCCATTCGCTAAATTAAATTGGACAAAGTTAAAAGCTTTCTAAAAGAATAAAGCTCGATCGTGCTAAGTGGAAGCTTTCAACACATCACTTTCTCATATATGGGAAGAATGTAGGGATACGTTTCATATATTTCGTGTATATAAGTACATAAACAAGACTATATACAGGGTGTTTTAGACCATCGGTGCGACCGTTTCCAAGCAAGGAAAGTTATGTTTATTTCTAAAAAAACCATTAATAGAAAATATTCAAACTATTGATAAATTAAATGTTTCGATACGAAGTAAACTCACATCTAAAAAATGATTAAATATATCGAATAAAATCAATATGATCTTTCATTTGTGAAATTCAAACAATACACACAATATATTAGAAAACCATTACGCTACATTATAAATTTCACAAATTGGCTATCGACCAGTCAATGTACGGCTGATTAGATGCCATGAATTGATAGATGGTTGATTTTGAGGTTTTGTATAAAAGAGCAACGGATTTTTTTTTTTTTTGATAATTCTGAAAAATATATATATTTATTCTTAGAAAATGTTCTCAGCACTGAAATCTTACTCTACTCAGAATAAATAATTATCACCTACAATTTTTAAATGTATGTAGTACACATAGATTATATCGATGTTTAGAATTGTATAATTAAAATTTATAAATATTAAAAAAACAACAACATAAATATACATGTTTTTTATGAATTAATAGTGATAAACAGGTTGATGGCAGATTTATAGAAATTGACCGTTTATGAATAATACACAAGAATATGTATTGATTATTAGAAAACTGTATAATTTCTCTAAATCAAAATGTATATATATATATATTATTGTTCCTTATTGTAATAAGGATTAAGAACTTAGGGGTGGGAGGGCAGCAAGTATGCTGCGCCCACGTAGGTCATAGTCTCTGGCCCATTATAGTGCCTCCCATATGATAAACAATGAATGAGTGAAATAAATATCAAAATACATATATTGCCGTTTTTAAATCATTGTTTTTTTATATGTAATTATATAAATAATAAATTTAGTTTATTTTAGTTATTATTGATGGTAACAACAAAAAATGAAACAAATCCACCTAGTATGATTTCTTATTAAATTAGAGTATTATACGTGAAAAAAAAAAAAAGATAGAGAGCATTTTTCAAATAAATGAAATTGTTTTCATCAACAAAGACGCAGTAATTATTAATTTAATCAAGAGAAGACGTGTTGATTGAAAAATCGTAATGATAAAGTTTGAATGAACAGGAGCTGATCTGCATGGGGTACTTCGGTTTAGGGTTGTAATAAAGTATTAGGGGTTGCGGTATGGAGGGGTTGTTAGTGGCCACAAGTAATTTAGGGGAACAGAATCAGTCTTTATAAGTGCGAGGGCGGCGAAACATTGAATGCCCATGATTTTTGACATTTGATGCACATGGGCGCACTGACGCCTGACGTCAGACACCCCACTTTCATTTAACATTCTCGGTATAGTAAAAAAATAATATAACTTATTGTCTAAAATATTTGTAATATTTAGAAAAATACTAAAAAAATCGCATAATAATTATTTGAATTCAGTTCCCCTCAAATCCATTAAGACCACTTTTTTAAACATCTGCGCCTGTGTAATTGCCATAGAACGGACAACAATAGCAATGGTGTATATGTGGAATTGATTGACAGGAAGTTACCGCATTTTGTGATTGATGTCATTTTTTTAACGATGTTAGATGGTTTAAAATTCCTTTAACACAAAAAATAATTACTAAACGTGTAATTGTTTTTTTTTTTGTGCTCGAGGAACATTAATTTATATATTAATAATAAATATGAATATATTATGAAAAAACTACCAATAAAATATATAAAAACATAGATTAAATTGAATAACTTTAAAATTTTGACTAGTTTCAATTATCAGTAAATTTTTTAGAGAATTTAAAATTGAATTTATTTAAATTTATATTGTTATACATTAATTTTGTATAGATATAAATATATTGACTTGTTTTTCTCAGATGGAAAAAAAACACTAAAACCATCCTCAGGATCATTATTGAATAATTTTGCTAAAATAAAATGTATTAATCAATTATAAATAAATTTAACTGTAGTGAAAATTAATAAAACTTAAAAAATAAATCTTAGATAGCAGTTAATTATAAAATTATTTATAATTAATTATTTTATTAGCAAAATTATTCAATAATGATCCTGAGGATGAGGTGTTTTTTTTACGTGTTCCAGAAATCTATATTTTTCTATAAAAATAGTATTATATAACCATAGAATTTAAATAAATTCAATTTTGAATTCTCTTGAAAATGGACTGATAACCCGAAACTAACAAAAAGATGGCCGATCGCCTAACTGTTCGACAGCGAGCACAGATCGCTGCACGCTACGAATGAATGGAGTGAATGCCACAATTCGTCAGAGAGTTGATGTTGGGTTGGCACGAAGATTGGCCTCAATTGTTTAACAACATCCTTTGGAGTAACGAGACAGTCTCCCATATAGGAGGATTTGTCAATCGGCACAATTCACATTATTGGACAACACATGATCTTGCTGCTGTAGAGGAAAAGATGCAGTCTCGCCTAAAAGTGACCGTATGGTGTGAAAAGACTGCCACAAATTGTACCAGGTCATTTATCCCACGCGACATAATGAACGCAGAACGCCATCTGCAGATGCTTCAAGACAATATTTTGCCCACGATATCTGCATGAGATAACATCAATGAGATTATTTTTATGCAAGATGGCGCACCACTTCATTTTGCAAATGCCATTCATTCACGGTTGGAACAGCAGTTTCCAGAACGCTGGCTGAGAAGATGAGGAACTCATAAGTGACCTGCCAGAAGTCCAGACCTGACACCATGTGACTTCGTTTTATGGGAATGGACAAAAGATGAGGTATTCTATACGAAACTTAACACATTGAAACAGTTAGAAACACGGATTCGGGACGTTATTAATAATGTTCCACCCGATTTCTTACAGAAGACTGTGGATTTCATATCTGACCGTTCAAGACGATTGGTTGACACCGCATACGCGTACATTGAAATTTAAAATATGCTTCAACATTCTTATAAAATACTGCGTCTATGATATTATTTTTAATAATTTAGTGCAGTTATTATAGAATTTATTCGCCTTTTTCAATAACTAGTTACTTAGCAGCCACCCTATATATCTTACCGATACAACCGTCGAAATGGTGCACAATTCATTTTAAAATTATTTTTTAATAAAGTTAATTTTGCTAGTCGGTGTTATTCAATGGTATGATTTTGTTATTTGTTTTAACTGTAATTTTAAAATGAAGCATCTATCCTGTAGCAAAAATATTGAATGAAAGATTACTTTAATCACCGTTCTGAAAACAATTGAAAGCTGCTACACCATCACTACATTTAATTAATTTATTTATTACAATTGATGGTTTTAATATTTAAACATTGGTAGTTCATATTGTATAAAATAAATATGAATATATTTTTAAAATCAACAAATAAAACACAGATTAGATTAAATAACTTTAAATTCTCGACTATTTTCAAGAATTAAAAAAAAATAACCCGAAACTAGTCGAGAATTTAAAGTTATTCAATTCAATCTGTGTTTTATCTGTTAATTTTAACAATCTATTCATATTTATTTTATTTATTACACTCTACACCTACATAATGTATTGAAAAGTTAGTATTAAAAATTTGAGTAAATCCTTACTACTAAGTGTTTTATGTATTGTAACGAAAGTGAAAGAAGAAACTGGAAACATCATTCTAGAACGTTCCACAGAGCGCGCGACGGCAAACGTGGCGTCATCGAAAGTTCCGGAAAGTTCGAGAAACAAGCACGCTATATAAACGAGCGCTAGTAGCGCTGCTGAAATAAGTCTATCATGAACGTCCAAGTGCTCAAATCGCGTTATAAATAAATAGTGACAGTGTGGTGTAAATAAATGTGGTAAGTGTATTGTAAATAAATAAATAAATATTGTGTTACTTATTTCCGAGTCTGATTAAACCTGATTTTGTAACAGTATATACAAATAATTGAAATTTCTGTAATAAAAAGTAATCCGTTTTAAAAAAATTCGACATTTTTAGACAATTTGTCTTGCTAATATTTTAAGCAGATCTGTTTAAAATAAAAATTTTGTATATAAATAATACAATTAGTTATTATTATAATATTTTTTGCATTTTTTTGGTGGTCTCAATTATTTTTGTGTTTGGTTTAGTGCCCCTTAAGCATTTATCAATATTCGTTGAATAACAAATACGTCTCATACCCATTTCTCAAAATTGTCATAAATTCAAAATTAATATTGAAAATCGTTGAAAGAATAATAAGTGTTTAGTACTACTAAAATTGTCAGCTGTCTCTAATGGAGATTTATATAGAAAACATTAGCTGCATGAATTGTCTATAGTTACTTTAACCGCAGCTGGGTGATGAAAAAAGTGAATAAAAGAGGAAGAGAATCCACTAAAATATTGGGACATCTCAAACTTACAGAGAAAAAAATCGTGATGTGTCCATCATAGTACTTTCCCCGGTGAATTCGGTCAAATGAGTTTTTGAATGAATATTTAATAGTAAATAAAAAGTTATTAAATGAACATTTTAATTGTTGTCATTTAAAGTTAAAACCAAATACTTAGAAGTTATTTTGTTTTTCCTTACCTTACAATCACTACAAATTTTCCCACATTATATACATTTTTAGGACATTTTTTTAATTCGACCGCATTTTGACGTTTTATTTGACAAAAATAATTATTGAAATAATTAAAGTCTTCACAGCCAACATAAAAAATATTATAAAAATAATTATTTATTTCTAAGGAATTTATCAGATAGACGAAAATTTTCCGCTTATAAAATGAAAACTGAAGGTCCTACAATAAAAAGTTTTAAACAAAAATATTTATTTTTTTAAGATCTACAACTTTTATTTGAAACATTTTTCTATCCGAATTAAAAAATTAAAAATCGCTTAGAGTAAAATTGCACTTAATGAGTGCAACATTCGATGGAATGGACTCGAGGGACCTCAAAACGTGCATATTCGTTGAAATTGGCCATTCGATATTTTTTACGATCAAAATACTTTTCCTTGGACACTGGTCCGGGGAAAGTAAGAAAATGTGAGTTATGTAGAAATTAAATATATCTAATTATAATTGATAATCATTTTTCAACGCGAACAAAAAAGTAACATGGAATTTGACGTTTTTGCTAATTTTTAAAGAAAATCTATTGGTATACGAGCCCTAATAACTATGCATTGAGACAAAATCGAATTCATGTATAATTCAGGTATCAGTTAATTGACAATAATTAAGACTATGCAGCAATACAAAAAACAAAATTATTATTCTCTTCTATTCTCATCATCTCTAAATAACAAGAAAAATATTAATTTTGTGTGGCAACTAAATATTGGGACAGTATAAAGTAACTGTTAAAAATAAAACAAAATAAGATAAGTAAGTTGTGAAAACAATGCAGAACAATACGTCAGATTAATCGGTAGTTGCTTTCTTATCGTATTGGGTGAATCGCTACGTTTATTGAACAAAATGGTGCGTGGTATCTCTACAAGTTCCAAATTTCGTGAGTTAGTGATTAAAAATTATTGCTGAAATACAACAATACATGATGAACTTAATATTCCCAAAATAACACTATGGAATATAATTAATCATTATGGAGAAACTGGAAATATCCTAGACTAAAAAGGCGAAAGTTCGGGTCGTCCAACTTTTGTTTCTGATAGAAACAAGAGATTATTAGTAATACTATAAAAAAAAAAACAGAAGAAATACTTTAAGGCAAATTACGACTGAATGGAATCACGAAACTGGATTAAATCTGTCAAGGGAATGCTGCCGCCAGTTTAGAAATGTGGACTCTAGTTTTATTAGGTTTTTTTCTTTCTTATAGACAAAGGAAAAACCACTATTGACGACTCACATGGGCAAAATCTAAATTATCTTGGTCGGCTAGAGACTGGTCCAGAGTATAATTTTGTGATTATCGCAAACACGTGATTCGCTCAAAACATGAGGCTTTTCCCAAAGGAGTGATGATTTGGGGCTGCATGACAGCTTCAAGATTATGATGTTTTGAATTTATTGATGGTACCGTGAATGCTGCGAAATATCAACGAATACTGGAAAACAGTCTGCTACCAAGTATCGCCAATTTAAATGTTAACGAAAATTACATTTTTCAACAGGATGGGGCGGCATGTCATACGGCCAAAACCACAAAGAAGTGGTTTGGCGACCACAACGTAAATATTCTTTCTTGGCCTTCCAGTAGTCGTGACCTTAATGTCATTGAAACAGTATGACATAAAATCAAACAAATAATGAGGAACAACGGATATTACCTAAACTTAGAGCCCAAATAGAACATATTTGGAATGAAATTTCTCATGAAACGTACAGATCGATGTTACTCCTTTTTAGAAATAAAATTCGTGCTATGTTCTAATATTCAGTTGCCAAATAAAATTAATATTTTTCTTATAAATTAGAGGTGATGGAATAATAATTTTGTTTTTGTGTGTTTAATACATAGTATTAAATTAAAAAAAAATCCAGAAAAAATAAATAAACTGTCTAATAGCTGAATTTTATATGAATTTGATTTTATCCCAATATATAGTTGTTAGTATATGTTAGTATATGGATTATGCAACAACACTGCAGTTTGAGTATTTATTGTAAAATATTTGATTATTTTTAAAAACTAGTTACCTTTTATTTTGACATTTAAAAATAATAAAAAATTATACTAAGAAAAATTGTACGGTAAAAACGTATTACAATGGTAAATTTTCTTATATATTAAAAAAGCATTCATTTTGCGCTAAATTTTCAATATAGTAAATATATCAATATATTACAAGAATGTTACAGCAAGACTGCATGAAAATTTTAAACAAACGATGGTTGAGGCTTTTACTTGATGAAACTCCATAATACATTATTTGTAAATAAAACAACAGTTTTTTAAGTTTCACAAAATTTATTGTAGAGACACTGCTACAATTGTTTCGCCAGATGATCTTCTCGTTGATGATGCCACTGGGCTGGTGAAACAATTGTAGCAGTGTATCTACAATAAAATTGGTGAAACTTAAAAAAAACTGTTCTTTTATTTGCAAAAAGTGAAAAATTTTAAGTTAGATGTTCTAATATTTGAAAATTTTTCACGCAGTCTTACTATATAAATGTTGAACATTTTATTAGAAAATTGGTCTATTTACTAATAAATTGCTGTATAAACGTTTAACATTTAAATACCACTTCTAGAAATACAATGGATTAATTATTTAGTTTAATTTATTAGTAAATAGATCAGTTTACTATAATGTTAGACTTTTATACAGCGAGACTGCGTGAAAAAAATTAGGTTAGATGTTCATAATATTTGAACATCTAACCTAAAAATGTTCACGCATTATATATTTTCTTTTTTCTGATTTTTTAAATCTTTGGACAACGTCGTGATAGGCAGCAATATAAACCATGGCTAAAAATCGGCAACTACTTTCACTAAAGATCATTCGTCAAATAATAATGATTTCTTGATTGTAGAGGCTTCTACTTCGTTATACATATTAATTTAACTAGGTAAATAATGATTTCAATTATTACATTGAAATAGCCATTCAATTCTGTTTTGTTATGTGATTTAAGACCACTGAAGAAGTCAGAATTGAATCATCATTATTTTGGTTTTTAGTTTTCTAAGGTACGATTTCCATTTTCTTTGCTCGTCAATGTGTTCCTGATTAGCAATACGTGTAGAGCGGAGAGTGGCTATGTACATTCGTTCATTATACATTGTTTCACATTACCTCACAATTGCTTCTGTGAAATGATGGACTGTAAATTCCTCTTATCTGTTTAACATTTTACTTACAATGATGCTATCTTTGAAGCAACTTAGATGATTTTTTTTTTGCAGATGACATACTTAAACATTGGGTGTATCCATAGCCTACTAAATATATAGGACGGATTGTCGGGGTGGGGAGGACTCCCAGATGCATACTTATACCTGATCTTGCTCTAATGCAAGCATGATAATGATACATATTTTAATTTTCTATTCAAAAATTAAAAATGTATGGTAATTTATTAAAATAATTTTATTTAGATAAAACTAAAATTCCAAATTAGGTAAATAATTATTGTGAACGATAGATGTTTCTGTCACGATGGTTCACAGGAGAATGAATTCTCCCATGTGGACTCCGAGTAGACTCCAAGATTTTGAACCCCTAACTCCAACTCCTACTAAATGTAAAGGCCGGAATCCTTTACATTTAGTAGGTTCTGGTGTGTTTCATTTTTATACCTTCGTTGTATTGAAAATACTTCTTTTTTTGGTTTCAAAGGATGCTTGATAAAAGTTGAACAAATTAAATAACATTTGCACGTACTTCTATCTGAAATTTCGAGTGGATAACTGAACTTTATGGGTATTTATGGATATTAAAAAAAAATAAAGAATTTGAAAATAATTAATTAATAATAAATTATTCCCTCTTTAGCTAGTGTGACATTTTGACTTATGTTACATAAGTACTTTAAAAGAAATGTTCAATAATGGACACTTTCTGTTGCATAACAATAACATATTGTATATGCAACATTTTTTTTGAAAAAATACAGTTTGTCGAGGAGTAAAGAAAAAGCAGGTAGTGTTTTGTAATTTTTTGATATTTTGTATTTTCCCTATGTGTGTAAGTATTTTTTGTTTTTAGAATATAAACAGTTAGTATCGAATGTGGCTTAGTTCAGTATACCATTATATTATATTACATTCGTAATTCTTCCCATCGGACGAGTTATGAACTTGAAAATTATTTCCAGCATTTTCTCATGACCAGTTTAATTAATATTTTTTACTTGAAAACTTTAGGACTCATAGTTTCTTAGATATATCCGGTGACCTTTCTTATTTGAACACCCGGTGCATTTCTGTCACGATGTATATCTGGTTTTAATATATCTTGTGAAGAAAGGATACTCAGTCTTTCATTAAATAATATAGTTCATCTTCGCGTAACTCAACAATCATTAAAGTATAAAATAATTTGCTGTTCAAAATGGCGCGAGAAATAAATTTGAATGTTACATTTAATTGTCGGGCCATTTTGAACAGAAAACGCTTTCGGTGTTCAAACGCTGAACTAATTTTGCTTTGCACCCCTGAAATTCTCTATACATACGCTCCACACTATTATACTGTATGTATACAGAGAATTTTTTATTCAATACCGTAGCGTAATTAATAATTATAATTGCGTATATATTTTCGTTAAAAACTTTTGAATTTGATGTATTTCATTTTAAACGAAATAAATAAACGTACAGAAATAGATGGCAGTAATACGAATGCAAATTTAATTTAAGGTTCTCAATATTTTTAATTTAATTAATACTAGAAAAAAGTATTTATTTACTTCATCACAGTTATTTAAATTACATCAAATAAAAAGAATTTCAAAATAATTCATTTACTCAATTAATTAATTAAATGTTTTGCCTTAGCTGCTGCAACATTTTTACTTATTTTACATAAGTAATTTAAAAATAATAAATATCCATTGAAACAACTATTCTCGGGAAAATACCCCACCCGACATTGAAGTACGCAATAAATATTTGCTGTTGCATAAGATATGTTGCAGTAGCTAAAGGGAAAATTATTAATTAATTATTTTAAAATTATTTTTATTTGATTTAATTCAAATTTAAAACTACACCTTTAACCCACTAAGCTAAAAACATTGTATAACACATTGCATCAATGTTACAGCACAACGCGCAATTTTGCGTTTTAGGTTGCATTAATATTACTTTAATGTTGCGAAATCGTTGAATATCCACCTGCAGCAATATTGCCCAAAAAATATTATTGTACTGTTGGCAAAGCAACGCCTAAGCAATACAAACTATTACGACAACTATATGCAATTCACCGTACAAATTGTATGTATATTAAGTTACATATAACATTATGGGCATAGATGTAGTATTTAATGTTTATATATTATATCTATGTGGGACGCATATGCCCATTATATGCAACCCGATATACATAATTTAAGTAAATAATGAGAAAATAATTCTGAAGCCATTTTAACATACCGCTTATAATTATTATAATTATAATATTTGTTAATTAGAAAGACACCACAAGCGTCACCTATTGTTTAATAACAATTTGGGTTTACAATGTAGAGGAACCAAAATCTTTGTCTTGTCAATTGTATCTATTACAATAAATATTCCCATCACTATTCATTAATTTGGTATAACTAAATGACAGGGCAAAAAGGCCCCAGACAGAACACGTGCATGTATTGTAATTATTTATGTTATATTGTTTTGTATTATCTGTATAGTCTGAATTTAAGTATCTTCATTCATTAAAAGTAAATGTGAACTTTCAACAATTATCAGCCTCATAATTAAATCATTCAAGGAACATATATTTTGTTCTAATACAATAAATAGCAAGAAAAAGGCATTTTGGAAGAAATTTAGTAAATTTATTAAAAATAAACCATATAAAATGTGTCAAATCAACCGTTTTGTAAATTAAATAAATTTGTAAATGTTTATAGTAGAGAATATTGGTTATTAATTTACACATTAACTAAACTAATCCTTCATCTTAAAGTTTTAATAAAAAATCTAATTTAAATTGTTTTAAATTAATTTATTACGGTATTCCATGATAATCGGGGCTATTAAATTGGCTGTCTACTCTATACGTGAAATTTTATATTTAACGTTCACGTTATTCCTTGTCGTCACAGTCTATGTGAGTTTCATAATTGATATGTATACTTAGATTGTGAGTTCATAAAATAACGTATGCGTTAATTTTTTCTCTTCATGTACGCTACTGCACGCCCCACCTATGATTTCACTTCTATACTACTACATAGGCTCAATGGCTCAATGCGACCACAACCAACAGATGGCAAAGCATAGCAAATATCAATGTATATTGAATGTTAAATAAAAGTAAATCTACTTAAGGTCTTCAAAGAATAAGATTCATTGAAATTTAAATATTTAAAAAATGCCAAACGACTTAAAAAAATAAACTTATAATTATAGTAATAAGTGAAAATAAAGCAATAACCAATTAAGCAAGATTATTGACTTTTTAAAGTTTCCACTGAGAGCGCTCGAATCACTAAAATCGATTGCAAATAAAAACGTACAATAATCCGTAAATAATAATAATAATAATCCGAATAGTAGATAAACTATCTTTAGGGTTTAAAACATTTTTTTAAAAAAACTCAAGTTTCAAAACAAAATTTTCGTTTTCAATAATTGTGTGTTAATTTTTTATCATTGGTTTCAATGGTTTAATAATTTCAAAATGTCCTGTCGCGGTAACTTAATTCATAAAAGTTGATAATTATGAGAGGCTGTATCTATATTTGATTAAAATATACTTTAAATGCCTTTTAAACATCATTTAATACATTTTAAACAAATTTTAATAATGAAACATGTTTTGATTTAACAATGTTACGAATAAATTAACTATTTTTATAATTCATGCTTGTATGTTTTTCAATTAAATAAAACACTTTTAACTTTGTTTGTATAATTGTTTGTGTAAATTGTTGAAACTATAGTCACAATAAATTAATTTTTGTGTTATACAAACAAAGTTAAAAGTGTTTTTATTTAATTGATAAACAATGTATAACAAAGTTGAAGCCTCAGTTATTAATAATCGTGTGTGTTTTGTTTAATATAAAGTAAATGTTTTATTTTTACAATTCTTTACCTATATATAAATTAGAATATTAATTTAGAAATGTTGCCTACAATTAATTTAGCATTATCCATGGAAGCATGAAAATAAATGTATTTGTATTATTATTATACAGGGTGAGTTTTTTTCGATGTTCTCTATGGGGATCTCGGAAACTATAAGAGATAGAAAAACGGTTAAATGGGGAAAGAAGTGTAGTTTTATAAGACGAATAAAATGACACTTTCAAAGTATTTGAAAAAGTCAAGGGTAACTAGATATTTTGAAAAAAGTAAAATGTGTCAATTTTTTGAAATCAATCTCTATTATTATCATAGATAGAAAAAAACTGTAAAGGACAAAGTTGTAGAAAATTTTACACAGATTAATAACAAAAAATCAAAAAAAAAATCGCCCATTTTTTGAGAGATATGACACAAACTTACCTTTTTTAAAATGGAAACAATAGTTGGCTATGACTTTATTAAAAGGGCTATTTTTTTCCCTTTAATCCGATATAACATATGCCATAGTTATTTTTAAAATAAAATAAGTTACAGTCGTTTTTAATTTTACCATACACCAAAAAATAGTTAGCCATGAAAAAGACAAAAGTAAAACAATTGCAGTTGTTTATTCTAAACACATATTAATTCATTTTCATATTTGGTTTATTTCGATAAGTTTGTTTTGTATTTTTTTGGTGTTGTAAGTTTTTTAAAGTGATAATAAATTTTTCCAACGAAAAAAAGCGTGATATGCTTGATTTTATGTTATTAATCTGTGTAAAATTTTCTACAACTTTGTCCTTTACAGTTTTTTTCTATCTATGATATTAATAGAGATATATATATTGATTTCAAAAAATTGACACATTTTACTTTTTTCAAAATATCTAGTTACCCTTGACTTTTTCAAATATTTTGAAAGTGTCATTTTATTCGTCTTATAAAACTACACTTCTTTCCCCATTTAACCGTTTTTCTATCTCTTATAGTTTCCGAGATCCCCATAGAGAACATCGAAAAAAACTCACCCTGTATACTCTATTAAACATTTGAACTGATATACGTACAAGAACATATATAAATGGCAAATTACAATTTTTTGATCAGCACACTTCTTGCTTAATTGGTAGTATATGTTTCTGAAAAATATATTTAGGGAAAAGAGTTAAATGAATAAAATTTAACGAATTTTAAATGTTTTAATAGAAAAATAATAAAATCTCAATTTTTGTATTACAAAATGTTTGCTCTGGAAATAATTGTTAACAAAACACTTATAGGTTAATAATACCCGGGACTACTTCTTATTCTTATGACCTCTTATCATAATGGAAAATCCCGAATGTAATGCTGAGGAATATTTGGCCATTCTTTCGAACGGCAGTTCGAAGCTGATGGTGATTGTTTGGATCCACTCCTCGTGACCTTATTAACCTTTTTAGGTAATCCCGTTCTTTATGGAATTAAGATCTGGTGAGATCACTGGCCAATCAATGCGCATAATATTGTTCTCTTAAAAAATACATTAATTTCCCTTTTTCTATGTGGACGCGCATTATCATCTACAAGCATAAAACCATATTTCATTGGAAAATGGCAACACTACAAGTTCTAATACCTCATTAAGATACCTAATACTATTAATTTTAGAATGTTATTTCCCAAAGGGTAATTAAACCACTTCCATAAGTATAACAATAAGCCATGTGTTCTCATGATAGCGTTTTTTTTCCCTCTGCTTCTCCAAACTTTTACTCTTATAGATATAAATAAAAGTAGCGCACTCTGGTATCATCACTATTATACTATGGATTCCAATCTTAAACATTCCAGTGTGCATGTTGGTGTGTCCCTTTTGAGAACTCTGGTCAACAATGGACAGTTTTTTTAAAGATCTAGACTTTATATTTACCTCATAGAGGTTCTTACTATTTGAGTGTATACTTGGGTACCTATTGTATTCAATTTCATCAAAATGGAGTGTTTTCTCAGTAGAAAATATATTCCTTCCACACTGAACTGTAATAAACCAGTTCTCCTTGACTGTTGTATAGCGATTTCGTCCTTCGCCGCGCCTATATTGGACAGATCAAGTATCATTAAAACGTATTCGAGCTCTTCTGATCACATTGAAATGGGCAGCAACAGTTCTTAAAGATGCGCCAGTCATAAGACTTCTAATAGCGTGCCTCATGTCTTTAATAATTAACGCCTTAATGGCATCTCAAAAATGGCGGTAACCATACTGAATTAAAACTTACTCGAGAAAATCGGAAAAAAATCTCTTAAAACTTGATAAAGTACAAACATCCGCGATGTTAGCAATTGCTCTTATGTCAGATAAACAATTGAATCGCGAATGTTATTCGATAGTCATTATGTAAGAAGTCATGCCAAATGTCTAAGAAGGGTCGTTTACTTTTACCGCATGTTGTATAAGTGTACCAGTTCAAATGTTGATTAACACTCAATTGCTGTGTATGATTTGTTTTTTTTATAAGTTGAAATTTTATGGTCTCAAATTGATCATATTGTGTAGCCAACTGTTTATTATTAACTAAAATTAATTACCTTTATTATTATTATTTCCGTCTAAATTTGCAATAAACTTCAGCCACATTTTATAAAACTAAAGCCATTCATTGTTGTAATCTGTGACCCTTAACTTAAAATAAAAGTAACATTAACCGCGCAAAACTAACTACTTTCTTTTATTTTGAGCAACATCCAATCACAATAATTTTAATGAACTCATTTTATGATTTTAATCAATTAGGTAAAAGATGGCGATTTGTGCTATCTTTCCAATTAGGCAAAATAGGGCGCTTAGGGCTATCTATTCAATTTTATGATTCATTTTAGGTATATTCATTAAACACTTATAAAGAAAACTAGCTATTTCTATGATTTATAAATATGAATTAGTTTAGGCATGAAGCCGAATCTAGTTAAAGATAAAATAAAAATTAAGGAAACTAAACAAAATTAATTTAAATAACCAAATATAATATTAACAATCACATAGTTTAACCAAGTAATGAGCATAACACTAATAATAATAATAATGAGAAAATAAGGTTACTGATGTAAAATATAGTTAAATTAATATTTAAAATAACAATAGCAACTATTTATTCCATATGTATCACCCCGTAAATTATTTGGCAATAAATATGGCTTGTCTGTAAATAAAATCACGTGGATTCTTTTTTAAAATCTGAGTTTTTATTCTCTTATATTACGAAACTAGTTGGAAGTAAAAAAAAATCTTTGATTAAATTAAAAAAAAATAATTTTATTTCCAAAGAATATCACATTTCAGTAAAAAAAGTTCTTCGTTAAGTTGTAACAGCTAAGTGATAATAAAAACAAAAACAGATTGAAAACAAAAAAAAAATAAATTATGACAAACTAGATTAGAGAATGCCAATAAATAAAGCCCATTTAGCTAATTTAAGACTTTAATAAAAATAATGATAATAAAATGAAACAATTTCAAAGTTTAGAATGTACTAAAAATATATTAGTGTTTTTTGACGAAACAATATCTGACCCGAACAGAGAGCAAAATCATCTTTCCGTGACTGCCACTTTTAAGTGCTATATGTGGGCTATTTCCTTTATATGCTATGCGTCGCTCAGTCTCATATTTCAATGTAATTCGATCTGTTAGGTATCTCCGACGGATACCGCCCATATGTCAGCGATAACACTTTATAAATCAAAATACTAAGAATTTGTGAGAGAAATTCCTCTGGTCGATAACCATTTGGAAAATTAATTAATATTATGTAATAGTTTAGTTAGCAAATTGTAAATAAATTCTAAATTTATCTATGTAGATTTTATAATATTAACAAGAAGTGGGTATTTGTCCGGGAAGTATTTATTTCAATAGATATTTGTTTTTCCATTGTACGTACTCCGTAAGTCATTAAATTGCAGACCAATAAAAAGAGAATATTTAATTAATTAATTATTTTCAAATTCTTTTCATTTAATTTAATTAAAACTACAATGTGAAATATTTCAGCCGTATTTATAAGAAGTGGAACTGAAGATAATAAAAATAAATATATACACACACATATATGTATATATATATCCTTATTCAGACAATATGATAACAAAAAATTACAAAATTTATTATAACAATATATACAGTGGTGTTAGTAGTCTGTCATGGGCTATCGACCATAGGTCTTTCTGCCCTGAAAATAAATATATTATTAAAATCAAACTTTTTTTACCAGAAATCTTATATACAAAAAGAGACAAACAAATCAAATTCAAAATAGTACTATAATAACGATTTTAGTATAAATAAAACAATCATCGTCGCTTAAAAAAAATATTAGTTTTAATTGAAATCATATTATTTCCATTTATTATCGGTATTGAAAATTTAGTTATTAATTTAATAATAATAATAATAATTAAACCAATCCAGAATCCTACACAGACAAAATGACTGCGACATTATTAACGTGACAAGAAACATAACCGAATTTATTTATTTTTTTCCTAAATATTCTTTTTTCACTTCTACCACAACAATAACCACGATCTATTCCAATCCACCTCGGCAGGACTCTTAAATAGATATAGACAAAGACATACAATTTAAACGGGATTGAGAACAACGAGTTTTCTACTAATGTAAAAAAACAAGCAAATAGAAAAAACTAATATATTTCAACAAATTCAACAATCATCACTGATGAACACACTATTGTAGACATATTTATCATGGAGGAAAACGAAGGTTATTTTCACACCTAAACCCTGTAAGAATGACTATACAGTTGCAAAAGCCTTCAGACCAATTAGCCTCTCATCGTTCTCACTAAAAACGCTGGCGACGATTACACAAGCAACAACACATATACACAGCAGGCAAAGAGACAGAATCAGCCCTGCATGCTGCTGTATCTAAAATAGAACAAGCATTGAGTAACAAGATGTCAACACTAGGAATGTTTATAGACATTGAAGGTGCCTCTGATAAGGCATCCTTTAAAGCATAGACCAGTCACTTAAGGCAGCTGGTATTGACGATACATTAGGCAGCTGGATAAACAATCTACTAAATAGCCGACAAATAATACTGTCACTAGGTGATAAAGTCACTAGGGAATGTACCCAGGGAGGGGTGCTGTCACCCCTTCTATTGACACTACTAGTTGACGAGCTGTTAAAGAAACTAACCAACCAAGGCTACTGCACTATAGGCTACGCAGATGACATAGCCATACTACTTAAAGGTAAATATGAAAACTTCCTGTGTAATCGAATGCAGGAAGCACTAAGCATATTGAAGGACTGGCGTAGTCACAATGCACTAACAATTAATCCTACGAAAACAGAGGTGGTATTATTCACAAGGAAGCATAAAACTGATGGAATGTTACTACCTAAAATGTTTAACACCAGACTAACCTTAGCGAAGGAGGTAAAATATTTTGGAATCGTACTGGACTCTAAACTAAGCTGGGCCAGACACATAGAACACAAAACTGGTAAAGCAAATCAAGCCTTTTGGCAGTGCAAAAGAGCTCTGGCGACTCTGAAAATGCCTTCAAAATCTGTAAAAACTGACAAAACAAAATACGGTTAATCTACGATGGATACTAGGGCACAAAAAAAGGGAGGAAGGCAATTAAATAGCAAATAAACCAGCTAGGGCTGGATTCTGTAAACAATGCGTTGGACCAGAGCCAATGTTAAACATTCCAAGGAAGAATATCATGCTGGAAAAACTTTCCGGGCCTTTGAAATAGCAAACTAATGCTCAAACAATACTGCCAAGGACTAACTGCTAAGGCAACTGCTTTGAGCAGAAACAACCTGAGGAAGGTTACAAGATTAATAACAGATCACTGTCCACTCAGGAAACATATGAACAATGTGAGACTGTTACTAAGAAAACCCATTTTCAGACTATGCAATGGAGATGCCTCATATTTAATATTTGAGTGCAATACACTTGCTAACTGGAGGAAGTACAACGCGTTCCAACACCTCCCAAAGGATAATATAATCAAGAGAATGCTAGAATTAATAGAAATAACTCAACTCATTAATTAAGTATGAGAGAAGAGGAGGTACAACAAATCAAACGGTTGCAGTGCTCAAGCACATCAAACCCTTTCATCCTCTACCGTATACCAATACAATCTAGCTTTTTCAAAAATCTAGCTTTCCATTAAGATACACTGATTAGAAAATACATCGAAAATAATTCGAAAAACTGTCTAGTTATCTTCATTTATATATAAAAAAAGGCAAATCAATTTACAGTTATTCATTACATGTAGAATATTGCTTCATTATTTAAATATATTCATCGTCTATTAGAAATAGAGGAATGATTATGCCGGTGGTGCTGTTATTAATTTATGGTCAACACGAAAAGAGTAAATATTATTTACAGAGAATATACAACATTAAGTATTTTTCATTATCAAAGAAAGAATTAGAAGGGTTATACAGAAAAAACCTTTATAATTTGCAATAGAATAATGTATTAACATGAGGCATCAACGCGATCTTATGATTTAATACTAATTTTATGGAACTTACAGAAGTACAGTTCAAGAATTAATTTGATTTTTCGGAGTTAATCTATTTGACATATGTCGTACATTTGAATTTTTGATAAGATTTGAATATTAATGTATCTCAAAAAATCTAGCTTTCCAGTGAGATACTTTCACTGATTAAATAATATGGGGCTTAAAGTGTTAATATTTTTTATATCAAATATGTCTTTAATATTTTCTGTAAACAAATTTCACTGTCAATATAAAGTTGATTACAGCAAATATACATAATTTAACAATTCAAATTCACACAGTAATTGATATAAACCTATTACTGTTTAGTGGATCACTAAACCACGATCTGAACTTAATCTCGCATATTTTTGGCGCTTGGTCTACATTCCCCATTTCGGAAATACTTTCCGGTTTAGCGTGTTGTTATTTTGGCAATTTTGACGATGACCAACTTAGGCGACACCGTTATTCCGCGCGAAATGCTCGCGATCTCGCAGCTGACTGCTCCATGAAGATCAGTTGCTTTTTAGCATCGCGAACATCTCCGGCGGAAGTAATTGTGATGTGAAATGAAAATAATTTGAAAGGGGGTACGTATTATAAGTTTGCGCAGTTTTTGACAATTTTGACACTACTGTTTACGATATTAATGTTGGTTAGTGGAACGTTATGCCCCCTCTGGTTTCAGCGGTCTTTTGTTGAGTGAATTTTTATTTTTCAATTATTTTATATTATTTATATGGAAAGAAAAAATAAGAATTACAAATCGATATAAAAACGTTATTCAATATATTTTATTCGAATTCAAATTCGATTTAAAATTCCCCAAATTTAATTAATATGAGTAAATTAGGTGATGTCGAAATTAGTACAACTTTTTTATTCACTCGGTGTATATGCGTACTGTATTAATACGGCCATGCGACACTGAAATTACAGGTTTACGCTTTACTAAACTGGTTAATTTCTATGATTTGTTTTTCCTAACGGTTTTATTGTTAAAATATCACGTCGAACGATAAGGGACATTTAGTTTAGTGTCGGTGTCCGGTCTAAACGCTTCGCTCAAATTTTTCTTCGTAATTTTTTCAACAAGGCTGGATTTCTGTTCTAGGATGCGTATTCATATCACTTTTACACTTCTTTTGGCCATTCAAATGGCCTATGGCTCGGATATGCAAGGCGCACAATACCTTCAGGATACTATCAACGATTTAAAAAATCATTTCCATGGTACTGCTAATAGGAAAATGTCTCAGGTATATATATTTTTCATTTTGTAATTAACATTTTTAACTTTTACATTTAATATTTAATAATTAGTGCCATATCATAATTAAATGGAAATGCTTAAAGATAAAAAATAGTATTTCTTATTATAAAAATGCAGTTTGTTTCACATTTTTATACAGAAATCAAACACTATTTATTTTATTACATTTAATGGTTTGACTTTCAACAGTTTTAATATTAAATACATCAGTACCATGTGCTATAATAATAAACATGTAATGTTTGCACATAATAACAATAATAACAATATATCTTTATTCAATACAGGCAACAGAATTATTTACATTATATGATTTTGTTATAATACATAAAACATTATTATCTTGTTGTGGAATTGGCTATCCATCGGAGGTCTTTCCACCTGTTTGCACACATTAGTTTTTCATCATTAAGGAAATAATTGGATGCAAAATAAATAAGCAGAAATAAAAAAAAATAAGTAATGCGATTTTAAATGATTACGCATAATTTTGAATAAGAAAATAGTTACGAGTAATAAAAACTTTCTTAATTTTGGAAACACAATATTAATTAAACGGCTTGTTTAGATTTCAAAGAGCATTTATTATATAGTTTTTGAAGCTGCATACGATAAATATTTAATATTTTTTGTTAATATCTCCACATAAGGATCGTATAAAAAAGCAAGTTTTTTAATAACTTAATGCTGAACTTTTAACGACAAGGGAGATATCGAAGATTGGGTGACTCACCCTGTATATATACATAAATCTTTAATAACAGACAATAACACATATGCATAGTTACAATTTACAATTGTGTTAGCCTGTCATGAGCTATGAACCGGAGGTCTTTCTGTCCTGTCTGAATTTATGGTGACGGATTAAAGACAAATTCTGAACTTATGCAGCATTTGAACCGTCTATAAGCGTATTAACGAGAGTAAAATGTAAAAATTTTCGAGGAATATTACAAGTTATTCAATTTAATTTGTGTTTTATTTATTTTATCGGTAGATCTTTAATAATCTACTCATATTTTGTTGTTGTTGTTGTGGGAGGAAAATATCCATTTACGGACTTAGTGTCGGATTCCTCTAGGTCTGGGACCGAAAGACTACCGACTAAAAACCCCTCCCACTTACCGGCGTCGACTGCCAGGGTCATTAGTAGGTCTCATTATTAATTTTCACTTATTGCGTCATATCTATTGATTAGTACACTTAAAATTAGGAACACTAACAACAATTGAAATAAATTAATTAATAAGTTAAAATACACATTAAACAATTACACTTAAATCTAATATCACAGAAGCAGCTACGGAGTTGTAAAGAGACTCCGAGCTAGAACAAAAATCTAAAAAAGAACTAAAACTAAATTAGTAATAAATTAACATGAAATACAACACCCTCAATTTAAGAAGTTAACAAATATCCATAAGGGAGTCTAGGAGTTTTTGTTCCTTGGCACACTCTTCTGCCAACCTGGTTTTCTTTTTCTAACACGTTTCGGGCGCCCTTTTTTATTAGGTCTCACCTCCTCGATATCCGAGGAGGACAGGGAAGCTACATCAGTTCCTCTCTTCACCGATGTTTTACTGAGACAGGGATTGGATTTCACATCTACTGTGGTTCCAACTCCTGAATGATCTGGTGGTGGATTTGCAGCTACAGCTGCTGCAGTAGCTAGGATTCTTCCGACCACAGGAGAGATTATGCTTGAGTCCTGTAAGGTGACATTGGTCCTCTTTGCGGTGACTGCTGCAGCAGCCGCTTTGCAACTATCCTTTGATGTGGGTTATCTGACCCTTTGGCATTAGATTTTGCCGCTGCCGTAAGTAGTTCCACAAAAGCAGGAGGCAATACCATTGACTCCTGCTGTGTGTTTTTAGTAGGCTCTGCTGTTGATTTTACGGGTGCCGTAGTGGCACTTTCTTGGCTAGCACTCATTTAATTGTTTGGGATGCCGTACTGGTAATTTTTTGCTTCCTAACTTTATGCATCGCGGGGGTCTCACGCTCTTTGTCATTAACATTGTCATGACTTTGTGATCTAACAACCTCTGCAACTGTTGCTTTCATCTGAGGAAGCAACACTTTCAATAACTCTTCAACTATATTTGTTTTTGCTGTAGCCGCTGAGTATGTAACTCCAGCTGAAAGCAATTTCGGATTTACTCTTTTCTTTTATTCATGATAGGGTAGCTAATATTTTATTTTTAATTCTTGAATCGCTGCCTCTTTGTATTTGGAACAGTTTCGGGAACGAGCTAAATGTCCACCTTGACAATTTACACATACAATAGGATCTTCACAGCTCGTTCCCTCGTGAAGTCCTCTATCACAAATACAAATTGCTTCCTTTTTACAGTCTGTTGCTGTATGTCCGAAATGTTGACATTTAAAGCAACGAAGGTGTGTAGGGATGTACGGACGAACAGGAAGGTAATGATAACCCCCTTTTAATTGTAGTCGGTGGTGATGGCCTATTAAATTTGAAAATGGTATCATGAACCACACCGTCTCGTTTTATTGTAATTCTCCTGACTTCAATAACCCCTTGTATGGCTAGTTTTTTCTGAATTTCCTCGACAGAACAATTCAGTAAACCCCTGTGATATATTACGCCTCTACAGTAATTCAAAGTACTGTGCGTAGTGACTGTTACTTCAAATGCCTCTAATTTTGTTGTCTCTCTACTAGTAGACCGTCTTTATTCTTTCGAATGTTCTTACATTCTCCCAATAGAGAAGAGTTTTATATATGTCGAATTAGTAAGCGGCTGTCATGGCGCTGAACGTTGACTGAGATAAAGGTTTAGCGCGATATGGAAACCGCCATATAACGTAACCTTGAAGAATAGCGTCCTGTCAAACATAACATTTTCGATATGGAATATGGCCGATAAAACGAACTTGCCTTCGTTTCTAATAACCTGCAAAAACCGGGGGATTAGAGCTCCCGTCAGTTGCGGAAAATAGTTTATTAATTATACAATTGAGTAAATTAATTATTGTCAAATTATTTTTATTTGATTTAATGAAAACTTATTGTTTTAAAGTGCTCGAGAAAGTATTTCAGTCAGCAAAATGCTTGAGTAATTGCTCGAGCCATTTCAGCTGCAATATCTCAAGCAACCTCTCGAGCAATTGTTCGATTATGAATATAATTCGAAATATTCGATTTTTGATACTCATCACTAATTAAAATTACGATTTATGCGTTTTCATTTAAAAAGATCAGATTTTTTTTATTTATTCTTACGATTGCAATAAAAAAACAATATAAACACGTCATATTGATATCTCGTTTTGACTCAACGGTAAATATACGTTTTCACAAATGTATATTTGTGATAAAATTCTTCAAAGCGCACAAAATTATAGAGTTGTTGAATCTATAACTAATTCCAATATATAATTTTTCATTAAAACTTTGCGAAATGTCAAATTATTATCTAAATTATAATTTTCATTGTATGACCTTATTTGTAAGTAACCGATGTGTACATTGTAATACTTTCCCGTATGTAATATAAGAGCTTGTGTGACCCACAAAACAACTCTAAATCATATAAATGGTATAATAACACCTTTTAAAATGTATTATATTAAGGAGGCATTCTCATTTGGGATGCCGAAAAAGTTGTAAATTTTGGATTTTTTGCCAGATAGATTTTTTTTTGGATATTCCGAAAATTTGTTCTTTTACTATAAAAACTATTTATTATTTACAAATAATTATTTATACGGCCGCCACGGACATTGAACAAAAGGACGCCGACATTGCTTCACCGCAAACACTTCTGGGCTTCTTGTCATTTGAAACGAAATCGAATAAGAGGGTTTTAAACTAGAATAAATTCTCTCAACGATGGACTACATTCAATGAAATTGATCGAAATCTAATAAAATGCGAACATTTGAAAATATGTCTCATTTTAAATCTATTTTTCACCTGACATTAAAAATAGTGAAAATAACACTTTTTCTATGTTTAAATTCCATTTGAATCGGTTGATCCGTTCGACCGAAATCGTACATGCGGCAAACAAAAAAGTGTTTTCGAGAAAAACGCGTTTAAAGTTTTCGCAACGATTTTGATTCAGAAAATCGTTTTTTTTTTTTCCATAGAATGTTCATGAAACTTAGGTCTTTAAGGTTTTCACAATTGCTAAACACGATTCTGTTATTAGACTTATAAAGTTTTCACGATTACTTTATTCTGAATTTTAGTTTTGTTTTAATATTGACTATAATGTTAACAGTGTTGATTTTAAGTCTTGACTATACTTTTTACAGTCTGACTGCGGTTTTTGCAATCCATTTTTCGGGTGTACAAATTAGCACATTTATCCTTGAAAATATTCAACTTACATTTATAGAATTATAACCTAAAGTTGACGGATCATTGATTTACAACTATATCTCAGTTAATAATAATATTATTAGGAAGATATAGGCAGAAAGACCGACGGTCGATTACCGTTTCCTAAAAACAACGTATAATATAGTATAAGAATTCTATTCTTGATTTACTTTATATAAAATTGTCTGCATCATTTATAGTTTTTGAGTTGCAATATAATTTTTTTTATTGTATTTGTAATCATTTTTTTTTTTTGTTTGATTCAGTTTTTTTTTAGATTCTAAATATATCGACTCAATTTATAGAATTGTTCTCAAAACTGACATAAACGGAAATTTAAACGATTAAAATAATTGTTTTAAATTGTTTAAATTACGAACTGACATACAGTTCAATTTTGAGAACAATTCTATAAATTGAGTCGATTTTGTTTGACACTTGTAATAATAGTTGTCATAACACTTAACTTTTGTCATAACTTTTTCCACATGTACAATGAAATCCCATTGTTGAAGATTTAATTTAATTTAATTTTTGCTGCTAGCTCAATTTCCTAAAATTATACAAACATTTAAAGTATGTCCCTTACTTTATGATAACCTTATACATTTTCAAAATCAGAGAATAGTTCCAATTGATGTCGATCATATTATTCCTTGAAGCATTCTGACCTTTGATGCATACCAAAGTATCATTACTTCATAGATGTTTTCAAGTATCATGACGATACACTTGTTTTAAATACATGTATCAAATATAATACTTTTCAGGTTATTTGGCACTATAGGGCAATGTTTTGAAACAAATTATTACACATAAATAGAAAAGAGTATTTACTCACTTGGTCACACTTATTTAAATAAATTAAATAAAAATGATTTGAAAATAATAAATTATTTCCACATTTAGCTCTGTGACTTTTGACTTACGTTACGTAAGTACGTTAAAAAATGCACATTAAAACAACTACTTCCCGGGCAAATACCCCACCGGACATTGAATTACATAATGCATACCTGCTGCTACATATCAATAAAATATTGCATAATACAACATATTTTTTATCCGAGAAAAATCTTTTTATAATGCAAAAATAACAAAAAAAAACGTTACGTAATATAAGGCCATCTGCAGACACGTGTTTCGGGATCTATCCCTCGTCAATACAGCTCTGCCTTGCAAAACTTAAAGATATTAAAATAAATAGATTAAATTAATCCAACTATACTTAGTCAAATTAAATCAACTATATTAAATCAAATTAAATTAAGTCGATTTAAATTAAAATAAACCAAATTAATTGAATTTAAATTAAAATTTTAAAATTATTGCACTGTCAAATAGACAAAATAATAGGCTATCAAATGAGCATAATTTTGAATACCCGTTCCATTAAAAAATCAAGTCGGCGTTGTACTTGAAAATTTTGACAGGTGGTGATGTCAACCATAAATAAATATTAATTCAAATATATGTTCGAAATTTCATATTGATCCATCATATAGTTCCAAAGATATTCAGCTGATTCCATACTTATTGAACACCATGTATGTGAATCATAATAATTGGAAAGCGTCATCTATTGCCTAATTTCAATTTGGGCCTACAAGGTAGATGACCGAGAATCGTTGTTTAGCCTACTAAAGGAAGGCGAATTTGTCCTGTTTATGAAAACAATTATCCATACGATAGATGAATGATGGTTGAACATTTTATTAAATACCATGTATATACTTGAAAAAGAACTAAATTTCTTATTAAGTAATTTGAAACTTAGAAAATGAAATTTGATATAGCAACTCAACAACTAAAACTAAAATTTGAAAATATATTCACATCACCGCAGAAAATTGCATTAAGAATGTCTTGATTATACTTTTCCTATTTTTATTAATAAGTAAGATATAGGTATAGTCGAAAAACGCTCCTTTTTGTATAAGTTACGTAAAGATTCAGATGATTTGATAAAAAACTAACAACCTTTCTTCATTACTTTTATTTAATACCAGTACACTTGTCATAAAGTGTCTTTCTCATTGGAAAGCATTAATTTCCTAAAATAAAACTAACCCACAATAAATGCATAAGGCGGTGAGATTAATGATACGAAAAAACTTGTCAATAAATTCAACATTAATTAGAACTATGCTCCAAGTCTTTGCGTTTCTTTTAATAATAAGATTGATTTAGTCCTTCCTTGTGTGCGCTATTTACGCTTTATTTTTGATAAAAAATTGTAATGTTTCCAGTTACCTACGGCAGTAAGAATTATGTGATAACTTTATTGTCTAAAATAACACATAGATAATATACATATGTACAAGAAAAATAAATCAATATTATTGTCTGCAATACCCGATAACCAAATTGATGTTTATAATGGCGAATGCGGCAGTATATGATCGACTAATTAAATAATTTGTTAATGGAACGTGTTAAATAAACACTTTTATTATTCCAGCTTCATTTCATCTATTTTTATTTTTAAAGTGACGTATAATAATAATTTTACATGTAAAAACAATTTTATTCAAATTCCTGCTTCCCTGTTCATTTTAGAGAAAAATTACAAGAATTAAAATGTGTCCAATATTAAATCTATGAAAACCGATACTTTTTTAACTGTTAAAATCTATGTATAAATATTGATTATATTTGCAAAATATTACGTCTTTAAATTGCATTAGCCATGACTTATGAAAAAATCCATGTTAAATTGCAATTACAGAAATATGTCAAAAGTGACGTTTATTTTAAATGCTTCTTTTATATCAAAGTCATGGCGAATACAATTTAATTGCGGGATAATTTGAAAAATTAATTACATTTAATTATTTATGTATTAATTATATATCGATTCTAAGATTGAACAAAGCATTATTTTAGACAGATTTTTAAAATCTGAACGCATTTTAAGTCTTTCAATTTTTCTCTAAAATTAATAGGGAAGCAGGTATTTGTAAAAAAAAGTTTTTATATTTAAAATCCCTACATGTATAGCTAGTCGCGTCAACACACGGTGTATATATATTTTTTAAAAACAGCACTTATCGCCATTACCAATACTATAACATCTGTCAAAGTAGCAATTAGTAATGGGATCATTCGAATGAAAATAATCAACTTTTTCTATTATAAAAATAATCGATTTTTTCGAATCCTGACATTTGAAAAAGTTTTAAAATCATGCTAATTCGAAAAACGAATGATAGCGATTCAAATCATGACCATTCGAATACGCATTCGAGTCAAACTATTCGAATGAGTATTCATATTATTTGCATGTGATTTATTCATTGCAAATAAAATGATTTCAGGTGGGGCGGGATTTACTACAATCCAAATTAAATATAGTTTATAGGTTAAATAAAAATGCTTTGAAAATAATTAATAAATTATTTCAACATTTAGCTCTGTGACTTATGAGTCACAGTCATATTTAAATAGCTGTGACCAAGAGAATAAATCCTCTTTTCTATTTATATTGTTTAGAGGTTTCACCACTTCAGAAGTTCCACAAAATTTGTTTTTTTTTTCTTTATTTAATAATTTTACTAAAATAAAATACGCGTGTAAAAACGTAGAGTATACAAATTTCAATTGTTGTTTCAATTGCAATGACTAATTTGATATCACATATCACCATTATAATATAACATACCAGTAATATTTTTACAGCATTTTTTAACATATTTAACAATATTTTAAATTATTTTAAAAAATAAAAGCATAAAATACAGAAAGATCTCTCTCCGATCGACAACCCAGACAAACACCGAAATGTATTGTAATAATTTGTTTTGTATTTGTTATCTGTTGTCTGAATAAAGTTGTGTGTAGTAAAAGCATAAATATGACTTTACTGATCATTCGTATCAACATTGGGATCACAATGGATCATACAATCTAAATAATTGATTGTACATTTTCGATTTTGCTACTGCTAGAGACGGTCATTTTTTTTTTCAAATGACCACATAGGTATTATTTGCTAAATTCTATTAAAGAGTACTTTTTATATTCTTATATTTAAGATATTTATTAAATATAAAGTAGCAAAATCGATTATTTTAGTGATCGAAATTGTATAATCAATTAAAATAGCTTTTGTCTCCTCTGTTTGGAGGTTAATAACAAAAAATCTATGCAGCAAAAAATCAACTTTTATAGATTATTATTTGAATATTTTCAAATAATATATTTAAATAAGTTTTATAAAGTTATTTAAACATGTTTCATTTTATAAAATCTTTGAAAAGGTAGATACTTTTAAGATGTTTTACAATTGAAACAACTTTAACGTGTTGTATTTTTTTTTACACGATAAGTAGTGAGCATTCTGTAATAAATAAATATGTTGAAATTCCATTGATATAAATCAAAATTGTAAATAGTTTATATTTGTACTGGCATTGATTAATATACAGCATTAGTATAGCACTCTGTACACTTTCTGTACTGAGATAATAATATATAAATGAACAATCAGTTCACAAATAAAACAATATTTCTGCCTTCGAGTTTATTGAAAACAATGCGCTAATATTTTGAAATTATAGTCACAGAATATAAAAGTTATACAAAACAAAGTAAAAAAAAATATTTGTGATTAATGATGTATGGTGAAGTAGAATCTTTCGGAATTACTGAATGAAGAATTATTTCTTTAAGGAGAACGTTATAGAAACAAATTTAATTTAGAAGTTCCACTGAGTTGTATCATAAAAGACATATAAACAGGGGGATATTGTAGGATATATAATTAATTGTTAACTGTAAAACATTTTGAATTATTATCAATTGAAATTATAACACATTTCATTACAATTAGTGAAATAGTTCCGAGTATATTATAATTTAGCAAAAAATAAGAATTTTATGAACAAAACCAAGGAGGTAAACTTCTGGCAGCTAGAAAATTTATTTTTAAATTATAGTCCTAGAAATTATTTCAAATAATTAAAACTATTATTTTATGCGCATGTCTGAAATTTATTTAGTGGCCATAGTTTCGACGTCATAATGATAACAGAGTTATATAAAGTTAAAAAGCGTTTTTATTAATTGAACAAAGTTATATAACAAAGCAGAAATTAAGAACTACGTACTTCAATAAAATATTAATTGCACGATGCAAATATAATATAAAAGTGGAAAATAAACGGCCTTTTCAGTGCTATCTAGACTTGAGTAACATTCATTAAGACTTCAGAATCTAATTAAAGAAATAATTCTGCAATACATTTTATTTCATAATATATTTCCTTGGGCAAGGATATGAGGAAAGTAAAAAGGAACTAAAATGATACATAAAAACAGTTATACCATGTGTATGAGAGAAGAGAAAAAAATCCATAATTGTGGTTTTACATGTTAAATCCTTTTGTTCGTTATATCATACACACAGCATAATGGGTTATTTAAATATATTAAATAAAAAGAATTTGAAAATAATTAATAAATTATTTTCTCTTTAGCTACTATGACATTTTGACTTACCTAACGTAAGTACTTTAAAACAAATATCCATTACAACTACTTATCGGGTCTGTATCCCTCCAGATTGTTGCTGTTGCATGTCAGCAATGTAACAAACAATCTGGAGGAATGCAGGTCGGAGAACTAATTGTTTTAATGGATACGTAAAGTAAGTCAAAATATCACAGTAGCTACGGAGGAAATAATTTATTAATTATTTTCAAATTCGATTTACTTAATTTACCGGTATATTACATTTTATTGGATTATATACAGGGTGTCTCAGGGAGTAGCTTTACGGCTAAATGTTTTTTTTTTTTTCAAAATTATATATTGTAATCCGACACCTGAAATTGTATTAGGATTCGAGAAGTAGAAGATACATATTGTATAACATAAGTTAAAAAGTATTGTATTCTTTTCAGATTTGTTTGTATAACAAAATTTTATATTTAAAAAATGCTGAAAAGTGATAATAAAACATGTTTTCTTGGATTTAAAATTTAAAGAAAATAAAATTTCGAAAACTGATATGATAAAAAAACCATTTGTGTAAATGAAGCAGTTAAAATAATTCTCTTCCTCATCATAAAATATTCTATTCAATTTTTTTTTTCTATAATATATATTTTATTTAGGTTATTCCTTCAACTCCAATAAAACGGGCACATATTAAAGATAATGTACCTTCATTACACTTAACAAAGTCTGAATTGGCAGCCATTTATGAAAACGCAGCCAATAAAGGTGAAACTATAAAATTGAATTCGGGCGATGGCGGCTCGCATGCAATCAATGCCGTTATTCACCAAATTGATGATGAGGACGACGAAACCAGTAAGAATGAACACGACAAGGAGAACGGCTATTACTATTATTACTATCCACTCAAAAGTTTCATGGATGAACTCTCTACAGCGGGAAGTAAACCTGATGTAAGTAACACATCGCTTATTTTAGTGTGTTTGAATGGTATCTAGAAAATAATAATTGGCCTAGATAATGTAATACAAATTGTTATTTACATTAGAAAATATAATAGATATATGCATATCAACTACATTTTCAAAATTAATTTTTATCCAATCTTGTCAAATCATTCAATCTTATTGAATACGGTTTCATTAAAGTGTTTTTTTTTTATTATCTCGGCCACCGTCTTCCCTGGGGGCCAGGTCAAATTTTAAATAGAAATTACTACTTTTTATTTTCGATTTTAATTTTAAAAGAAACAAAAATGATGCCATCGATTGGACTAAAAATCTTATTATATTAATTTTTTGTCCTTTACATGAAGTTCTAATACAAATTAAACACACGAAAATTATTTTTAAAAATATGGTAGCTAACTATTCCATGCATAATATTTTTACAAATTTATAAGAGCCCACAATCATGAACTCAAAATTTACATCAATAATAATAAAATTGAAACGGATATTTAATTATTTAAATAACTGCAATTAAGTTAATAAATTGATTATTATGAATGCACGTTATTATTTTATTTTATTCTCCTATTTATTTATAAAGCATGTTATTTTGTAGAAATTAAGCTTGTAATCTTGCTTTAAGTAAAAAGTAACTATGGGCTCATGCTTGTGCAATTTTAATACATTCAAACTAATTTACTAATTTAATCTAACAAACTATTTTTAAACCTCCAAAATAATTTGAAAACAAATGACAGAGATTCATTAAAATTAATTTTATTTTTCTTAAGGGGTTATCTACAGTCAGAAAATTTTAAGAACCTATTTTCTTAATGATATGCGAACGTATTATTGATACACAATACAAAAAACTTTTAGCTAGCGACAGAATTGATATCAAAAGAAACTGTAGAATGGAATATACACTCATTCGAACAATATAAATCCCCGCTCCAGGCGATACATATCCAGCAATGGACACTAAGGGAACTAATGCAAATCCTACACGACGATGGATGAAAACTAGAGTCATATTCGTCCTTAAACCTTGTAAAAATGACTACACGATTGCAAAAGCCTTCAGGCCATTAGTCTCTCATCGTTCTTGTTGAAAACGTTTGAGAAACTGCGTGATAGATACTCAAGTATCGACCATTACACAAGCAACAATAAGCCTACACAGCAGGCAGAAAAACGGAATCTGTCCTGCACGCTTTGATGACGAATAGAACAGACACTAATTAATAAAATTTACACACTAGGGATATTCATTGTCATCGAATGTGCCTTTGATAAGGCTTACTTCAAGAACATACGGAAACCATTGGAGGCAGCTGAAGACAATAACATGCTTTGTAACTTAATAAGTAAACAGCAGACTGGTGGTTCTGTCTCTACACGGATAAGAAAATATATGGACTAGTAATTAGAGGATGCCTACATGGTGGGGTACTATTGCCTCTTCTGTAGTCACTGCTAGTAGACGAACTGATAAGAAATCTATACAACCAAGGATTCCACACTGTGGGTTATGCAGATGACTTGGCTTTGTGGGAAATACGAGAACTTCCTATGCAACAAATTGCAAAAAGCATTGAATGTAGTGGAAGGCTGGTGCAGTTTTAAAGCACTCATAGTCAACCATTCAAAAACAGAGGTGTTACTATTCCCCAGGAAATACAAAACCGATGCAATCATACTTCGTAAATTATTCAACATTAGACCGAAAGAACTAGAGCTAGAGGTGGTATACCTTGGAATCGTGTTGTGTTCAAATCTAAACAGAGCAAGATACATGGAGCACAAAACGGACAAAGCAACTTGAGCCTTATGGCGATGTAAAAGATCGAAATCCACTACACGAAGTCTATCCCGCAAAATTGCTTCAATGAAATAATAAGACCAATGCTGGAATATATTGCCGTAATCTGGTAGATCTGGACAGACCAAAAGGCAACAAAGGCCAAGCTTAACCTGTACAACAGGAGCATTCACGACAACGCCGACAGTGACTATGGAAGCATTACTCTGTCGCCAATTAAACAAAGAAGTGGCAAGGTTGAGAGAGGAAAAATCATGGCCAACACTAAATCTGGTAGAGGGGCATATCGAAATCCTGATCTGGGACCTGCCCTGCTGTGGGCTTAATAATGTTTATTGTTAGTAGTTTGGTTGAAGTTATCGAAGAATATAAGATTAATAAAAAATACAATAAACATGAATAGGCCCGCAGCAGGGGAGGCCTGTACAATATTTACTAATGGATCTGAAACACATACGGGATGTAGGCTGGGATATTCACTCTAGCTCTAAACATAACAGACTGTTAATACGCGATTATGAAAAATGTCAACGCTATACTTGAAACTAACACAACCAAGATGTTAATGCCACTAATAATAAATAGTAGCAGTAAGTAGACCTAAAATAACCTCACCTTTGCTGTAAAGATATATGGAGAGGTTAAATGAGGCTCCAGAAAGATACAACGGTAACCTTGATGTGAACGAAGAGCCATACCAAAGAAATGCAAGTAACACTGTAAGTAACTAGCAGAGGAAGGATCAAGACTAACAGATGTAAAAAATACCAGTGGAGATGGCGCTCAGAGCACTAACCAAATTAGTACAGATTTTCATCACAAAAACCAGGAAAAAGATGGAAGAACTTAACATCGTAAAACAAAAACCTATCTCCCTAAACCAGACAATAAGGAAACCAAAAAGTTCTTTAGACATCCGAAACTGCATACTAGAATGTTAACCGGATATATCATCAGCCATTATAATTACCCGCATTACTTCCAAAAATAGACATTGAATAGGATAAGTTATCTTCAATTCAGAAAATGAATCGAAGAAACAGAAGTTTAAAATAAGACGATCCACGAACAGGGAGTATGTATCCCCAAAATCATGAAGGGTCCAAGTGAAAAATGACCCATAATCAAATTCTGGATAGTGCCAGACTAGCGACATGGATCTAGACACTACAAAAAAACTTTTATTAGTATTTTTCAAATAAATACATTTTCTCCAAATAAATAAATACCAACAAGTAAAAGAAAAAAACACATCAGTTTAATCCTGCTCCCGTATCAACTTCAACAAGATTTTGACTCCAACATCATCTTCTTTCATCATTTCGTTACTCTTCTCTCTCCTTCTATCCAGTCCTTGCATACCCCCACATTTTTTCCTCCCCCAGGTGCCTCCAGGTGTCTTCCCCATCCTCACCTAACATACACCATCCCCAGCCATACCTTCTTTCCCCGCTCTTCCGAACCACACCGTGCTCTAACCAAAACCCTTTTTTCCTCGACTGTCAATCTATGCTCTCTCAGATATTTTGCTCTTCATATACCAACCACCTTATATACATGGGATTGTATTTACTCTTTTCTATATATCCCTACCTCTCCTGTATTTCAATTTCCATCCATTATTCCCTCATCAATGCCACCATATTCACGCCCCTTCTTGAACCATTAGCAACACTCTCCGACACTCCCAGTCTTTCATACATTTTCCCTTGTCATTTTACAACCCTCATCTCCCAAACATGTTTTCCAAACTTCTTTCAAAAACCTATCATCCTCCAATTCACAGAGCTTCATCTCGTACTTCACTACTCTCTTCACAGTCTCCCCATGCATACTTCTCCTATTCGTTTCTTGAAGCAGAATATAACCCCCAATAACTGCTTCAGGAAAGCTGTTTTCTCTCTTTCCACACACTCATATTCTCTCAAACCCCAGACTTCCACTTCATACAGCAATATCGATTTTAAGCATGTATTCCATAACTTAAAGGCCATAGATATATTGCCTTCAACCCATTTTCCCCATTTCATTCTCACCATACTCCACGCTTTCCTCGCTTTAGCTTTCGTCCATTTGGCCTGTTCTGTCCGAAATATGAATCCCAGATATTTAAATGTATCGACCCTCTCAATCGTTTCACCCTTTCAATCCAGTTCACACATTTTCCCTTTCTTCCTTTATTGCTAAATCGCATCCATTTAATCTTACCTACATTCAAGCACAACCTTCTTCTATTCACAACCATCCATCACTTTCATTTCCCTCACCAATAACACCGCATCATCCGCGTACGCTAGCATCCACACCTTCGCTTTTTCAATCACTAACCCACCCGCTTGCCCATTCCTCAGTACTTCCTCCAACTCACTCAATGGACTCAGCGGGCACCCCTGTCTGACACCACTCCATATTCTAAATTGCTCAGACACATTCTCTCTCACTTTTGCACTTACCCAGGTTTCCTTATACACTCTTCTTATCTATTCAAATACCGCCCCACTCACAGCTCTTTCCCTCAGGCACTGCAACAGTTTATCCCTTGGGATAGTGTCATACGCAGACTTGAGATCCACAAACACTGCATGCATCCTCTACTTTTCCTCTAAAACTCTCTCATTCATTCTTGCTAGTATAAAAAAACTGGTCCCTGGTCTCCCTCCCTCTTCTGAATCCTCCTGGCTCTCTGGCAGCATCCTCTCAGCTTGTACCTCAGTCTCCAAACGGGCTCTAAATACGGTCATTTCGATTTTGCACGCGATATACATTAGCGATATCCCCCTATAATTGTCAGACTATTCAGTCTTACTTTTTTGGTTTCAAACTAGTGGTTTACGAGTAATCGTGTCCCTTCTCGCTGAGACATGTCTTTGAAGAATGCCTATTTTAAAGCTATATTGTATTTTTTTTTCACAAAATTGTTGAAAGAAAAGAATTGTTAAAAGTACAACAGACCTACCTCGTGTACTATTTTATTTTTGGTGTGATTGTTAGTTTTCGGAAGAAACAAAATTAAAAAATCAGATAAACACGTCCATCATGACTGTAGATAATCCCTTAAATCACATCTATTTGAAATAAAAATGTATTTCAAACAGACAAACACATCCATGATGACTGTATATAACTCCTAAAATCACATCTATTTGAAACAAAACTGTATTTCAAATTGATTTAACCAGTGATAGAAGTTGTAAAATGGCAGGGTGGATTTAGATCTGTTGAAGACCAACTAAGGTGATGAAGCATTGCAGATAGTTCTTCTTCACCTTAGATGATTTTCAGCAGATCTAAGTCTACCCTATTAATTCAGCCAGTAGGAGACAAAATTTAATGTGGGCATAATGTAAACCTGAGGTTAATAAAAATACAAAGTTGTGTTTATTAATCGTTATAATTAGTATTTAATTAATTATCTAATACCCATTATATAATTATTATATGATCATAAAATTAAATAATTGTTATTTCTTTATGTACTTATTTATTGAGTAGACAGATATATTTCGCATACTACGTATAAATTTTCAATAGTGTATAATGTTATTTTCATTCATTGTTAATAGTAAAGTAAATAAAAATTTAAATGTATAAAATCTACATAGTTCTAATTATTGCACGTATTAATTGTATTTTTAACCTTCAAAAAAAAATTAGCATTTAAGGGATTTTAGCATAGTTTTAGAATTTATATTTAAAAAAGGAAATCATACTTACAATACTAACATTTTTGACCAGAAACTCAAACTAGATCAATTCGTTCATCATGACCATCACAATTATCATCATCATACTAGGGACGTGTCGAAACCTCACATCCATTCTCACACACATCAGGTAATTAATAAATCATTAACATTATATAATCTTCTATATGTGGTCGCGTTTATTTCCTCGGGAGCAAAATTAGAATCACGGGTGAAACGCGGCCACTAGCGAAATTTCTTAATTTTCTTACTAATTTTAGCATAATGTCCATTTCGAACAAATGAAGAATACTATGGATATGGACGCGGATAAGAAAAGCAGAGGCTTAGAGCCTCTTTTTATGGCCATTTCGGGATTTATCGGAATGACTATCATGTTCATTTTATCTATACTCGTGCTGCCTAAATTCGAGAAACTCAAACCTAAAGGATTCAAGAATGATGGAATCGAAGTGACGAGCATCACGAGAGTCATCATTCAAGCCATAGAAGGGAATGACTGCGGCGAAAGGATTGCTTGCGAAATTGGAAAGGCAGCCAATGCATTAAATTTATATGATAATAGATTTGTTAAGTAAGTATATGAAATTTTATATAGGGTTATTACGACCAGTGTGATTACTAGTGTTGATCTCTGGGCTATTAGGCCGTGGTCTCTTGGAGTTTAATCCAAACTTTTCGCTGACAACTGCTGTCGGCATCTTCAGTGGTTCCGTGGATGAAGGGTGTATGAACTCTTCGATATCTCCTCGGCGACTGATGATGCTGGTGAATAGCCTACCTCTCTTGTAGTTCAACTTCTATCCATTTTTTCCTCATCGACGCCGCCACATTCACCCCCTTCTCCAACCATTCGTTACCCTGAAAACAACACTAGTAATTTATATAGGGTATACATTTTTCAAACAGGTTCTTAAATATAAAAAGGGTGATATATTAGTCAGAATACTTTCCCCATTAAATTCATTTGCGGATGCTAAAAAATTGTAGGAAGACTAAGGATGTTTAGACAAATGCTATAATATATTTTTTATTAATTTTTTGCAATAAGTAAAACTTTAATTTCAATGAAAAAACATTTTTTTCGTTGAAAATGTATAAAATAATTATTATAAAATTTCGAATTTCATACAATGTTTTAATATAGATACAATATAAGTCAATAACATCAACGTAAAACAAATTAGTGGCAGCCAATAGATATACAGAAATCTGTTTCTACTAAACTGCACTCTTCAGTTGGTTTTAAAATAGAAAGTAATAAATAAATTACACTATCCATGATGGCATCATACTTTACGTACTTCAAAAATGCAATTTAAAAACTTGTAGAGAGTAATCTCTACGCCACAATTAATTTAAATCTTGAATAGTTTCACTTGAAATATTTACAAGAATATTGCCGTGAAATTATTATTATTATTTCTTTACAATACGTTAACGTATTGCGTTGTTTTTATCATATTTGGGCTTCTTGAAACTATGAATTAGGTTTGTTCATTTTTTCTACACTAAGGTAAACTTAACTGCAAGTTTGTGAGGGTATCCATAAGGATTACATTGTTATCAGAGCAGAAAGTGTAAAAAGTGCCGTACTAATATTAGTTGGTGTAGCAAACAAACCTATGTTACCGTAATAATATAATTATTTATAATTCCGGGTAAACCGAAAATTCTATAAAGTTTTCGGTTTACATGGAATCAGGGCACATCGATCACGAATGATGTCATTCCAGTATCCTGGTTTATAAACCTCATTATTTAGTTCGCAAAATTTCTACACTGGAAGTGGATCATATGAACCAATCTCGATATCTTCCTCTCTGTCATCCATAAAATATTGTTATGCAAATTTTATGAACCTTTATTCGCAAATGTTCTACTAATAATAATGCAGGCGGACAGGCACGGATAGAAACTGTCAATATTAGTATACAATTTCCAAATATATTGATAGTTTTAATTATTAATCCCTTTTGATTCGCACTCTGTAGCTGTTTAAAATAATGCCATAAATGTAGTTGCGAATAAATAACTCTACAGATACATAAATATTGCGTCACAATTTCGGAGGATATTGTCTTGATGACTCCTGTGATCATAAGAGATGCCATTCGTTGAACGTTCTGTCTTTTATTTCATTGAACATAGCTTAGGGCTATGCTTTAATTTAATAAAGTCCATGTCTTCGAATTGGAGGGATATTTAAATAATCTGTGAAATGTTATTAATGTCATTAACTGCCATGACAGTACACAGTAACTTGTAATTCACTACCTGTTGTGTGTCTATACGAGGAACAAATTGCATTTGTATAATGCAGAAGATAGTGCCATCAATGACAAATCGACCAAGTAGCAATTCCCTGAATGTTAAATTTTATATATGGAATAACAAGGAATAAAAAAAGGTACAAATGAATATAAACTTTTAATTCTATGAATAAAGCTGGCTATTAATTAAAAAGATTATCCGACTATTCTTATAATAAGTATACTATTATACTAGGTATACAAATTACAGTGTATATTACCATTATATTTTCTTCTTTACTATATAAGTTTAGTCATACAATAAGCAGTAAATCAAAAGTTCGAATACAACAAATGTGTGCTGTTTATGGCAGTTTTTGGCATTAATGAATTTCACCGATTATTTGAACATGCTTTCAATGGGTTGACATGGACTTAATTAAATTGGTCATAGGACTATATTCAATAAAATTAAATCCACACACCAAATAAAGACTCAGTAGAAAACTATTTGCCTCGCCATGGCTTTTTAAAGTGCTGATTGATTTCAGAAGCCATCTTTTATACTGATGGGCAAAATCGCTTATTATACCAAATAAGCGACTATTTTTGATAATCGAATGATAATTTTATCATTTTTGTGAAATATATGATTAAAAACAAAGAAAATTAAAATAACTGCTCTTTCTATAATTATTTGAGGTACATCAGATTTAAACTTTCAATATCTTTTTTGCCTATCGTTTTGTTGCAAGAGATCACCAACCACTTGGCAGTCTGAAATCATGGATTTAATGTTTTATAGTAAAAGAACTAACTCATTCTTGTGTGCATAAATACAAATCGCAACTTATACACCACTGATGTAGTTTCATAGTGCGCCCTGAATTAGTTGTGACAGTATATTGAGATATTTGCCTGAGATAGATGAAGCCATCATCTGCGTACGTAATTACAACCAAAGTACCCTAATGTTAGGAGAAAGTCGCTGAGTACACTGGTCCAAAAATTCTAAGAAAAAACATCGTCTTTATTAAGAACAAGCTCATAAAAGATTATAACAATAATGATATTATCGAAGTTAATACAAGATGATTAGTGGTAAATAATAGAAAAAGGAGACTTGTCTTTTCTTTATTAAAGAGAATTTCATATATTTTTTTGCATAGAATTCTCTCCAATCAGTTATCTTTAACTTAACTAAATCTAAAATATTAACATAGGGTACTCTTCACACCAAGCAAAATCGTATATCTACCGATTCCAACACAAAGCCGTTCTTGTAGTGTCAACAAAGACTAAATATGGAAGTTTCTTTTACATCCGTTTATATTATTTTCTCAAATAAAACAATTTTATTGGATTAAATAAAACGAAACAAAGATGATTCACACGTTTGCAGTTATTTAAATTACAATGATATTAAACAAGGAAAATTTCTGGCAATGATCAATAAAATTCGATCAATCCCTTTTTTTCCAACTGCAAAAAAATACTTACACTGTAAGTTTTACAAACATCTATTGAAACAACTACTTCCCGAGCATTTACCCCGCCGGACATTGGATTACACAATAGATATTTGTTGTTGCATAGCAGTACTACTGCAAATTGCAACGGTTTGAGTCGAAATTATTTAATGAAAGGAAACAACAAATAATAGTTACAATATTGGATATGGTATGTGCAATAAAATAAAAGACACTGTATATTTGGTATCGTTCACGAATGGCATCTCTTATGATCCCATGTGTCATTAAGACAATATCCTACAAAAGTCTGGCGTGATATTTTATCAATATGAAAAATGAGTCAGTTATATACGACAACGACAGCTAAAAAATGATCATTATACCCAACTTAAGTTAATCGCCAAGCCTGGATTAGCAGGCAATGAAATATTACTATGTATTTGGTGGGATTGAAAGGGAATTCATCATATCAGGCCAAACAATCAGTTTGAACTTTCTCTGTCGATAGACCAGTAATTAGAGAAAGAAGGGTTTAGGGGTTCAACAAGACCCTCCTACCTCCTTTTACTAAATTTCTATAATTCAAAACTATGTATGCTCGTACTAACATAGCAAATAGAGACTTTTGAACCACTAAACCTCCCCCTCTTTAAGCCTATGGACAGTAAATGTTCGAACTGAATGCTTAGCCTGATGTGAGCAGCTTGTAGTGGATTATTCCCTTCTAATCTCACCAAATATATAGCAATACTTTCTTGACTGTGAATCCAAGCTTGGCGATTAAATTAAGTTGAATATGATAATTAACTTTTGTCGTATATGACTTCTTCCTCCTCCAGGAACTTTACTACTCACGTGCCTTGTTATCCTAATTGCATTCATCGTCATTATGTTATTTATAACCGGAGAGAACTAAAATGTAAGGGAAAGCCATAAACCAGTGCAACTTTTTGTTTATAGCAAAAAGGACTTAAAACACGTTTTGGTGGTCATAAATGCACCTGTGTTTCTCCTTTTTATGATCTGTTCTGTTAAAGCCCTTTAACAGAATAGATCGGTCAATTTACAGTGTAGCATCCCATCTTTCAACAACTCTATAATAGGACTTAATAAAAAAAAAGAACGTATGGGACTTATTTCTTTTAAAAAACATTATTTGATTCATAATACATGGTTGTCTGTACAGTCGTAAAAAGAAAATCACCTTTACCTCCGAGAAGGTTCATAATGTTCATAAGCCCAGCAAACCATCGTGTGCCGATCGGCTTCCGATCGGATGCCGATGTGTCGGAACGTCTTTGACGATTCTATGTCTATATCCAACCACGATTCGGCGTAATTATGTCCGTCCAATCCGATCCAATGTCGACGTCGTCATCGAATAGACAGCTATTCGAAACCTCAATCGTGACGACGTCGTTATCGAATCGACAGCAATTCGAAACCACAATTTTGACGATGTCATCATCGAATCGGCACTCATTCGAAACCTATATCGCTACGACAAAAAAAAATCGATATAAAAAAGAAAATTAAATGTAATTAATCTCTTTATTATAAAATAAGTATATATAAAAAACATATAGTGGTTAAGGTAAAAAATATATATAAAAAACTATATAATATATAAAAAAAAGGAAAATGTCCTTATCGACAGCATTTAGGAACCATCCTTTTATTCCTTTTTCGATGTTATTCTGAGTGGCATTTTTGAAGATTTTTCGAACAGATACTGTAAATAAAAATGAACCATAAAAAATCCATATTAACCACATTTTATTACGTACCTATGTATCTCTTTGTAATTAACAAACAGTTTTAAAAATTTTGATTTACACCTATTCGCTTCTAAGTGCCTCATATTTTATTCTGAAGAGAAAAAGTATTTGATTATGTTGAAATTGAAATTATAAAAGTTTTATATTTTATACCTACATTATACGATAACTTATTTTTTTACGAAATAACAATACTATAAAGCACAAGCACTCACTTCGATAATAAAACTAGGAATGACTCAATCTGACAATGGGGACAGCGTTAGGGAATCGGTAAAATAGCCACTACTGTGCACAATGCCCAAAAATGTACGGATTAGTCCAGTACCAAATAGGAACACTAATTGCACTTCTTATGTTAGAAACGTCCGAGCAGGTTCGAGCAACCTCCTCTGCACATCTTCCTCGAGCCCTTTAGGTTTTCTATGCACTAAGGTAATCTGTGAGTCACTCGATCCGCCCAAACAAAGAGCTCATAGAAAACTTAGTGACTAAAGGATACGAGGGTCGGTCGAAAACGACGAAAATAACCGAAGGTCGTAGAAATCAATCAACTCGAACTAATGGATGGTTAGGTGCATTTTAGGCGCGTAAAATCCAATTATGATAGTTTTCTCAAATTTGATCAACTTTACAGGGCGTTTCTAAATTGATGCAAAAGATTTTAACGGATGGTTTTCAGCAAAAATTATAGGAGGGTCTTTCATATATTTGTTTGTTCAAAACCCCTTCCTTAGTTACAGCCCTCTAAAGTACTTAAAAAAAACACACGCCAGTAATTTTTGATTTATGGTGTCATTGTCATTTTTTTAAATAGAATTCGACTTTTTTTATTTTACAGCTTTTATAAAGCTATTAATTCTCTTTACAGTCACATATTTTTTGTGAAAAATATTTATTATTTCATATGAGAAAAAATGATTAAAAAAAATCTCCGAAAGAAACAAAAAAATAGAAATCCTCTGATGATTAGATAGGGCTATAGAAAACGCACACAAGATGTATGTAATTTATTTAACGATGCACATCCAAATCGTAATCCTATATGTCAGTCTACAGTATCAAAGACAATAAATTTTCTATTAAAATTTCAGTTTTTCATTTAAAATTATTAATATTTTTGCACAAAAAATATATGACTGTAAAGAGAATTAATAGCTCTACAAAAGTTGTGAAATAAAAAAATCGAATTCAATTACAAAAAATAAGAAACACGTCATAAATAAAAAATTACTGGTGTCATATTTTTTTAAGAACGTCAGAAAGTGCGCTATAGAGAACAAAATTCGATCTGTCCGAGGATTTTGTTATATTTCGAGCCACCTCGGCGGGAGCGCTTATATTCCATATTTAAAAAAGACCCTGTATATATTTATTGTGGAATTTTGCCGCCAGAAAAATTTGCCACCCCCACTACGGCACGCCAATGAAACATTGTTTTTTTAAAAAATGGTCTTCATGACAATACATACTTGCATATTTTCAGCTAGTTTTAATTAAATAATCCCCTACACCACTATTATGGTAGATGGGGATTTTAGATTATATATATATATATATATATATTTAATTAAATAATTATTTAATATGTTATACGGCGAAGGCAAAATAAATATGCCACGACTAGCTAGCGGATCGGAGTCGACATGTAGTAAGCGATGACGGTTCCGAATGGGAAACCATTAGGCAACGACGCATCGCGGCGTATGGGATGCAGATTTGAAGGTTCCGAATAGGCAACTGATAGATATCGACGCATCGGCACCGTATCGTCAAATCGACATGAAATCGGATGTCGATCGGCAGACGATGGTTTGCTGGGAGGGGACCATAAAAATCAGTTTTGCACTTTGCTCATCTTCGATTATACATTTTTTCATAGCCGTATTATGGACATTCAGGTGCAATTACATTGAATCTCCTGCATATATGTAGATTGGAGAAAATCATTATATCTTCTTCATAGAGCTTCATCTATTCTTAGTAATTTAAAAGACGTCAACAATATGATTTGTTAAACTGTTCCTTTATATCGAAGAATGCAACTAACATTTCCAGTAAGCACCGAATTCTATAGGCGACTGTATAGAAATACTGTTGCGGAGTTGTTTAAGATGTACAATGTTATATCTCTAGAACATTATTTTTAATTTCCTATTTTAGTCATTGTGTGGCAATATTGTGACTTACAATGTTACATAACTAGAACGTAACATAAAATTCACTTCTCGATTTTAATTTCCCATTTTAGTTAACTGTGTTCCAATATTGTGACTTACATTGTTACATCTCAGGGATGAAACATATAACTCTCATAGGGATTTAAATTATTCACTGCCATCATATGTACATATAGCGTAGTTCATTTCTTATGATCGGAATTATAATGTTTAAATAGCCATCAAATAACGATTGCCCTTAAACTTGACCTGGACCGCTTGCTTTCATGAGAAGAGGACGTAAAATAAGTTATGTAGCATGGAAGTCAAATTAAAGACTTTTATAAGTTATAATTATATATTTAAAAGCATAACATATAGAGGTCCTATAGAAGCTAACAGGGTATCAACAATGTGAAATAACATGTCCCTCGCAAGAATGTCACTATGCATATTGGGCTAACTCCTAATGTCTAATCGATATTTCAATTTAACTGACCAAGGACTGTATAGACGTTTCTAGGGCTCTTTGTTTTGGTATCTGGTATTAGCGAGTGTGCAGCTCCACACTACACTTAGGTCTCATTAGACCCATTGTGCTACCTCTCGTAGATAAATTATTCTCAGTTCAGTCAGCCCACCTTGTTTAGGTAGTCTAGTATAGCCGAGGTGGATAGATCTCTTATATAAGCCATTTTAGGTCTTTTGGTCTATAGATGTTTGCAACATTTGGAGAATAAGCTCCCTCTGATAAAAGCGTCAATAACATATACCTCACAGGGATGTCACTATGCTCGATTGTAACAACAAGTAAAACGTCAAGTTTGCCATGACTACTGGATTATTTTGAATGCAATTTTAATCGATTACTACCTTCCACTAGTTAAACATTTCTACCAAGTTTGGTCCAACAATTGCTACTCTTTCTTGGTGTTTTTTTTATGTTACTGAGTATATTTGTAGCTATATTTATTTCCATCTGATCCAGTTTAAAAAGCGTGAGGCTTTCTTTACTCTAATTATTTTCTGCTTGCTTACCATCCTTCGAACTAGGCATTTATAGCAGGGACGGCTCACGAGTTAACTTCATGCGAGATGCCGCGACTAATATATTAAAAATTGACATCATCTTAGAATTATCATTTATTAAAAAACTGAAGTTACCGGTATGAATAGAACTAGCAAAAATAACTAAACTCTTTGATTAACCATAGTCCTATACATAGAAGAGGAGGAAGTGCAACATGGCATATGGCTGCCGTGCTTGGGCTTACCAAACCATTTCCTTCTCTACCGTTTACAATATAATACCGTTACATATTGCGCTCCTCACCATTATTCTCTTAGGAAGTGAGAGTCAAATACAAATTTAATCATATCTTTATATGAGCTCATACAATTGTAATAAAACCTTAATTTACTGGATTGCATTTTCTTTTATGAGAGGTGTGCAGAAAGCATAGGCATCTATAGGCCTCGATAAGCTCCTAATGCTTTCTCCCTTTAGTAGATCTAGAACCAGTCCTCAGCACACCTCATCGAGATGAATGGGCGGAAATTAGGGACCTAGCAGCCTTGGCACTGATAGAGGCTGCGAATTTCCACCATTTCTCGACTAGTATAGATTCTATACTAGACTTTAGCGCAAGGGAATATCTGAAAATATTTTCCGCTATTTCGTCCTTTAAACAGCAACATCTTTAAATCTACAGCGTTCAGTCAGAATGGTAGTAATCCACTTTAAGTTCTCCCTAAACTGTCGTAGAAAGTCTGCAGCTACTTTAATTTTTTAGAGTATTGAGGTGTATCATCTCATTTAGGAATCATAAGGGTGGATACACCAGTGTGCTGGGCGAGTAAATAATCTTTCTGGCTGCTTCCATTCTCCTATTTTATTACAGAAATTACCGGTACTTCGCTTTCCTAATCGCTTTCTTCCGAGGTCCACCAATGTGGTTTCCTTTTTTTTCTGTTTAAACACATTTGAAGATGCTACTTTTATTGGCTTATTGCTCTATCACTCGATCCACGTCCTCCCTTATAGAAGATACAGATAAGGTACATAAGCTAACTTTAAACTCAACCCAGTTAGTTTTCATTTTGTCTATAAAGTTGAAAACCGGTAATATCTTTCAACAGCTTCCAATGTCGACCAGCGTTCTAAAATCAATACGACATCAAGGACCTTATATTTAATAGTATTTATGAAAGTGTATTAGGGATTTGTTTAAATATAGAAATAAACTGTAAGGATAACCTGGTACAGAAATTGGTATTCATACTGCCCAATGTTTGGCAATATTATGGAAAACACTCGCTTTTCGGAGGTACATAAAATTGTTAAAGTTCTAGCCCAGACCGCATGTGCCATCAAATGAAATATTTGATGTGGAGCAATGTTGCAATAACTACTCCAAAATAATGATGTTAAACACTCCAACTTAAAACATCAAACACAACTTGCCACGAAAGGAACGTCATTGATTAGCACCAACCATTTTAAGAATGGTTATCTACCTCAACTTCCAATAATTGCATGTGACTTATTCAATGGCAGATTAGCTATTGACATTACTTACATTAAAACCCTAATAATTCATGTAAACGATTGTATTATTTAATGAAATGTTGGGGATTTGGTGAAATAATATGAACTCGTACAATGCTTTTCACACTTTAGGTTTGTTAAATCTAAGTTATTGTTCAAGATTTAAAATTACTTGATTTCATTATCAGTTTGATTGGTGAAATAATAACATGAACTGGTACAATCCTTTTGACACTTTGGTTTGTTAAATCTAAATTATTGTTATTGTTCAATATTTAAAATGACTTGATTTCATTATCAGTTTGATTTTTAAATAACTGTTTTTTTTATTTTCAGATTATTAAGAAGGGTGTCACCGTTTACGATAAGCAAAAAAATCGACAAAATTGGAAAATACACAAACAGTAAATTCAAATGTGCTGCTATACAGTGCAAGAGGAAAGGCAAACCCGTGATACAGCTGAAAACCCAGGCCAAGCCGAAACTTTAGAAACTTGTTAATACCAAAGTTCTATTTATTGTGACTTATTTATTTATTTATTATAAAATTATTTATTATGAAATGACCAGTATGTTCTAAAACTAGATATATTGTGTTCATTATGGGTGGGAGAAGGAGGCTCTGTTAAGGGTTAATATGTTTTTGAATGTTTTACAGGTTAATTATTTATTAAAAAAGCAATATAAAATAACATTTAATTTAAAATAAAAATGTACATAAATAAATACTTTACTAAATTGCATAAATGCAATTATACAGTCTTCACATCCTAGAATCACACAATGATCCAAGACTTATATACACACATTTTGTTTTAGTTTAAAAAACATACAAATTGACATATATTTATACAATATCGCATGAGGAAGCTACATATTTAAGCATTTATTATACAGAGTGACATATTAGTGTGCCAAAATGCAATATATTCCTTATTGTAAATACGGAAAACACATATATTAAAAATAAGTAGTCTTAAAGATAGTTACAAACATCCAAATACTGAGTTATATCAAAGTTATAATTTTTTGGAAAATTGAATACAATTTTTTTGTTTTGTTTGAATTCTGCTGACTTTCCAAGTCATATAATATAGGGACTTTTCATGTCAATTCCGGGCGTTTCTAATATCACGTTCACTTTATCATAAAATCGATGTATATTTAATGCCCTGTATCTGAAAGAGAAAAATTATTTGATACATTTTGCTCCGTTACTAACTTGTGTGTGTATTACATTCATTTTTAATTGTTATTCAGAATTAATAATAACATGCATATTCTGAATAATAAGTTATTTTTTATAAAATTGAACAGTATTCAGTTTTGTTTTTATTGGCTCGAATATATATTACTCCTCTTTCCATATTTATTATATATTTTAAATTAAAAAAAAAATACATACATTGAAAAATAAAAAAAACATTCTAAATATGTCATATTATAATATAGTAACAAAAAACTTAAGACATTTAAAAGTAAAAAAGTGTATAAAAATGTATAATGGGTGTACTTCAGTACTTTTCAAATATGTAAAAAAGAAAACTTTAAAAGTATCCAAGTATAATAAACCAAATATGAAGAATGAAGTTATTGAAAGTTAAAAATTCCACCTAGTTATTAATAATTTAAATATGTCTTGACATATATTGAACTTTTTTTTAAGATAATCATTTATATCAAAAAATTAAGATCTTATAAGAAAATGTATATATAAAAATGTTCACACTTTAATTAGTATGTTTAAGTAAACAATTTAAGTAAATAATGCAATATAATAAATTCCTGTTAGATCAGGTTTCCTGATTTATTTGAAGTCAAAATCAAAATTAATGTAATGTAATCAGTTTTGTGAAGTGCTTTCTGCTGTAAACTCATATTTCTTTTCAAAACAAAGTCAATACTTTACGATTCATAGAAAATTCTTATGTATTATTTTTTAACATATAATTTATTTTTACAGCATTTAAATATTTGTAACTAATTAAAAAAAATGAAGCTTGAGACTACCAAGACTTTGTAAATTATGTACAATAACAAAAATATTGAGCCACACTAATGTACCACCCATTTATATATAACTATATATATACTTAAAAAATGTATATATACCATGTATTCTATTTGAAAATTCACCATAAGAAATGGTATTTCAGTTATAGTTTTTGCTTATAGCTTATTGCTTTAACTGATTTGTGTATAAATTATTTGTACAAAGAGTTTGGTAAAGATAGTTTAATTGGAGACAGACATTTCAATTATCTTTGGATCACATTAATGAAAGGAAATGCAACTGAATTGACAATTTATACTTTTTTAAAAGTATAATTATAATAAAATATAAGTATAGTGCAAAAGTTTTTATGAATCCAAAGACAGAAAATTGAAATTCTTGTTTTCTTTTTAAACATGGATTTCATTTCATATGTGGAATATTCAAATATAATGCATGGTATATGTATATATAAGCCATATAGGTAATGTTTTGTTAAAATAAAATATCACGTTATAAAATCTCATTACAACCAGTAAAATAAAAACAAACTGCTGCTATACATAAGTGAACACATGACAGGAATTTTGAGCAGAATCAATTAATTATAAAATACATTTACATTATATGGCACAAAATATTGTTATGATTGTTGTAAAATATAATTGCTTTAATTGCTCATATGATAATTAAAAAATAATACTGATAAATGATCTTTACATAAATAGTTATAATGATTTTACAAGAATCACTGGAATATATTGCAAACCATATGAATCTGAGGAAATATTTTAGGTTAATTTAATGTCACTCATGTTGTACTCTCAATGATCAACATAATTCTGGCTATTAAACCCAATAAATAGCACTCTACGAGTAATAATAAAATCACAACTTGTGACATTTAGTAGGTTTTTCAATGACATTTTAAAACACGTTTTACTGCTGAATGAACAGCACACTGCTCAGATTTGAAATTATTTAAAAGCACCAAAAGTATTAAAATTGTAATAAATATAAAGCTTTAGATAAAAATGACAATTTTACATAATGAGTTAACTTTTATATGTACGCCGAAGAAAGCAGGGCCAGTTTGGGAATCTTATATAAAAATATGTAGAAAATGTGTTGTATCATTTAAAGCCTATTATATTTTTTTTTTAAATTCATATATGAATATCTTTAACAATTTGTAGTCTTTGAAGCAAAATTTACAGCTACTAATCAAATCATTAAATGAATTGTTTTTCGTTGTATGCAACTTCTTTTGTATTTGTGTAAGCAGATGTAAAGATATGTATATCAATAAATCATAGACATAGTATGTAAATAGATAAAGCATGTGGCCGTTTTTAGCGTGCCAACATCTGAGGTACAGGGGGTAATTACTTCTGTGTTTTGTTATCGTCTTTGTATTCTTTTATATATCATTTGAAATTGGAATAAATGATACTTTTGTGTTTTATTATTCGAGAAATCATTTTTAAATTTAGTAGGTTAATATTAAGCAGACATTGGTGTATAATGATGATCTGAATGGTTTAGCCGCACAATCGGTTTCACAGGAAATTACATCAATTTTCAAAACTTTATAGTAATTGTTCTAAATTTATTAAATGATTTTTCATAAGTTATGAACTTAGTAAATGATCATGCTTTTTTCATGGCTTTTGGCAATAATTATAATTTAAAGATTTTTTTCATATAAATGCCATTATTATAATATATATGTGTGTATATAATCATTAAATAATGTAATATTAATATATGTTCTTAAATTTCAATAAACCCCAGAAAATTTCACATAAAAATATGTTTACTGTTTACACAATTTTAAAATTCGCAGTCAAATCAATCAACACCAGAGTTTACAAACAGAAAACATAATCCACCATGATGGCACAAGCGGTATCGTATCTCGTATCGTATCGTATCACCACATCATGCTTCATCTATTTATATTCTAAATCTATGCAATAGAGCTTTGTTTCACCAATTTTCATAATCAACTGCATATGTACTTTAAAAAATCTATTATATTAGAATTGTTTTATTAAAGAATCAGAAAAAAAATGATTAGGTTTTTTAAAATGTTGTTAAAACTATTCATAATAAGAAAAATATGAAATTTGGCTGATTCTTAAGATCCCCATGCAAGCAGTGCTTATCTTGAATACAATGTATATTGAATATAAAGTGCAATCGAGATTATTCAAAGCATTGATAATAAATAATTCAGAAAATAAAAATTATAAAATATAACAATATAAAACAAATCAACTTATATAATTGTATAAAATTTGAATAATCATGGATTTTTTTTTGTATTTACAAATCAAATAAATACATAAAATTTGAGAAAAATGTATTGAAACTGCAACAATGTGATTTTTGTATAAACACAGTAGTAAAAATGCCTACCCTGAATATACCACTGTCACTGAGATTCAATTTCTTTATAGACATTTCAAATCTACAGTAATATTAGAATTTGTTTAGAGTATACATTTAAAAAATATATGATATAGTAGTACTTTATATACGTATAAAAAAAATCATTGAGAATTAAGGTGTACAGTTTGGCATGGAAATTTGTATTTGAGCACAGCAAATGTGTATGTATATATGGCAATAATTTCCTTGTTTGTCTTTAACTTAACTACTTTGGTCAATTATGAGAAAAAAATTATTTGGTTAAATTACACCATTACCATGGCTCACTAATGATATTTAAAGAAAACACATGAGTGTCAGACCATAGTCTTTAAAAATATATACTTAACATTAACTTGGCTTAAATGAGTTAAGCCGTGCTTTGGATTATTAACTGGAATGTGAAGAACTCACTCATGGCACTCAAAATATATATTATGTTTCACATAGATTATGTAGTTCTGCATAGTTAACAATAGCTCGATGTAAAAATTCATACTGCACCTAAAAAATAAATTTAATGTTGATTATTTTTTATTATTGAATTTTGTATATTTAAAACTTACATAGGTACTTATCATCGCCTGCCGTTGTGATCGTAATTTTCGCGTGGTTGTGAATACATCCACACGTTTTTCCACTCTTAATTGTTGGACAAGTATGCTTAACCCCACAAACATCGAACTTCTATCTGAACCCAAATTACAATGTACAATCATAGATGTAGGAGAGCCATGTTGTATTAAAGCCGCTTGGGAGTGATCCACTAACTCTATTAATCCTCTTGTTACTTCAGGTACCTGCAAACAAGAAGCAAAGCATAAATACTTTTATTTTTTAAATGTTAAGTGGAAATATTTACTTCTCCATCGACGGTAGGCCACCCATGGTACTGAAGATGTGTAACTCTAAAATCATCTCCATCTCTACTCTTAACATACATCTCCCTCCTTGTATAATATGGACAACTTTCTGCCTGTACATATCGCACAGAAATATGATCATAATTCGCCTCATCCTCCGGCCAATACCTCGGACACTTTCCTTCACCCAACTCGGACAACATTACGATCACACTTATACCTTGCTCCGAAACCATTCTCCAAAAATCAGCAATGGTTATATCCAACGGATCTTGCGCTATTATGAATGATTCAGTATTATCATACCCTTCAATAAAGGAGGCATTAATATATGTGGAATGTTCTTTCCCTGATAAGGGAGTTAAAATCACACGGTTTCTATCATAAGGGATGACTGTATCACTTCGATTTTTATCCTGGTTCTCTTCGCCACCAGCAACAGAGCATGATTTCCTGTCCTCGTAAGCATTTTTAATATTCTCAAACTCCTCTTCCATACACGTTTTCATTCGATCTTTATCGCAATATTTCAATTTTTCAACAGTCGATTTTAATTCGGATGATAAAATTTCTGTATCTCCATACTGAGCCACTTCCATTAATGCACGGTAAATGAAAATATATTGTTTCTGAAATAATAATTAGGGAAAATAAGAACACATCCTAGTTTTAATTAAAAAAAAAAAAAATGAAATAGACATAAGGTCCTATTCCCTACTGAAAGCATTATGTTTAAAAGCATGTTATTCTTCGAGGTCATGATGACAATTTCCTATTCCTTTAAATTTAAATAGCAAGTACCAAAATAGTACAAATTTTACCACTTATCGAGGTTATTTTCAAATCATACAGTCTTTTACTGGTGGTTAAAATATAATTTTGGGCGTAAATAAATATTGTTGTCTTTTTCTATGCAATTGTTCTGTTATAAAATTGAATTTAAACTAACAATTTTTTTTTCTGTCTTGTTTTTTTTTTCAATTATTACCAATATTTTATAAGTAGTAATTTAATGAACACAGTCGGTTGATTTCAACTTAAAAATTTAAGAGATAAAAATGTAACGATTGTGTATATTGGGCAAGCAGGTATAAATTTTAGAACACGATTAGAACATAAAAAATCAATTATTAATAACATTGCATCAAAAATGACCACTTGCTCAACACTGCAAATTTTAAAATACTTTATACAGGTAAGAAAGGACATCAAATAAATCTAAGAAAAGAATAAAAGATGTATATAGAATTCGCACATAGCCGTCCTTCAATAACTGCTACTTTGTATATAAATAAATGTTTTAACATTTTGTACTCATTCCTTGATAATGGCGAGAAGCCAAAACTAGTTGGAAGAAAATAAATTTTTAATTGAAACCAAGAAAATGTTTTTATTAAATTAATACCTATATTTGATATCTTATATTCCCTGTAAATCTTTTTGTTTCTTTATTCAAAGACATACATTTTACTGCATTTTTTAATGAGAGCACTGTAGGGTTCAAAAACTACATTTTTAGCTAATAAAATATAGGCATCTAGAAAAAAGTCTAACTCCTTTACTAATAATGTGAATTGAGAAAATTACAAATCAAAACCGCTCAACAGTTCAATGAAACATTAATTTAATTTAATCATATACATATTTTTTATTATCAGTATACGTTAGAGGAAGTGTATACCCGCAAAAAACGCGAACCGATTAATATGTGTGTGTTTAGTTGCCTATATCACGCAACTAAACACACTTGTCAAACGCTAAACTTCAAATTATGTGAAATATTTTTTTGAAAATGTATACAAATGTAGAAAAATGTCGAATTACAATTCCAACAGTACTAGAGGATGATAAGACATGTTTTCAATTAATCGGCCGAATACCTCAGGACAATTCTAAAAATAATTAAATTAAAACATTTTCTTTGGAAGGCTGTATGTTTCGTTCTCATTGTTCCATTGAAAAACGCAAAAAAATAAACATTGCATTCGTTATTGTCACAAATAATTTCCTTTTTTTGTCAAAAACACGTCATTTATTATTATGGACAAATTACAGGTAAAAATATTACGAGGTTTTATTAAAAAAATTTAAAAGAAATATAACAGTGAACAACAATACACTTGAAAACAATAATTACAATAAGTGCTCGCAGAAACTGCAAGACAGTGACTCAAACGGTTGTGAAAAGCATACCGAGTTTCTGTTAAAATCGGGGTTAAATTGAATGCATTTATTAGTTATTAGATTTTTTAGTTCTTCCATATTGTGCATTTCGGTATCGTTATAAACAGAGGAGGTTGTCGGATTCCCCTTGTCGAAAGACAAGATATTTAATTTATGAAGGTGCAATGCAACCTTCATCTTATGCTGTGTAATTGTAATATTTTATTAAAAATTCAATTTTTTCTTCATTTTTATACATTTTCAACGAAATATAGAACATAATTTGAAGTCTAGCATGATAGGCAACTAAACACACATTGAAATTTATTGCCCTGGTTTTACTAATTGGACTTATAATAAACTATCTCTACTAACATATAAAAACTATATTCTTTTTTAACGTTGGAAGAATAAAATAGAGAATTATTCATAAACGTTACTACACCCGTATCTTCGACCTTTATTTTATGATAACAGTCAACCGTTAAATTTAACGTTTTCAATAGAAAATAAAGCCGATGGTTAAAATTCAACTTTGATGAATTAAAACACTTATATACTTTCAAATATTTATTGTTATTACTACAATTTTTTTACCAGATAATGACTTCTTTAGGTGGAGAAATCTTGTTGAATATTTTTAAGTGTTTTAATTCAGTAAAGTAGAATATAAACTTTCAACAATTATCAGTATCATCAATCAGTTATAGTTGAAGTTCTTCACATTATTAAATTTTAAGAATCTATTAAAACCTCTTAGTAATTCAATTGTATTCAATTGCAAATAAGCAAAAAAGACTCACTTTTACAATAATTATGCAAAGTAAATTACTGAAGTGTTAAACAAAATTATGTATATTTAAAAGGACAGTCAAATACTTTTCATTAATGCTACAAGCAAGGTTTAATCCGCTGGAAGACTGAATCTGACCAAATAAAAGTGAAAACTTTTAACAAACAAAAAATTTTAGGTTACCAAAATGGTATTCCTTGCCCAATGATTAAATAATATGAATACAAAAAAATATTTTCATAAAAATAATTTGGATTGAAATGTACTTACTAAAGATTGAACCAAGAAATTCCTTTGGTGTCGTAAATCACAAATAGTATTAAAAATAGCTGCCTGTCCCTCTTCTTTAAGTTGTTGCAAAAGACAATCAAGTGCAACGAGAGTACCAGTTCTTCCAACACCAGCACTGCAATGAACCAAGATACATCCACGCTCAGGTGAGTACGCTTCGTTCATCCTCTTAATAAATTTAATAATTCCATGTGGATGTTCCGGGGCCATGAAATCTTTCCAAACGAGATAATGATACTGAGTGATAATCCTCTCTTCCTTATCCCTACTATTATTTCTGCATATCCTTAATTCCCTAACAATATAATCTGAGTATCTAGTTTCCTGTATATAAGTAACTACAATATCACCAAACATTTTATCACCTTCAGTTTTATCTGGCCAATATTTCGCACACTTTGTCTTGCTATATTCCTCCAAGTTTGTCAACATGAGAATTAGCTCTAAGTGCTGTTCCCAAATCATTCGCCAAAATTCGTTAACAGTCGTGTCCATAGGGCCCTGTGCACAAATGAACTTCTTTCTTTCTTTGTAACCTAACACGTAATTTGCATTAATGTAATCAGAGCCGGCAATGCTGTCAACTTGCGAAATCTTAACTCTTGTTTGATCATAGGCTTTTATATCAGGGTATCTGTTTTTGTAAACGTTTTCTCTTGTATCGGAAGCTCTTGTTGTGCGATCGCTGAAGCGGTCTGGTAGTAATTCGAATTCTTGTTGGAATCCATAATCAGAGTCTCTGTGCCTTTCGATATATGCTGCTGCCAAGTCTCCTTTCACTATAGGGCACATATCTGGTGGGTTTAGTGAAACTAAACGCTGTCTTCCTCTCAAATTACTACAAATAAAAAATTATTTAATTTTACAATATGTTAATAAGCAATCAGGCTAGAGCAAACGTTAAATTACATAAATGTAGAGTAATTCTCTGCAAAATTGGAATTTCTAAACAGATTTTGATTAAATGAAACAATACAAGATTACTAATACAAATATCAAATGATTGATTGTTTATGCACTGATTGAGTCGATTTCTGAAGTTTCGCACCACTCTCTGAAGCATGTCCACCGGTATTTTCAGTATGGCGTTCTAAATGTTTGTCTTCAGGTGAGCTAGGGTCTATAGTTGATCATTGTAAATGATAGACTTCAAATAACCCCATAGGAAGAAGTCCCATAGAGCTAAATCTGGAGAACCTCTGGGAAAGATGAGGTGGGCAGGGAAAAGTTCCCTCAACAATTCCATCGAGGCCCATGGTTCTGTCTTGTTGAAACCACACATCCCCAATGTCCATTTCTTCCAGATGTGGAAGGAAACATTCTTCTATCATCCCCTTGTATCGAGCTGCATTCATCATGACAACGTGCTCATTTTCTCCAAAAAAGTAAGGACTAATGATCCTGACCGACGAAATTGTGCACCAAATGATAACGCCATCACAATGGAGAGAGGAACAAAAATTGAAGACGTAAACTCTCGGTTGCACCTCCCAGGTCCCTACCTGCTGTTTGGTGGATTTTTTAAAAAAAGTAAGTTTCTCCACTGCACCCTGTACTCTTAGAGATTGTTAATTTTTTCATTCAGATAGAAAACTGCTTCAAATAACAGTTGTAGATCTTGAAAAACTAAATACTTTTTGTTATATAACTTATTGTAGCACCTTTAGTTTAAAAGTTATCAATAGAAAATTCCCATTTTTGTCATAAGTTTCTTAAAAAAATAACAAAGTATGCTATAAACATCAACATCAAAAATATACAATTAATATGTTAAAACAATTGTCATATTTCAGTAATGAATCAGTAATGGAAATTTATTAGGAATGTTTTGGAAATCTTGCACAAGGTAAGAAATTACAAAATCAATTGTAAAATCTAGAAAATGATATCAACAATAACTTATTTGGCTTAATATTATACACTGGGGAAAGTATTATGATGGGATACACCACCATCTTTTTTATGATTTAAAAAATATGAATGCATTAATTAAATAGCTAATACATTTTTAAGAATATTATAATTTGTTTAACTATTTGATAAAATGATCAACCAGATACTAATTTGTCCAAACCACAGTATTTTTTTTAAATGGTTTAAAAAATTAAAAACATAGTAATTAATTACTAATAGTTTTAAAAAAGTACTAATATTTTTATTTGATTTTTAACCAAAGTTCATAAAATATAAACTCACCGTAATGATGTCCTGAATGTGATCATTTCAACAGCTTGGGCGTGTGCTTGTTTTGTGTATTGATGCAATAAACAAAGGGCAGTAAGTAATATCAAAGCAACAATAACTAAACCACACAAAACTTGCACTACAAGATTCATTGAACTAGCTGGTGGGGCAACAAAAACTTCAGGACCGGGATTCATCATAACCAGGTAATTACTATATGCTGCCATCGTCTCCATTTGTCCTTCCCCATGCACTAATACAAAAAATAATATTATTAATTCCATTAATTTACACGTGATTAAATAAGTACTTACCAACAATCTCTATGAAGCTGGTGTAGTTGCTGTTGATATCCAAAGTGCCATCGTATGGAGGTAAAGGATCTGGTAGACTATTTTGACGTCTTACTCTGTTTGTTTCAACAGAACTGAAATTTGAGTGAGATTCCTTGTTTTCCTTTGGATTTGAATAAGGTCTCAAACCAATACACTCATCACACTGGGAATTACTCAGGTTAAACACTTTTTGATCTCCAAGGAAGACTTCGTTGTGGAATGTAGAACTGTAAATAACTCAAAACAATTTAACAAAAAATTACTCAAATAGTAGTATAATTTACCTTGTAAACATTTCTGCAACATAGGCTCCGCCTTTTGGTGTTCTGTGAGCTTCTTGATAAGAAACGATATCCAATTCTTCGGGACTTGGAAGCTCGCCTAGTTTTTGCTGAGCTTCCATTCGCACCAAATAAATTCTATAACAACATATTGGCCCATTTCTTTCAGACACACGTGGCATTAACAGTTTAAATACCCAGTTGCCCTGTTCTTCCATCTTCTTCCAAGTGAATCTGGACAGTCTTTGTTTATCTGGCACAGTCGGTGGCATGGTACAATGTTTTTCTGCACTGTCACCGTTTTTCTTGGTTTTCGTCACAGCTGATACTCTGACTGTGTAGTTTGTGTTGGCTGACATATTGTAAAATCGTGCTACCAAAAGATTTTCAGGAAGACTTGTCACTTTTGGACCCCAAGTTGTTGTTTCTAACAGTCCCTGATCATTTATGAATGATGCATTTCCTTCTAAGTTAACGTTGTAGGATATTATCGTACCATGCGGATTACTTGGAGGCTTCCATGTGACTAACACGAAACTTGCATGGCTAATATTATCAAATCTAAAATCAAGAAATGAATATTTTACAATTATTTTAAACTTAAATAAATTATTTTTTTACTAGTATAGGATTAACCATTCAGCCACCAAAGCTTATTTTAATAATTATTAAATAATGTTTGTTTTATATAAAAAATATAAGATAATATGACATGTATCCTACTAAATTTCAATATCTCAAATCCACAATATATTCATATATCTCATCACTCATTAACGAATAACAGACTGACATAACATAAAGACAAGGACTTCTGGTTGAAAGATCAATGGTCGGTAACCATTTAGTTCGTATTAAATTAAATATTATATTACAACAAAATTGTATCAAAGCCTCAATAAAGATGTTATATATATTATTTTAATTAAGGATCCATATTAAATTTTTTTGTATGATTATTAAATAATATTTAAACAAAAATACATAATTTTAAGATCATATAAATAAAACCGAGCTGATATAGTTTATTTTTGTCTGAATGAGAAGTCAGCACAATTTCAAGAAGTTTATTCTGAGGAATGCACCACTTAGAAAAAAAAAAATTAAAAATGCCAATGTATGGGAAAGAATGTGAACTAGAGATGAGCAAAATAGTTCATTTCAGTGAGCTGGTTCACAAGATCCAGTTGGAATAATAGAATAAACTAAGTAATCCAGCTCAGGAGTTAAATGATTATATTTCTACTATCTAGTAGTGAAACATGAATAAACATTATTTTTTTAATTCTTGTTGATAATGACTACTAGATAGTTGAAACTATAAAGTACATAGAAAATAAACGAGTGAAGGGAAGTTTACAGTGATTTTAATATTTTGTAATGCTGATATTTATATTTCATATAATTGGAAAGATAACATATAGTTACATCTTTTGCCTAATTTATAAGTGGCATTGTCGATAATTTGAGTCAGCACTACCGAATCATTGTTTCATCCACTAAAGAAAAGGGAATATGTCCAGTTTATTAGAACAAGAAATAAAATTCATTTAATAAAATGTTCAACACTGGATGAATGGTGGTTGAACATTTTATTAAATGCTAATATATTTTCTGAAATTAAATTTTATATTAATCAATATAAAAGAAGTGACCCCCACCCTACCACGCTTAAAAACATACAAGTCGCAGAAAGATCTGCCCTTAGAGTGCTGACCAAAATCCGGCACCCCCAAAACTCACTACACAACCCCTCCAACCCTCTCCTTTACGAACTAACAAGTCACCCATATCGAAACCCGCCTATCCCGTTTAGCCGAAAAATTTGCCTCAAACCCTATCAATTACAATCTCCTACACCCTTTGTGCATTCCCCGAAACCAAAATATCACTCCCAAACGTAAACGTTTCACCATCACCATTCATGATTTCATTTCATCATTTCATGACTTTAGTGATCACGACTAGAGATGCGAGTTGGGACACGCGTGCGCTCGATAGTGCGCAACGCCTGTTAAAGTTGGCCCATTCGCATTTGTCGCCCGAAATTCTCCCACCGAAATGTGACAAGTTTCTGTTGTTTTTGCGCCAAGTCCATGCGCATGCATTTGTCACATTTCGTATGTCCCATAATCGGCTGTATTTTCGTTGCATTGCCTTAGCGCGAGTATGCGCGTGCCGCACGATGTTATTTTAATTGAGAAAAAATAATATGTACACAAACACTTATTCGTATTTTCATAAACAAACTGAGACTTCCACGATCGGCATAATTGATACATTTATGAATATACGGACCGAAGACGCGGCCGATCCATCCATGCGCATGGATTTGACGCAAAAACAACAGAAGCTTGTCACATTTCGGTGGGAACATTGCGGGCGACAAATGCGAATGTGTCAACTTTAACAGGCGTTGCGCACCGTCGATCGCACGCGTGTCCCAACTCGCATCTCTAATCACGACGAGTAAATTCATTTCATAAGACAATGGACGACATTAGCGATCAAAACCTTTTTGACACAGCAACTGACAAGGACAGACGCCTACAAAATCAGGCGGAAAGACCAACGGTCGATAGAAAATTGACAGAAGAATTTATTTTTATGTTAGTTATTTATTGTATTTATTTATTATTATTACTTTGTTAAAAATAATCTGCCAATACAGATTTATATATATAAAAGAAGTGTACTCTAAATTTTATTAAATTATTATAAAATTTTGATGAAATATTTTATTCATACTAAAATCAAGTTAATTTTTTTTTAAATGATAACCACATTTAAAGTGTTTTCCAATAAAGTTCATTATTACAATCGAGGCTGTGGAGTTGAGTTGTAGTTGAGGAATCTAAAATCAATGACAACTCTGACCCCTAATATGTAAATTTTAAAATTATCTTTAAATGAAAGACATATTCTGACCATTTTTTTTTCAAACAAAAATCTTAGAATAATATCAAAATTTTACATTTCAGACAAAAGGGTGTAATATAGAATTTATTAGAAAATTTAGAAATCAATAGGATTTGGAAAGATAGGACAAAGCGACTAATTTATAAGTGACATACAGCCCTATTCTCTATTGAAAATGTTAAACTTAAAGGTTGATAGTCATGTTAAGATAGCAGTCGACGATACTAAATGTTATGAAGTTTCTGGATAATTCTGTATCGAGTCTCATGTTATTCTTCCATTGTTAAAAAAGAATATAATTTTGATATGTCTGTAGAAAGAGAGAGCTTATTATATGTCCAATTTGTAAAACAAGACCGGCAAATTTGAACATTATGAATTCTAACCTAGCAAAATGTGTGTGTAAATTGTACAATCAAAGAAAACCAATGTATTAAAAAACAGTCTCGAAGTGTCTGTAAAAGCGAATCTTGTACCTTCGTGTGGGGTCGAAATGTTTGTAAGGCGATCATAAAAAATTAATGTTGTGCTTTGGTTTTATCCTACTTATATATAGATATAATCAGGAATACCTTTTACCACATGGTGTCGGGTTTTCTTCTATTTAATGTTTGTAAATACATACGTAAACATCTTTATTTCCGAGATTGGAATATACAATTACAATACAATAGCTAACAATACACTAACGTTCACAATATATTTCCAACTCTGAAACTGGCTATCGACCAGTGGTCTTTCAGACTTGTTTGTAAATATTTATATGATTTTATTAATGTTTCATTACACTGATGAACTGTTTGAATTTTTTTTCTATATGCCTATTTTTTACGTAAAGCGGTAAACACCTTGTTTTTTAAACCACCCAGAGTGCTCTCATTCCTTTCATAGGGTCAGTTTTACTATTCAACCATTTATTTGTTTAGAAAAAAAGTGCTGCTATCTTACAATATGTGTTACAATCGATAAATATAAAACATATTAATTAGAAACAAAACATAATTTGAACTATGTGGAAAATACCTCTCTTCCCATAAATGAAAGATTTTTTTGTTAGAATACTTAGTTTTGTATTAATTCTGCCTTCATATACTCAAATCAATTTTTAGAGAATTTTAAAAATTGCGCCTTTTCTTCTGGTCGTTTAAAGTGCAAAGCAGTTCAAGCATTTTTGAATAGATGGCGTAATTAATTTAATTTGTGAAATATGGCTAATTGGGTAATAGAATTTCATGATCTGCTAAAAAATAATCCAATTCCAATATAACTAATAGACACTTTCCAACTTTCATTTTTATTTGTGCATTATTATTATAAACACAAAATCTTTACAAACTGGATATTTTTTTAATTTAATTGGAATATGGTATTGTAGTATCTGCAATTAATCACATTATACCCCCAATTTTTTGTATTAAAATGGGTACGTTATCACGACCTTAAGAAAATGCAGTAAAAATTACCTCTTTGAAGGAAATAATCTGTTGCGGATTATGGAAAAACTGAAAAAAAAACACACACATTCCTCGATTTTATACTCATTCTATGGATACCTGGGTCGTGTATAAAAATTTCATTTGATTGTTTAAATTAAATTTTACAAGAGAGAATTAAAAAAAAAAACACTATTTATTGAACCACAAAATTCCAACTGTTTGACTTGAAAATAAACATAAAAAGTTGTGAAATGTTATGATAACTTGTACAATTTTTGTGCCTGCTATTTCAACCAATTTTAAGGGTTGTCATGGCGCCAAACGTTAACTAAGATAACAGTTTAGGGGGATATGGAATACTAGAAATAACAAAAAAATTGCCATATAACCTAAAGAATAACTTGCTGTCAAACATAATATTTTCGATATGGAATAGGGCCAGTTGTCAACAATTTGTGTCTACAATGAGCCTTATTCCCTATCGAAAACATTATGTTTGACAGCATGTTATTCATAATGGTCTTATTCAGGGAACTGAAGCACTTAAGCGCTTTACGAAAGTGGTTTCGCTGAACGGTACAGCTTTATGTGTGGCGCTGTACCGCTTTATCAAGCTGTAAAGAATATATTTTTTCCGCTTGATCGCTTTTCAAGCCGTGCAGCTGTAAACAAAACCGTCATATTTTCGTGAACGTCCTTAACATCGAAAGCGTGTTCATGGAACATCAAGCACTTTGCGCTGTAGCGCTACATGTGCAAAAATTTCCTGAACGCGACCAATGTTTTACCACTTTTCAGGTTATTTTCAAGTCAAACAGTTTTTTAGTGGTGATTAAAATGGAATTTTAAATAAATAGTTTAATAAATATTGTTGTTTTCTGCAATTCTCTCTTGTAAAATTGAATTTAAACTATCGAAACACTAAATTTGTATACATCACCCTTTCAGGTATCCATAGAATGTGTATAAAATTAAGGAATGTGTAAGTCTTCTTTTGAATTTTCCCACAATTCGCAACAGGTATTTTACCTTCACAGACGTAATTTTTACTGCATTTTTTTAATAAGAGCATTACGGGGATTCAAAAACAGGGTGATTACTGTTTTAGGTAAAAATATTGGCATCTAGAAAAAGGTCAAACTGCTTTACTAATGATTTGAATTTATAAATCAAAACAGCTCAACAGTGCAAGGAAACATTATTATAATTTAATAAAACCATATAAATATTTACAAACATAAAATCGGAGAAAACCAAAGCACAAAATTTATTTTTTATGATCACCTTATGAACAATTAAAGTTTACATGGAGATAAAAGTGATTTCCATTTTACAGATGCTTCGAGTTCGTTTTTCAATAAAAGATAAAATTGCAATGGCTTTTTGTTACAATTTAGTTTTCTTCGATTGTAGTATAATTTACACACACACATTTTGCTAGGTTAAAATTCAACAGCTTTTCAGTGAGGATAACGTTGAATTTATTGGCCTTGTCTTACCAATTGGACATATAATAAACTCTCTCTTACTGCCGATGTATCAAAACTATATTCTTTTTTAACACTAAGAATAAGTGTGACTCAATATGGAATTATCCAGAAACATCACCACACACATTATCGTTGACCGCTATCTTAACATAACTGTCAACCATTAAGTTTAACGTTTTTGATAGGGAATATGGTCCAATGTAGACGACCAAGAATCGTTGTTTCGTCCACTTAAGGAAGACAAACTAAATGTATTTTTCCATAATAATATTTTTTTGTAAATTAATTTTAAAGAAAAGTAAAAAAATATTAAAATAAGTCAAGTTGCATTTATACTTATTTTTAATTAAAAGTAAGTAATGTCCTGTTTATGAGAACAGGAAATGAAATTCATTAAATAAAATTCAAATGCTAAATGAAAGGTCGTTGAATATTTTATTAAATCAATAGGAATTAATTAACCAGAAATCTCATAGAAGACGAAATTGGTTAAAAAAAATTCAATATTATTAAAAATACTTAAACCGTGAAAATATATAGGGTCCTGCACTCCAGTTCCCATTTTCAATAGCTCAATTAGTAATTAAGTCAGGACTTTGAAATTTTGGAAACATTACTTGGATCCTAGGATGTACTTCAGGAAAATATTTTTAATTATATAGGGTGTCCCAAAAAAAAAAAACGTTACATCATGATTATGTTTTTTTTTTAATTGGTTAATACACATTTATTCATTATTTGGGCGGCTTTTATGATTCCCTACACACCCCTAAAATTTTAATGAAATCGGTTCAGTAATATTAACATTTTTTTTAAACGGTTTTGCACCACTGGTTTAAATAATTAATAAAAAAATAAATAGGGTTTTGTGAACAAAATTATACAAGGTACTTATCAAATAAGATCTAACATTACCAATAGTCAAATTTTATTGTATCAATTAATCAATGTATTATATTGATTAATTGGTATTAACAATACAAAAAATTTGATTTGAAACTTTTCAAACTTGAATGTACTTTATTTTCCTTATTTTAAATTGGTACCACTGCATATTTTTACATCATTCAATGTAGAATTAATACACAAACATTTTTCTTAATGACAACCCTACCCCACTTCCTAACTGATTAAAAGATATTTGCAAAAAACTGGTTTTCTCAAGCATTTCAATAGCTATTTTGATGAATAAAAATCAAAGATTGCTTTGAAAAACATTTTATTGACATTTTAAACTTCAACTGTCAAAGTGACAAAATCCTACTTTAGCCTTAGTAATATAAACGTTTAAATAATTGTTCGCTTAGGCTCTTTATAATCAACATTTTTTGACATAGAATTTAACTGAGCTGAATAGGAATGATTTTGGTATTACTAGAATATGGAAAGAAGTCATTTTCACCTCTAACTATATAAGAAAACATGCACCAAAAAATCAAAGTCGGATTTCAAAATATTATATCTACCCTATTACATAGACTGGTAAGATGATTTCATGCTCGTCTTCATATGTGCCACCAATTCTATTGAAGACATGTTAAACATAAGTTCTAGTATGTAATGTATTTTAGAAATATTTTTCAACCAAAATTATGGTTTATGCAAAGCTTAATACTTTCATAATGTGTCATTTAGACAAAGATTTGTGAAACCTTTCAAACTTTTGTTATAATAATTGTAATTAAAAGACATATCTGTCAATAGCATGTTTTTTCAAAGCAACCTTCGATTTTTTTAAATGGCTATTGAAATGGTAAGAAAAAAAAAACAGTTTTTTGCAAATAACTTATAATGTGTAGGAATTGGGATAGGGTTATTAAGAAGAAAAATGTTTATTTTTCATCCTGCATGGAATGGTATATAAATATACAGGGGTTCCAATTTAAAATAAGGAAAACAAAGTACATTCAAATTTTAACTTTGACACCCTGTATAATTCATATCAATAAAATTTGTTAATTTTGAATGTTATAACCTTATTTAATAAGTAACTTATATGATTTTATTCAAAAGATCCTATTTTATTAGTTTTTGAAATCAATGTTGCAAAACCGATTAAAAAAAAATGGTTGGTATTATTGAACCGATTTCGATAAAATTTTTGGGGTATGTAGATAATCATAAAAGACACCTAAATAAGGAATAAAATGTATATCAAACAATTAAAAAAAGACATATCATTATGATGAATCTCTTTTTTGGGACACCCACTATAATGAAAAATATTTTCCTGAAGTACATCATAGGATTCAAGTAATGTGTCCAAAATTTTATAGTGCTAACTTAATTAGTAACTAAGCAGTCGAAGGTGGGAACTGTAATGCAAAAAACAAAAAATGTGTACAAGGTTCACATTTTTTGTTTTATACTCATAATTCTACCTCTGGAAGGAAATAAAAACATCTGTTATGTAATTATTTTTCGCCGCTTTGAAACATTACTTCAATAATAGATTTTATAGATATAAAAAATACTTTGACTTTTATAATAATAATAATATTAGCAAGATATAAATATATTTGATAATTTATTTTATTTACGTAATTTTTAGCAACCAGAGTCGGACTTGTTTTTTATTTTAATTATGAAGTCGAAATTGTTTTTATTTTCATAAAATGAAAAAAAGAAGAAAACGGTTTGGAGTCAGACTCAATTCATCAATCCAACGACTCCACAGTCCTAATTACAATATTCTAATTTTAATATTTACTTCCAATCAGATTCCACTTTATTCTTATTGGTTTTTTAAAAAGTAATTATAAGTTTTTTTTTAATTATAAGAAAAATGTAAGCGACACAAGAATATATTTAATCCTTTGAAAAATATGACATTACAACAATTAATTTAATTAGTTGTAAAGTGTGCATAAATACACACAATATTCGAGGCTATACTGCATGAGAAATGTTAAATTTAATGTGCACGTTATTCTGTAATATCAATCTAAGAAAGTTGTATAATCGATATGGATGCTTAGATTGTGATAATTACGCTAAATTTAACATTTCCCTAATTAGTTTATGATCTTCTAAGAGAGTAAATTCATAGGATTCTAAATGCTTATAATGCATATATTTTCCCAATATGTTATACTGAAATTCACAAAGTTATTAATCCATGGAAAAATAAACATTGAGCAAGTAAACAATTTTTCTAAATTAATAGAATTAATTATTTGTAACTGAATGACAAAGTTATGGAAATTATGAATAATAGTGCAGTGGTGTAATATCTAAAATGGATTGTAGTGCTAAAACCACCTGATGACAAATCACCAACAGAGGAAAAATAACAAAATAGTATTCTAAGAAAGTGACTCATGTGTTCGAGTCCTTGCTAACTAGTTTTTAATTTCAATATCTATTAAATGAATATTTCTTCCATTGCTAAGAAATGAACATATTTATAATTTCAAATGCTTAAAATATACTATTAAAACCTTAAAAAAGTGTTATAAGAAATATAAATATAAAGTTAATGAAAAAATATGTAATTAATTAAATTGTTATTCCTTTCAAATTATATTTATATCTATGAATTGAAGAAATTTCAATGTACAACATTGAGATGTAGTTTAAATTAATTAAAAATAAAATTAGAGATGTTTCTTTTCCACTTTTATTTAATTAATTTAAATTGTATCTCAATGTTGTACATTGAAATTTCTTCAATTCATAGAAAAAAATATGTTCTCTACTGCAATACTACATTAAAAACTGAATACAATTATAATAACAGAATAGAGTTTATTCACTTGGTCGCAGTTATTTAAAATTGTTCATTAAACATTATTTAATTGTTTTAAATACAATTGTTCAGGCTGTTATTTTTTTAAAGTTTATACTTGTTAACATTTTAAGGTTTTTAAAATATATATATATATTGAAAATATGTTTCATTTTTTAAAAAACCTTAAAATGTTAAATACAATACAATTCTTGATTGAGACTAAGGGCCGATTTACAATCACCTAGAAATGAAACAGAAACAGATCATACACAGAAAAGCAATAAGGCCCTTTCCCGAGCGATTATGAATGGATACACGTAAATCCCATGATTCAGCCTTCCCGTTTTCATTCCATTCTTCTTCCTAGGGTATTGTGAATCGGCCCTACATTAAACATTTTATTGTTTTATATTATTAAAAGTGTCTTTTACAACAGAATTTCTGAAACTTAAAACAGAAAAATGTTTTATTTATTAAAAAGTAAATACAATTATAAATTTACTTTACGAGAAAATTAATTACTATATAATATTAAGTTTATCTATCGTTTACAATTACTGTTATTAATTAATTGTGGGAATTCTGTATATTTCAAATGATTTAATATATTCTTATATCCCTTAGATTTTTTTCTTATAATTAAGAAAAAATGTAATTACATTTTAAAAATATTCATTGAAATAAATATTTTCCAGGCCAATACCCAATGCAAAAGGAAAATATGTTATTAATGTATATTGATTTCATATTTAATTTTAATATAAATATGTTCATTCACATATTTTAAGTTTTTATTAATAAAATATTTGTTATCCTATGGATATCATGTTTACAATTTCGACCACAGTATCCAATGCTCTTAACAAGAATTATATAATAACTAATTATAAATAAATTATTAGTTACCTGCAATTGACATTAACATTTGTTGGTGGTCCTGAAATTCCATCCATTGTAGTTCCATTGACGCGTTCAGACCATTCCCCACATTCATTCCCATATTCGTTGCAAGCAGCTACTTGAAAATAATACGTCGTTGCAGCATTCAAATTAGAAAACATATACAAATTCCCGCCTGATCCCATTGATATAGCTTCCAGAGGAGTCGAATTTCCGGACTGTGATAACAATTTGTACGAATGGACATAATCTGTGAGATTTTCAGGCGGTTCCTTCCAGGATATAGTGATACTATTTACAGTTAATCCAGTGACTTTAACCTCAGGAATGAAGACAGGATCCTCCTCGAGTGTTTTCACTTTATGACTAACTGAATATTGACTACTGCCTTGTGAGTTAATAGCCTGCATGCGAATGGTGTATTCAGTATTACTTGTGAAGTCAGTTAAAACATAAGATCGATTCCCTCTTCCTATCTCATGCTTGAGGAAAATCCAAGTTGAATCCCCTGGAGTCATGTATTGGATTACGTATTTCAAGCTTTCTGGCTCATTGCCGTCATTTAAAGTCCAATTCACATAGATTTTAGTTTTTCCAATTGGTTTAACCATATCCAAAGCAAGCTGTGGTTTATCAAGCACCAGAATTTCAGTATCCATTGAGTGATTAGTTAGGGGTGTTTTTGCAAAGCAAGTATAAGTACCATTGTCTTTCTTCGATATTTCTTTAATCGTTAGCGATAACTCTTTGATTGTTTCGTTGATGTTAATAATGCTAATAGACTCCTGTTCGGGAGGGATTTCCCTGTTGTCTTTTAGCCAAATAATTTCGTTGAGAGGATAACCTTCGATTTTACAAGTAAGACGTGTTTTGTTATGAAGATTAGTTCGTAAAGGTTTGGAAATACTAAGAACTTTTGCCGGAAGGGTGACATTGAGGATAATCTTCCACATATCTATTTCACCCTTTTCTTTTTGTATCGCATGACAAATATATTCACCGGCATGTCGCAAATCTATATTCAGTATATGTAATATTGATACCTCAAATTTTCGAATGTCTTTGCTGATGTTTTCAGCTTCGTGTTCTAATATGTATCTGAAATATATTTCTCATTTATAATATTTAATTTTAACTTAAAAAAACACGGTGTATAATACCTGTTATCTTCTGTAAGATTTCCATTATCGAAAGTCCAAAATATCATGCTGTCAATAAGTTTCGTTTTACAGATGACACTGATATTTTCTCCATAAGGAAGTAAAGTGGCGTCATAATCAATTACTTCAATTGTTGTATTGAGTTCTTCATGTACATCTAAAGATTAGAAATGCGAGATTCAATTGACAGCCGGTATTTTCAAGGACAGCTTACGCCGGTATGAATCGCGAAATTTATGGGTTTATTTACATCATATCCGAAAAACGCACTTACCTATTAAATTTCCGCACACAATATTTGCACAAAACGGCAATAACAGAAGCACATTTACAAAGTAATGGGCTTGGCAAAAAAACATGGCGCCGTCGAACTTGTATTTTGATTCCAAAGTAGTAAGGATACAGGAAGATTCCGTTAATGGCACTCTATGTTTAGATCCATATCGAGTAGATTATTCGATTCGCACTACGTAAACACAAAATATTCCAATTAAGCGAACTTAAACTTGATGTCCAACCTCAGTTTGTTTTCATGCCCACCATTTTGAAAACTATACAATTCTATCCAAGGTTAGTTGAATATACATAAGCATATATGTGCTTCGGTAGGTATTATTTAATCAGGCTTCTTTCATTTTCAGCCACCTCCTTTCCCCGCACTCGCATTTCACTCACACATTCATTCTGCACTATATTGCCATTGGGGCCCGTACACACATACGTCCACTTTTACTATCTAGTACGTTAGACGCGTGCGCAATTTGTGCGTGCTGTCAGAGCAAGATGGTATAATTCGTCTATAAGGTGGTCTACCTTTCTATCTCGCATGGTTTTATTGAATTTATAGGAGTGGATATGATGTTACGTCATGAGTGTACGCGCTTCTCGCATTTTCTCTAGCACTATTATAATTTTATTCATTTTATAATAGTTTGTACATATTTGTTGTATTCTTTTATTCCTAAAATAAATATTAATTTAATTATACATTCACTTTAGATAATGACATGACATTAAAATAACATTTTCTATTAGAATCTTTTTTAATTATTATCTATTATGATGAATAAAAAATGTGTTTTCCATATTTCATTCAATTAAATGTCATAAATATTTATTGTATAATCCAATGTCCTACGGGACTTTTGCCCGAGAAATAGATATTTATTTTGCACTTACATAAATGATTTGATCGTTTCATGTACAAGTGCAGCAATTTTTACACTTTTTGCGTTGATAATGGCAACATAAACATTATGGTAAACGTCACAAATATATACTCAGTTCTACTAATTTATTAATTTCTGTTATAAATAAATAAAAAAGTATGGACAGAAAGACCTCTGGTCGATGGTCCACACAGACTAACACTTACGCGTATTGTAATAATTAATGTTATATTGTTTTGTATAGTCTCAATTAAGATATATGTATGTATATAAGAAATTGTTTTTCTGATTTTAAAGTTATTTTAGTATAAACAAAAATGAATTTCAGAATATTTCTGTCGACTATAGCACAGATTAACAAATTAAAAAATAAATCTGTAAAATGTTACGATTCGTGGCGCTAGCTATGATCAAATCCATGTATTCAAGTTGTAAATACTGTTAAAAAATACAGGAAACTGTTTAATCCCTACTTAATCTTCCTCTTTAGATTTTCTATGTTGCCGATGAATCAATAGATGGCAAAATCAGTGATTTAAAATATATTTCAGTAAAAAATAATTGTTAAATTGGTCTAATGACAATATTTATTTATATATATATATAAATAAACAGTCAAATTGTATTGATATGAATTATACAGGGTGTCCAAAATTTTGTTTCAAACTTCTCAAAGTTGAATGTATTTTATTTTTCTTATTTTAAACTGGAACCCCTGTATATTTTTACATCAGTCTATGTCTTCCTTTCAAAAGTTATTTACAAAATAACTGTTGTTTTGGACCATTTCAATAGCCATTTTGATAAATAAAAATCTAAGGTTGCTTTGAAAAACATTATTTTGACATTGTAAACTTCAACTGTCAAAGTGACTGAGTCTACGTTAGCTTTAGTAATATTAAAAGTATAAATAATTGTTTGCTTAAGCTATTCATAAACAATATTTTTTTGACAACGAATTCAATCGAAATGATCTTATAGGAATGATTCTCGTGTTTCTAGAATACGGAAATAGTTATTTCACCTCTAACTACACAAGAAAACAGCAGCAAACAATCAAAGACGTATTTCAAAATATTACACCCGACCTGTCACAAAGACTAGCAAGGTAATTTCATGTTCGTCTTCATTTCTGCCTAATATGTAATTTATTTTAGAAATATATTTTTTCTCTCGTTTTAATATTATAATTAAAACTATGTTTTATACAAAGTTTAATAATGTCATAATGTGTGACTTAGACAAAGATCTGTGAAACCTTTAAATCTGTCGTTATAATAATTGTAATTAGATGACATATCTGTCAATAGAATGTTTTTTTCAAAGCAACCCCTTCGATTTTTATTCATCAAAATGCCTATTGAAATGGTCGAAAAAACAGTTTATTTGTCAATACCTTTTAATCTGTTAGGAATTTAGGTAGAGTTGTAAGGAAGAAATATGTTTTTTTTAATTCTGCGTGGAATGAAATAAATATATATAGGGGTTACAATTTTAAATAAGTAAAATAAAATACATTCTAGTTTGAAAAGTTTGACTCTGAATTTTGGACACCCTGTATAATTCATTTCAATAAAATTTGATTATAAGGATTTTTAGACCTTATTTAACAAGTACCCTGTATAATTTTATTCACAAGATCCTAATTTACTTTTTATTAATTTCTTAAACCAATGGCGCAAAACCATTTTTTTCTACTTTTTAATTTATTTTGTTGGTATTACTAATCCAATTTCAATAACATTTTAAGGGTATGAAGGTGATAATAAAAGGCACCTAAATAATGAATAAAATGTATATCAAGCAATTTAAAAAAAATATATCATAAAGCCGTAACTCTTTTTTGGGATACCCTGTATAATCGAAAATATTTTCCTGAAGTACGTCCAAGAAAAGTTTCCAAAATTTCAAAGTCCTAACTTAATTAGTAACTGAGCTATCGAAGACGGGAGCTGTGATGCAGGACCCTGTATACAGAAAAGTATACAAAACACATAAAAATAATTACAAAAAAATAAAAGTCATATTTATAATATTTATAACAAATAGTATGTTTTATATATAGTAAACCTGAATAGTTAGTTTTTTTAGTATTTTTTCTAGCATCAAATATTAACTAAAGTGATTAATATTTGAACAGTTTTTTTTTAATTCCAAAAAAATCGCCACCAGTTAACATAAACAGATTTAGATTTATAAAAAAATATCTGGATATGGAACAAATCAGCTAAGGTAATTCACAGTTGTAAGTTCACGTTATGTGTTGTAACACGTTGTTAATAAAAATGAGTCATACAATTTTCGATACCTTGATTGTGGAACCTCACATGTGGTTATCTTTCGATAAATCATACTATACAATCCAACCATCCCAATTAAAATTTGATAAATTCAAAAAAATAATCTGATTAATAGTTTACAAAAAAATACGTCCAAAGTTAGCACATTTTATGCAAAGAATATGCTATATTTTTACTTATTAATATAATTATTGAAAGAATATGAAATATGTCGTAATAATCTACATTGATTGTAGTTATGGTTCAATACATTTTTTCATCTGTCCTTGATCAATAGTAGTTTACTTCAATGAATATTTAAAGTATCTGCCTATTAAAACAAATGGCCATAGTTAAGATTCTAAATGGAAATATTTAATTGGTTGGGTTAACAGCGAAAACTAAACTTCGAGAGGGGTACAAAAAGCTTCTACAAAGAATAATAATGAGGAGAGGAACTCGTTTCAAAGCCTCAAAGTCATTCACTATGAGGCTTTTGAAAGGTCGCCCAACCAGAGAATTGGGAATTATCTAGAGGGGTTAGTCTTAATACTCAAGCCTAAGCGCAACGACTGCATCTTTCTGGCCGCTCTGTAGAAAAGAAAGATTGATATAATGCTCCGTCTTACTTAACTTTTTAGGGTAAGCTACTTTCCTGGATGAGATGAGGTTTAGAGAATTGGAGATTGAAAGACTGGTGAAGGAGGTGGTGGAGAACATGTATTGAAGTAGGGGAAAGTAAGTGGAGGGTGGAATGGAAAAAAAATGTATGAACGAGCAGGGATATCTGAAAGTATAGTAAATGAGAGGCTGGGAAAGGGTGTGCATATTGCAGCGTGGATGAAAGAGAAATGGAGCGAAGTAGAAAAGCAGGAAAGACTAGGAATAATCGAAAATAATAGGTGTAATCCAATGCATAGGAGCTGGCAACTTCACGGGAAAAGGCCAGGGTACCTACTAAGATCCGACCTTACTAGACTGTAGAAGGGATAGGTGTGGGTCGGAGGAGAGAGAAAGAAACTATGGATGGGGGAAGAGTATGGCAGGTGCGCACTGTGTAGGGAAAGAAGGGATACATGGACATATTAGGAAGGGAGTGTAAGGAGGTACGAGAGGAATGGATGGAAGAGAATGGAAGTTCTACCCTACTCCTTTTCTTCCCTTCCATCCATTGGTGGATGCGAGAGGTTGGAGCTGATGTAAAAATTGGGATGAGGTTAGGGCGAGATAGGGAGAGAAGAAGGAAGAATGATATATGTACGTTTAAGTTGTTTATTGATATATGTATATGTAGTGTAAGATATTCCCTGCCAATAAAGGGAGTCTTTTTTTTACTTTCTTGGATACATCTTTGAAATTTCGAGAATGATTACTGTGTTGTTTATGACCAAGATAGATACGTGTAAATATAGAATAGTGCTATTAGAGTGTGCTATTAGAGAAAGGTTCTAATTTTTTGAAATTTTTACAAACTCAAATTTTACCTTGGGACTTATGCAATCAATATATTTAATTGATGTATCAAAAGGGCGCTAAAGGGTTAAAACAATGAACGATTTTGTTGATAGAAATATAAATGCGTGATTGCCTCACTGTTACCCTTCAGTTATCCATACCATAAAAGCATAGAAGGAACACTGAAATGTTAACTTTTGATATTGGGTGTTGAAGATAATCCCTTAATGGTCTCCTGTTGTAACAATACGCTTTTTCGTTTCTTCTACACTAAATTGAACTAAGTGCAAATTTGATGCGTTACCCATAAAATATACATTGCTACAGTGCAAAAAGTGTTACGCGAGTTCATTAAAAAACCTAATGTTTTTTTAATAAAGTAATTTAGTAGACATAGATTTTACCAAAGCAATTACAGTTACATTGGCATGTTGAAAATTAATTAAAAGAAAATTAGACCTACACTTGAGGATGTTATATTGGTTATTTATCACTGTAATAAGTGATAATAATTTACAGTTTATTTGGCTGGTGGACGAAAACAATTAAGTATAGAATCCAAATAAAATTGACCTACATGCTTATTTGATTCCATAACCTATTGAAGTGATAGCCTCACACATCAGATACACGACCGCTGCCCTTAGATACCATATCAAAGTCAAAATTAATAATAATCTTTATTAATATTCTTTTGATTTTTCCCCGTTAATTAATATCTCCTCATAATAACCCCCAATATTTAGGTAATGACATTTTCTGAGATAATCTAACTTCTTCTCATTCTTTAGTTCCTACTACTAAATCTCCTACTCATTGCTGTCTTTTCCTACACTTCCTTCTTCACCTCCTCACAGTTCATATTAACTTATATTATAACAACAGTTCCACATTGTTTTCTCATTGTTAACATTTAACCCTTATGAATTCTACATCTACAGTATTTACAACCTCCATTATTCCCATCTTATCTTTCCTTGTTATTTTCTGAGGTTCCTCTTATGGATCAGAAAAATTCTAGAGGTTATAATCCTTTTACATTCTCCCAGTATTACTCCACTATCATTTTTTCCCATCTACTAATACCATCCCATCCCATGCCATATTTCGTAAACATCTACAACTTCGTCCATTTTCATCGATAGTACGCCAATTTTGTACTAGTTAGAAAGTAAGTATTGTAAGCTCATGTACATTTATCCAAGCGCGCAGTCTCAAGAATGGTCTCCACGAACTTTTTTTTTTGAAAAGTTAGAGACATTTTTAAAGAGTTTGAACATGGATCGCTAACGGGAGTATGTCAGTTACCCCCTTACCAGAAAACGCCGAAGGGATGATGAGTTTCATAAAAGTTTTAATGTTATGAGCGTCTCGGAAATGCGACGCCATGGATATTAAGGACGAAGCATGCTATGGGAAGTAAACTTAAGTATTGCAATTTACATTATACGTATTTTTGCACACATTTATTTATACTGTTTTCACCCTTTATTCAATGCCTTGTTAGTCTTCTCTTTTATGTTTATCACTTTTTTACATTAATTTTCCTTCTCATTCATGCCGTAGGAATGTTCTATTGTTAATAATAATATGCTGTTATTTCAACCTCTACTTGAAGCTAATGGTAGGTCGTATAGTCTGAATCTTTAGATTTCAAGAGATTTTCGAATTTTAAATGGGACGATTGTCAATATTTGAATATATATTTAGGCAATTAATTCCCTCTCTTACTTAGTTTTAAAAAAATCGACATACATTTTGTTAATAATACTGAAATTTATTATTATTCCAACATCTTTATTGGCAACTTTATAATCTATTTACAATTTTTTAACTAAAATTTTGTATAATTTTGATTAACATACCAATTTTGTATGTATATTTTTCATTGGTGAGCTTCAAAGTTTTAGTGTCATGTTCCCCACAGATACTGGGCGATTCTTGAAAATTTAAAACTCACTAATGAAAAATATAAAGACCCAATTCGTATATTAATGCAATATTTTAATGCATCAATGTTAAGCTTAGAATTTTTAATTTTGAGCTTCTTAATAACAGCTGTTCTTGAAGTCTAGAGAGCTTCTGACAGCTTTAGAAGGCGGTCTTTTGTAGTCGAGTCGGCCCGTGGGGTTATTCCTCTCACAGTTTTTCAAGCTAGAATAGTGTCTTAATCCGTATAGTAGTTACTAAGAGTTTTATTCTTGAAGGACCAAGCCCTGGTCTCAAGTTCTTCGGAGAGGGCTGCCCTAATCATTGAAGCCCTCTTTTGACTAATCTCTTCTATGGGGTTTCGACCTATTTTAAATAACTATCCGTATATGGCCTTCGGCAGACTCCTTGGTGTTTCGACATGCTTCGAGGTTTCAGGCCACAGTTTCTGAAGACTTCTTCATTTGGCTTGCATTGTGTATGGTTGTCGGCTCAGAGGAGTTGGCATAGCGCAACGTCTTCCCATTGTCTTTCACCTCAGTTTCATCTTGGTGAACGGTATATATTTTTGAACACTAGTCCCAACGGGTTTACTTTGCGAAGTGGTGATGGAAACTAAGGTTGCTTTCACCTACGCCTCATTAGCCCTCATCTTTATTCTTTTCGTGTCTGCTCCACAGATGTGATTTCTCTTGTTCTATTAAATCATCTTAGCTTGATTAAGGGACTAGCCTCGGTCGATTCTGGTGATTTGGCCTTCCAAATGAGGGGTTAACTCACAAATATGGTCGCCACCTCTTCAGGTTTGTGTTGTACCTGAGGTACTAGTTTTGTTTGTTTTATAATTGTCAATATGAATCAGAAAAAAATATTCCTCCTGACCTCCACCTACTTCGAACAACAACTTTATATCCATGATTTACAGTCAGATATAGACCCCTGAAGTGACTTGCGTTTTGAGAAATTGATGCAATCCCCTCGTCTGGCTGCTAACCAAGACACAGAGCTCATACTCTTACAATCCCGCCACCAATCTATAAGGCCATGTTATCCCTCTGACAGGATATTGCAGCCGATGTATTGAAGTTGGGTATCTTCCAACCATAGAAAAATAATAGTTTCAGCCGCTCGTCTAGACGAAATCCAGACCAAATGGTTTTTTGAATTCATGTCCCAAAATAAAAGTGTCACTTCAGCTCAACCACTAGGAATAGAAATCGCATCTCAGAGCTATCATGTAACTGATAATCCAGGGCTTACGGAGCTTCCTTATCATGACAATTTACCTATCATTCAAAGGGTATCATCATATAATGGAATACATTTGTTTAAATAGGTTATATTTGAATAATTGAAAACAGATATATTCGGTTGTCTTCCTGTGGCTTGAAACTATTTGAGGATCATTTATATGTCTGTAAACGTATGTCACCATCCCTAGCTTTCACTCCTGGGGTATTTTTGTGGATGTATATAAGGGATACGTATAATAATATGTGTAGTAAAAAGAAATCCATTATATTTCCAATAGATGGTTTTGGTTATCTGTATCTCGCGTTGTATAAGTCCGTTATACTAAATGACGTTAGAAAGATGAGATTTCGTACTAAAAAAACGTTTGTGATTAGTTGACTCAGTTTTGTTTGAGCGCACGTCTAAGATGGATACTAGCAAAGAAAAAATACGTTATATTTTAGTTATTTTTTTTTTCTATAAATACGAAAACGTAAACCAGGCGGCTGAAAATGTCAAGTATTTATGGTCCTGATATTGTAACAGTCAATCACGCGAAATGTTCGTTGATTTCGTTCCGATGTCACGATGAGCGGGCGGAACGGTGGTAAAGCTAGGATTGGAGGCTTGGAAGGATTTGCTTATGTTTGGTGGCATTGGCAGGGAATTAGCTACTATGAGCTGCTTCCCTACCGAAAAACTCCTAACTCGGAACTGTACTGTCAATAATTGGACCTTCTGAAGGAAGCAATTACCCAGAAGCGGCCAGCTTTGGTCAATAGAGGGGAATTGTGTTCCATCAGAATAACGTCAGACCACACACATCGGTAGTGACGCACCAGAAGTTCCGGGAGCTTGGTTGAAAGGTTGGTAGACCTTATAGTCCGGACCTGGCACCAAGTGATTACCATCTGTTCTTGTCCATGATGAATAATTTTGATGGTGAAAATTTCTCTTCAAGAGAGGCCTATGAAAATCGATGGTCTCAATTGGTTGCCAATATGGACACGGACTTCTATAAGAGAGGCATAATGAAATTACCTTCAAAATGGCAACACGTTATCGAATAAAACGGCGCATATTTGACCTTAATCGGATCACACTAAATATGGTAATCAAAGCCTTCAATTTCATGCAAAAATAATGGATTTCTTTTTACTGCACCTTATATGTTTGTGGATACGATCTGGAAGCGATTTTTGGATAAACTTCGGTGTATTTTCATAACCTAGCGATATATTTTCCTTATTATTTAGAACTTCATAATATGAATCCACTTTTATATCATCAAGAGTCTCGGCGATAATATGCATTCACTATTATATTATCAAGAGTCTAAGCGAGAGTTTTAAGAGATAAACAATACTAGTTATTTATCTGATTTTGAAAATTATTGTTGTATTCATCGTTAATCGTCATAATATATCGCATTAAAGTAATTTGCAAAAATATTAGCTATATGTTGATCATCTGATCTTCGTTTCTGATATTTTGGTCCCCTTTCCATTCTTTCCGTGAGTATTATTAATTTTTCGCAAACAATATTTTTTTATAATCCACGATCAGTCTATGAATGTCTTTAGTCACTCATCACAAGTATTTTGTTAATTTAACCTAATGTAATTAAGTATTTACAAAAACGAAATGCCTTAATGTTTAATAAATTATATTAAATAAAAATGATTTGAAAATAATTAGGGTGTCTCATTTACCTAGAATTAAAAGCAATTTTGAAATTGTAATTGAATTATCTTAATATATTTATATTTCATTATATTCCCTTATAAACCAGCTATACTACAAATATTCTCAGCGGATACCTGATCGTGTAGAATGTTTAAATAAATACCAGGTGCGTAGATAGTTTTTTTTTTTCACCGGAGGAAACTTAAAATATTTTATAAACGATTGTTTAAAATCCTCCTCTATCTACGCCATGATAAATAACATTAAATTTTGCCTATGTTTTCAAATTATTATATATTAATAATTCAGGATGATTTAATTGAAATTAAAACACTTGGTTTGTTTCACTTATTTAAATAAGTGAAACAAACCAATTCAAAAATGTTTCACCACGGGTTAAGTGAGAAATTAATTAAAACACGTTGTTAATATTATTTCAGAGTAAGTCGAACAATTCGAACACTATTCGATTCTTTATTTGTTCGAAAGAAAGTTTTGATGTAAGGTACTACTTTAAACGGCTCACGCAACTAGACAAAGAGAAGTTGAAAAATGTTTTTAGTTTGATATTTATTTGTAACAATATTTAGTATCAGGACTGAAAACATTTTGTAAACAAAAAATGCGTTGGTTCAATTAATTATTGCAATTAATCAATGTCAACTGGTTAGATGTAAAAATAATAAAATCAATACTCCTGAATAAAAAAATACTTCTAAGTAAGAATCTATATTTTAAACCTATAATACGTATTTAATTATTAAAATTCTAGATTTTAAATAATTTCTTTTTTTTAGGTACATTTAAATAATACATTTTTTGCCGAATTATAAAATATCTAAAGTATACAAAATGTAGGAGCATGACACATTTCTACAACGAATTCGAGCAGGAATAATGCGAAGGATGAATAATTTCGTATTCGTAGAAACGGCCAATTGCCGTGAAGCGAAGCTCTTCGCCCTTCTGAATTCATATATAAATACTTTACACAAACTGACTCATATAAACGATTACTGAAAAGTACGCACAAAAGTATTCTTAATTAATTCCAAAATTTGTTGTTGTATTCTAGATGATGCCACTTTGTTTACACCGTGCGCTCGTTGCGTTTTAAATTAACATGTCCTTGCATTTAGGCGCACTGCATTCGATGAAAAAATGCGTGCCGGTGAATTATTCTCGTAGTATTTGAACTATTTGATCTAAGGGTTTCATATATTTATTAAAAGCTCACCAGAGCCGTGCCAAATAAAGTGTCCGACCGTGTGCAAATTCGTAATTTACAAAATAGTTGATGCACCAAGAAGATGAAATTCGATATTCACTTAATTAAATATTCATTTTTATTAGTAATAAATTATTTTTTGTATTACCTTGAAGAAGCAAAAACTTTGTGAAATAATTCTAATGAAAATTAAGCATGCTTTTGAAAATCATTCGCTCATGGATGTCAATTATACCGCCTTATTTGATTGAATAACGTTTTTTTTACATTTTCAAAACTAATCATTTCTGCAAAACATGTATTGCTTCTTATAGTATACAGAATATAATAAATAATTTTGTAAGTATATTAGAAAATGAATGCCTAGTATAATTTTACAATGTTCAAACTAGATAGATCATTGAAACAACTACTCCCTAATCAAATACTCCGTCGGATAATGGATATTACAATGGACATTTGTTGTTATATGACAAATTGATGCGCAATTTAGGGTTTTTTCGATCATTTAATAACAAAACGTTAGGTTATTTTTTATTTCATTAATTAATATAAATAATAGAAAAACGGATTTATTCAAATGGTCACAGTAAGTCAAAATGTCACAGTAGCTAAAGAAGAAATAATTTATTATTTATTTTAAAATTCGTCTTATTTAATTAATTTTACATTATTTGCATTGAATTTATGTGTTATTTTAGGTTTTACTTTGCGTTTGTTTTCTTTTTGTTATTTTATATGGTTTTTGTTCTTTTTAGTTTTTAGCCGGTAGTTTTAGTCTCCGGTAGTCGTTGTGTAATAAAAGTGCATGATTTACAAAGTACAAGAATAATATCTATTTTTATATTGCGTTCTTGTCTTTCGAGAAAATTTACAATACCTTGCGGGTCATGTTGACAAACTCAATCAACAATTATAATACTTCCAAAGAATACTCAAGTCATCCTGTATTGATTAAAATTTGTACATGAACTATACATAAATAATAGTAATGTATGGAGCGTTACGGCTACGTTCTGTCTTAATTTCTAAAATGTTATCTTAAAAATAAGAATCATATGGGGTGAGAGGCGATGATAATTATACTTAAAGATATTTACTAAATAATAATATTATTATGGAAATAAAAATGTTTACATCAATTTAAACACAATAAGATACTTTTCTGATATGCAGTCAGTAAAACTGCATAATGCAACGTTTATTTGAATCAAGAATGTTGTATTGAATGCAAAAAATGAAAATGCCATAGAAGGTCATATGAAGACTCGTTTTTTGGGATTAACTTCTCGTCAATGTAGCTGATTTAATTTTTTACTAAAAATTATTAAAAAAATATCCTAATTGGGCTATCATATTTTTTTTTAAAATAATGTTCACAACAAATTGTTTATGCAATAACAAAATATTATAAATACGTTTTTCTCAAAAGTAAAGTGATAACCCAATTCTTTGGATAGAAGTATATTCATCATAAAAAATAATAATAATTGAATGATAAACAAAAAATACGAGATTTTTTTTAAATAAATAAATAAATTTTGTTTTTCTGCCCGGTCCGAATTTACGGTGATTTGCAATAAAAATATTTATGGTAGCCAACTGAACTGTCTTGCAGTGTTCTAATGATTTCATGAATGTTGAAGATGGGTGTAATTTCGATGTATACAGATTTTTTTCAGAAGGGATTGGTTATAAGGATTCTTTATTATCTTTTCTTAAATATAAAATAACAAAATGAGATACAAATAAATTGAAGTCCCACATCCTTATGATATACATCGGTCCTCGGTTCTTTGCTCTAAAATGCATTAAGGATCCTAATTCCCAGTTACATTAATGATACCAACTTATCCGTAATCTAACTGGAAATTAGGATCCTCAATAAATAAGATTTACGCACAAAACAATCCTATTTTATTAAAATGAACACATTAAAGACTAGTATGATAACTTAGAAACTAAAACGAAATTATAAATTTGGTTGAGATTCAGAGCTGAACGCCATAACTCGAAGTTTTCGTTTATGTTTTCTCTTTAGTTTATGGCTTCGAGTGATTTTTTCTTTAGTCTTTACAGATTTTCCTTCTTCAAATCGATTATTTTCAGGGATATCGGTTAGAATGCAAGATTTTCCTTTTTTCTTTCTATTTTGGCGTTGTTCCTGGAAAGAGCCTTAGGAAAACGTTTTATTTCTTCTGAAGTTAATATGGTTGCTAGTGAAGAAGTAGATGAATGAACCAATGTTAAAAGGGAAACTGTGGATCGAACTGGGTTCAAAATAGTATCAACAGGTTGGATTGATGCCGAATTTTGAACTAAGAATGTTGGTTCACAGTTGCCAGGAACTGGCTTGTTTGTAATTTCTGATGCTAGAAATGCACCGTTTTAAATATATTTTTATTTATGTGGATTATCCCAGTAACTTGGAAACCACTAATTATATTTGCATGACAGACGAAATGCTTTTCCTACAAGCTTAACCACGTCGTAAATAGGAGCAGGTTTATCTATGTTCCCCGGTGTCATTATCATCCATAGCTGTGTTGTAATGACTCTTAAAAGGGCAAAAAATAGTTCGGTCTAGTGGCTGCATCTTATGACTTGTATGGGGATGGATAAACATGAAAGCCATATCTCTAGTACACTGGTATAACATTAATAACGTCAGTATTATACCATTGTCTTTTGCCATCTGAATTGCAGAAATAGAGCTATAGCTTTCATGGTTATCCATCAAAAGAATTTATGGATTGTCTTTACTGGATCAAGTTTACTGGAGAAAATGTAAAAATATCAATAAAAGATTTTCGTTATACCAACCTCAAGGGTTTGCTGCGCATATGGTTCTGGGTGGAGCTTCTTTTAACATAAAATGCTTCCTTTTAATGGCGGAAACCATATTGTCCTTCTTTCGGCGCTCATCATTGATGAGTCCTTTTGAAGTCATACTTTTTAGTGGTACGTGGACAGTTGAAATTCCACTTTCGTCACAATTCTAAATATTGAAAGGCAATTTTTTTCTAGGAGGTTTAGGTTTTTAAAAAAGGTTGCCACGGTTACTATATTAAATGCCGTTGATATAACTAAGCTATTGGCCTCTGGTTTCCTCAAAGATATCTCATCCTCATGTTTTGATCTAAACGAGCGCAGCCAAAATGCTCCAACCATCTGATATCTATTCCAAGATTCATGGAATGTTTTACTGTGGCTCCTAGAGAATTGGTGCGCCAATTGACGGATTTGTGTTAATGTAAACTCAAAATGAAGTTGTCCTGCCTATTTTATGTAGTGGATCAGTAGCTTCTCCTCTTCGTCCGTAAAAACTTGTTTACGTTATTATTTTGGCTGTATGAAAACGTTACCTAAAAATCGCTTTACTTGTCTCAGCAACGTTGTTTTCGAAATGCTAAATTGTTTTGAATCAGCATAAATCGTCATTGATTTCGTGGTGACCATTTCCGCAGCTTTGATAATGTCATCTCCGTCGATCGGCTTCCGTTTAATCCCTTATGCGCTGCGATGCATGATATTTTAACTGTCGAAAATAAATACTAATTATAATAAATAAGGCCCAGTTGACCCAAAAAAGTTCAACCCAAGTTCAAGCTGAACTGGCCCAAAGTGATATTAGAATAATAGTAACTGTCAAATTGAATTGCAGTTCAGCTTGAACGTGAGTTGAACTTTTCTGGTGCAACTGGGCCTAAAATACGCACAGAGTATTTCATACAAAATACAAAATGGAAACTATTGTACATTGGATCATATAAGTGTAGTACTGGACAGTCTCCTTCAATAACTGCTTAAGAGGAACTTTTTCGTAACGGCGTATGCTGACGATTTAGTCATCCTAGTAAGCGGTAAGCATGAAGGTGCAATTTGTGATAGGATGTAAACTGCGCTTTATATATTATCCAGATGGTGTGAGGATCACTCCCGCTCGGTCAAAATGGAAATGGTTCTCTTCACCAGAAAGAGAAAGGTGAATCCCAAAGCACCAATGCAATTGAATTCGATGTTACAATTTAGTGAGGATATTAAATATCTGGGAGTCACCCTCCACAAGAAACTAATCTAAAAAGAACACATCAAACTCAAAGTGAATATAGCACTGAGGGGCTTCTGGCAATGGGGAGATTTTGTGTATGGTAGCTGGTCCTCATTAGTGGTAATTAGAGGCAGCATGACATCTTTCCGCTACATACGTAAAATCGTACGACCTCATATTATACCCTACACTGCAACACTACGAAGTCTACTTTTTCATCAAGAAAAAAAGCCTGGCCACATGTTGCTAAAGCTACATTAGACTACTTTGAACGACACCAAATCAATCTTTTACCCTGGCCACCAAGATCTACAGATCTTTCTCCGATAGAACATGTGTAGGATATTATCGGTAGGAGACTAACCCGTTTAACTCGTCCACCAAAGACCTTGACGGCCCTTTGTCGTGAAGTATACGTTGCTTAGGATGAGATACCACAGGAGGATATTGATCCCCTCATTAGAAGTATGTCTAGGCGTGCTCGTGAATGTGTAACAGATCGTGGAGGACCTACACATTATTAAAATTTCTACACGTTCTGGTGAACCGATTACTTTGAAATTCTAATCAATTATTAACTTTATAATTACGAACATGTGTACAAAAAAATATGCAAATATAATCACTTGTTCTTGGTGATTACATTTCTATTGCACTTAGTATACTAAAATTTGTGATACGCAGAAATTTTTAGGGCGATCACAGCCAAATCGAAAGTGACACCAACGATATAGGTTATGTTTTGTACTCTTATCGGTATGTGAACGAATCACTCCAAAAAATTAAATAAAGAATAACAGGCGGCATCAAAAACATCATAGGACCAAGGTACATATAGGTCCAAGGTACAACAGGTTACCCTACAAGCAAAGTATAAATTTAAAGACATTTATATACAATATAAAATGTTCCTATAGCTATAAGTACAAATTTAGATAAGTATTATTAAATTATAGATCTATTTTATATATACATATATAGATATAATTTATAGGTTACGTAAGATAAAATGTTATATTTTTATGTATACATATGTTATTGAATAATATATAAATCAATAAATGATTTAATTAATAAATTAAAAAATATTTTTATAATATTCTTAACACAATTGTCCATAAATTAGTAAATACATTAACTTATAAACTTAAACAAAAATTGTATATTACTTTTAACACATTTCATTATAAATCACAAACTATCCATTGACAGTAGTAGATGCTTCCTATACATTTTTATTTCAGCAAAAAAAAAAAAAAACGTTCGTTTGTATTCTTTTCATACTCTCTTATTACTGCACATTCCTGTGTTATTTAAAAAAAGTACTATACCATAAAGGACGAACCGGTACACGGATCCCAAGTATGCTTAGGAAGAATGAACAGTCAATGGACCCATCAAACATTTTTTTTAAGGAGAATAAGAAACATCCTCGTTTGTGCGTCCTTTTCAGGCTTGGAATTTCATGTTTTTCTTGAATCTCATTGCAACTGCCATTTAAGTAAATTGTGTACTCAAAAAATTCTTTTGTGCTCTCAATAATATTTATATCAAGAGACCATAAGCAAGAGCAGTAATTTAAATATGTTTGCAAAAGCACATTAAATTATAAAGCAAATACAGGATGGGGCATTTATTCAAAAATTTCGGAAACAAAGTGAAATGTTTCAAATAAAAGATTTTAATAATAATAGAAAAAGGATTTATTCACTTGGTCACTGCTATTTAAATAAACTAAATAAAAAGAATTTGAAAATAATTAATTAATAAATTATTTTCTCTGTTGCTGCTGTCACATAATAACTTATGTTACATTTGTTAAAGTACTTATGTAACATAAGTTATTATGCCACAGTAGCTAAAGAGAAAATAATTTATTTAATTTATTACTATTATATCATTTTCTAACTAACAATTTCTCCAACGGTGATAGGTATGGTGCTTGGGTGAAATGGGCTGAACATGGTTTTATAATGGGTAAAACATTTTCATTAAAAAAAAACTAGATTTAAACAAACTTGCCGATTACAACTCCATATATTTGGAACCGCAAAAAAGTTTCAAACAATAGTATATTATTTTCTAAAGTAGAATTCAAAACTGCAATAAAAATTGGAGGTTGCCATTTGAATTTTCAAAATCACTTCTCATACAACAGCAACCTTTTTTTAATTTATTTATTTAATAATCCAACAGCCCTAAGACCAAATTAAGGACTACATAAGTTACAAAATACACAATTAGACAAAAACGTTACTTAATATAAGGCCATTTGCAGACATGTATTTCGGGATATATCCCTCGTTAGTACAGCTCTACCTTACATAACTTAAAGATGTTAAAATCAATTAAATTGCATTATGCAATATTTTATTGATATGCAGCGCAGATGTACATTATGTAATTCAATGTTCGGCGGGGTATTTGCCCGGGAAGTAGTTGTTTCAATGTGCATTTGTTTAACGTACTTACGTAAGGCAAGTCAAAAGTCATAGAGCTATATGTGGAAATAATTTATTAATTATTTTCAAATCATTTTTATTTAATTTATTTAAATAATTGTGACCAAGTGAGTAAATACTCTTTTTTATTTATATACTGATTAAAACTTATTTCGTCACCTCACTAAAGGTGTTAACTTGCGTGAGGTGACTACTATTACTATATAAAGTACTTAATTAAAAAAATGTATAAAATATATACAGAATAATTGAACCTATTTAATATTGAAAATACTTTTTTAATATTGTTTTATATAACATACAATAACAAATATTTAGCAAATTGTCCTAAAATGAAATCTTAATTATTTTAAATATTTTAAAATCAATTTGCCGTAGAATGACAAAAAATAATATTTAAAAATGTAACTACTAAGATGGTTATATTGAATTTTCTTGGAAAATGAAATATTACCATTTTAAAAATAAAGGACACACTTTTTTTACCCAACCTAGGCATGCAAATTCTATCATCGGATTCGAATTGAGTCAGGATTAATCAATAAACAATGAATTATTAAAACAACTTTATTATTAATAATTAATGTGAAGTTTTATCAAGCAGCCGCCTGTAGAATTATATTCTATTGATTTTCCGAGAGCATATTTCAACGAAAATCAGAACACCCAAATTCCCTCTATTATTATATAATGAGGTCAGCAGGAAATGTTCAAGCAAAAATCATTAAAATGTGCTAAGATATTATTTTGCATGAATTTCTTGCTTATCCCTTAGTGAAACGTTTTTTGGAAATATTGACGTTTCAAGTAAAGGCACTTGATATGTTTCACATATGTTTTTATTTAACAGACTAGTTATGACCTTTTGTGATTTTTGAGGGTTGAATGCCAATTCAACTTTTTGTTATTATTTCTCAATTCGTTTCGATTTAAAATTATCATTAGAAAATTCCAAAGAATTAAAAATAATGTATAATTAAAAATTTGGTGGATTCATAAACGTGTTCGTTTGAAGGATTGTGGAGTAGATTGCTTAGGTGTCTGAGTTTGGTAAGGATTCTTAGGAAGGAATGAGTTGTGTGAAGAAGACAGCACCGTAATCTAACAGGGGCCGGCAAATAGATTTGTTGCTTACACGTAAGAGATCTGAAATGCCGGGCCCTGTTTGGTTTGTCAGAATGTCGTTAGTAACTTTTTCTATATTACAGATTTGACTATTGAGGATATACTCGGGAAGTGGTTAAGATCAAATTGAATTGCGAGGTGATCGGAGCAGAGGCCTAGAATTAGTTTTAGGGAATGGATGAGCAAATGTTGAAGCTGCATAGAATAAGGTCAGTAGTGGTGGATTGATTTTCATTCATTATGAATGTGGGAGGCATAGACATTTTGGATAAATTGGAATTGGAACAAACATTTTGGATTTGACGGAAATTTTTACTATTGACGTTAAAGTCTCCAATTATAAGGGAGTAATCGTATAATGATGCTTTTGTGAAAATTGTGTCTTCAATGATAAAATGGGGATGGATATAAACTAAAAATATGTGAATGGTTATATTATTAAATGGAAGGGTGGAATGGAAACATTCGTTTAAGGGATTTTGATACGGGGAGGGTTGGATTTACCATAAGGGATTGAGGGATGAAAAGCTACTATGGAACCTCTTCGGTGATTGTGATTAGTGATCGAAGAAGGTGTCTGCACACTTCTCCAGATATTAAACAAAAATAGATTTTTAGTTTTTGTTTCAACGAGGAGGCTATTTGAGAGATTTTAATACATTAACATATTTAATGAGAAATTAATTTTACATATATTTATCTACAATAATAATTACAATAATTGCTTGCAATTAAATCTTATCAAAAAATAAATATCTTGATAAGGTTTTATGGACTTAAAAAATGTACCTATAAAACTGAGATATTTTTATATTATTCTACTTAATAAAATGAAATTACATGTAAATAAAACACACTGTGCTTGTTAATATTCCACAGTTTAATAGAGTTGACACTGCAACAATTGTTTCGCTACACAGTAGCTTCATAAGACAGATGATAAGTGATCACTTATCATATTAACAAGTACAGTTTGTGTTATTTACATGTGAATATGGATTTCCACCAAGTCAAAGCCTCTATGATCCAAAATGAAATTAGTTAATACGTTATATGCTGAGCGATTTTTGAAGATTTATTCGATTAAATAAACTTGCTTAAGATAAGAACAAAAAAAAATGGTAATGACTATGATTTGATTCTACAATAAATATCAAAATAATTTATAAAGATAGTAGTAATATTTCACATTGCAGTTTAATTAAATTAAAAGAATAAAAAATAATAATTATTTAATCATTTTCTTTCTAGTTGCTCTACAATTAAATACGTACTTTGTATTACTTCAGAGCAACTAGAAAGAAAATAATTAATTAATTATTTATTTTCTTTTTTATTCTTTTAATCAAAATAATTGTTATTCAAAATTCCGGTTAAGCCAGAATTGCCGTTTAAAACAAAAAATCATTTAAACAAAAATACAATCATTTTCTTATTATTTTAAATGAAAATTCTGGCATGAATGGAAGTTTGATTTTTTTTTGATTAAATAAACTTGCGTTTCGACATACGTTTTATATTATTTTAATAGCATAATTCCATAATAAGCAAGGAAAATGACGATGTCTACGATTTGTCTTAGCAATAAATTCTATAATAATTGTTTTGTTTTTTAAATGAGAACTGTGGCTTAAAATATGGGAAGGATAAAATTAATAAAATTAAAACAAAAAAGTAAAATTAGTTTCATAATTGTAGTTCATAAAATATCAAAAAAAGAAACTCGATAGCCCTGTACAGACAAACACTTTCATTTTATTGTATACACTTAATGTGAATGTAAAAATGTATGTAATTCTCTGAATATTATTTGAATATGTAGAATAGAAAAAATAAATAAATAAATAAATTGGCAGCAAGATATTTTTCTTCTCGATCAAATCAAAAATTTATTAAAACCATAATTAATATAAATAATACAAATGAATATATTTCTGTGTGTCTTGTGAATATTTAATAATTAATTAAAAACATTTATACATATAAATTAACGTATCTACAATCAAAATAAAATCGTGATGATTCACACTTTTGCAGTTATTTAAATTATTAAAATTATATAAATAATGGATGTTTATCAAAAGCTTAGAGTATAAGTAATTTTTGCAGTATTGAAAAGGAGAATGATCGAACTTTAGTGATAATTTTCAGTAGTTTTGCTTATTTAATTTTTAAAGTATGTACTGGTTGTCACATAAGAAAGGTCCAATATCTCAGGAAGTATGAGTCCTAGAGCTTTCAAATAATAATAAAAAAATAATTTTCAAGTTCGCAACTCTTCCGGTAGAGAGCGTAATAAATAGTTGAAAATATAAAATTGATATCATCTAAACTACACTTTTTGAATACATGATGAGTATGTGTAACAAAAATGTTAGACTTTTTTGTCTTACTCTTGAAATAAAGGGTGAGAGAAGGTCCAAATTAGTAACGAGCGAATGTGAAATAACTCTTTTGGTTTTTAATCGATTTTAATGATTTCCATGTCATATAAAAGAACTTATTGTACTGAATAACATTATTGACAAAAATCACAAAAAGGTAGATCATTTTCTCAGTTAGTTACACCTCTTTTTTATTGACAAGTTTACAATAATAATAATAACAAATAAAATATTTTGAAAATGTAAAGGTTTCTTGTCAATCGTCTATCGACCATAAGTCTTTCTGCCTGTCTTATAATTAATTGTCATTATCATCTTTTGCAAATTATTTCGTCGTTGGTCGTCATTGTTAAACTGTCTATTAAATCGATCAGGGTCAATTAATTTGTCTATGTCTTGAAAGAATGTAATGAATTGAAATATTGTTGTGGATGGATTTTTACGGATAGATCTTGTGTTTGGATTGTGCGGGTGGTTGGATTTAGGGTAAATTTTTGGGAGAGGGCTTTGATACGTTGTTCAATAGGAAGGATATTTGTTTGTTCATATAGGAGTGTGTTTGATGGATTATTAATTTTCTTCAAAATTTCAATTGTAATTGTATATGTTTCTTAATAGAAAGAGGGTTAAAAAGTAATAAATTTAATGAAAACCGCAAGTTAATACCTTAATTCTATCACAAGTCATAAATAAAAAAAATATTTAAAATTAATAATTGTAAATGTCATTTGAAAACTTTTTTAGGCTAATAAAATTTATAACAAAAATAAAAAAAATAATTATTTTGTCACCGTTCTATAATTTTAACAATAATTATCTCTTTTTTTTTGCAATGAAATATTTTTTATAATATTGCATATAAGCATTATTCTTTTAAACAATGAATCCTTCTATTAAGAAAATGTACCACGAAGTTACCGCCACTAAGATAATTTCGTTGTACATTTTCTTAACTTTGAGTAACGAAACCAATAGACTTTTTTATACAACTTACTCTTTATTTATTTCCATTATTGTTTTCGAATTCACAGTAATCATTATTAAATTATGTACTTACGTCCTTTTTTCCGTTTGTATTTATATAGGCTAAAAAAATCTAGTATACGCCATATTAGGTTGGTCTGATCAATAATTACGGAAATTGCGGGATTCGATTTTGCTATGTGGATTTCCAGGGCTTCGAGAAAATCCATTTCATTCCCTTTTTCAGCTACATGGGTTACAAAGTATATCTATTCTCTATTCTGTATTGAATTATTTTTTAATTTAAAAACTCTTATATATTCTTTCAATTTAATTTTAAAATTAAGATTCGACTGCCTAATGTAAATTTCGTTACAATCTCAACAAATTAATATATAAATTCCCGATTTACTTAATTAATTTATTGGGGTTTTTGCATTGAACAAAATATTTTATGGCATATTTTATGACTTGATTTAAATGTTATATTTGCTTCTCTTTCTTTAAAATAATTTTTCGTTAACATTTCTGAAAATATTTCTTTAAACAAAACCAATAACTCGTCGTTTTTCCTATGGTTTTTGCATTAAATAAAATATGGATTTATTCAAAATATTTACGTCTTGTTTTTTGAAAGATTTTTTCGTAGAAATCAATGAAAACATTTTTTCTAATGGTTTTTTGCATTGAACAAAATATAGCAGGTTTTAAGGCTTATTTTTTAAAGAATTAAGAAAACAGCAATTTCCACTCCAGCAATAGCAATATATCTATAATTCCTGGCCTTCTTTGATAAAAAAATTATTTAATTTGCCCCATAAATAAAAATCTAAACTGTCGGGTAATTGTAGTGGCCAAGGAAATAAGCATCCCCATAAATTAACCTAACAGGAAAGACTGTATCCAAATAATGTCTTACCCTAGTCGTGACAAAATAATTCAATTTTGTTATTTTTGTTACTGTTATTATTAACCTCAAAAAGTTTTCAGATGACATTTGAAATTATTAGTTTGAAATATTCTTTTATTTATAACTTGTGATAGAATTAAGATATTGACTTGCAGTTTTCACTAAATTTCTTACTTTTTGAGACTAAGAAAAATATATCATTCCATTTGATTTTTTTAAAGGAAATATTATCTACTTTTTTATTGGCGTATACTTATTTTTATTATTGTTGTCAATAATTTTATTCAGTAAGATAAGTTCTTTTGTATAACGTCAAAATCATTAAGGTCGGTTAAAAATTAAAAGAGTTATTTGATATTTGCTCGTTATAAATTTGGACTTTTCCCCACCCTTTATTTCAAGAGTAAGCTAACAAATTCTGTATAATTATTGTTTCATAAACTCATTATGATTTAAAAAAAGGTAATTTTAGAATATCTTAATTAGAACTTTTTTGGGATAAACGTAATATTATATTTTAGACTGTCATTACGCCCTCTATCCAAAGAGTTACAAACTTGAAATTTAATTCCCTCATTTTCTTATAATCAATATTATCAATATTCTTTTTACTTGAAAGCTCTAGTATTCCAGAGATATAGCCGGTGACCTTTTTTGTTTGGATACCCGATATAATCATTTATAAATTTATATTCTCAAATCGTTCTGAATCGTCTCTCAAGAATTTTTAATATTATATCTGGAATACTTAGTTTAATAATGCTATTAAAAATTATTTCATAAATTTCAATTTTAAAAATGAAATTCATTATAAATTAAATAAAATGAAATTTGAAAATAATTAAATAATAACCATTAAATAATTATTTTCCCTTTATCCACTGTAACTTTTTAGTTAAAAAAGTAAGTTTTGTTTGTCCTATTTTTAAGTACTTACAATATCAAAAGTTGGAGTAGCTAAAGGGAAAATAATTAATAATTTTTAATTAATTAATTATTTTCAAATTTCTTTTTATTTCATTTATTTTAAATAACTGCAACCATTTAAATAACACTTTTTTTATAAGTAATATTTATTACTTAAATATGCTTCAACACGAAATAAGTGCGAATTAAATTCAGCATAATAATTATTTCACAAACATTATAAATGATGTAACAATAATTAACAACTGCGTCCCAGAAACCGCACATTTGACATAAAACTAAGTTATAACTCTATAAACCACGATCAATGAGAATTGATTCAAGGAAAGGTAATTACTTTCCTAGAAAGGTGGAAGTATTGGTATTGTAAGCAATGTGAAATAGAACACTTCAGTGGAAACATTAATTTGTAGGGCTAGTCGGCCTATTAAGATACATTTTGAAAAATATCTACGTGAATCATCGTAGCACAATAAAAACGGCTAAAGGTTGATATTTATTGGATAAGCTATTGATTAGCAGTTAGTAAAACCGGAAGTGGCGCAATCTTAGTTAATATTGATGTTGACAGTAATCGTTTCATATATATTATTAAAATATTTTCCTTGATTTTACGTTTATGAAAACACTGTTGGATATTTCAATAATTATTCATAATTAAGGAAAACTGATAATTGGATGCTTTAAACATAATTTATATGTATTTCACGCACGAGGACCTCGATTATTTTAAAAATGCTTATAGTAGAGGAAAATATTTCATTTCGAGTCCAATAATATTGACAACAAAATTAAAATATCTAATTTTGATTTCATAATATTTTCAAAGAATTCATTTTTATATAACTTTTAGTAATTATATAACTATATTATTTCGAATATATAACTTAATTTAAAATAATAAAAATATGTATCCAAAATACTAGGACATTTACAATAGGTATACAAACCTTTGATATTGTATTCTGGAAGGCATTTTAAACTCTGTGGTTTTCAGCTCATCGATGTTGTATTTTGTGTCTCTAGCAGCAGTTTCTTTTTTGCATTAGACATTCTTACCCGAATTTTAGCCATTAGTAGATACTGGTCTGAGTCTATGTTTGTTCCTCTAAACACCCGAGCATCTAGGAGAGTGGATCTATGCCACGCATCAATCAGGATGTGATCGATCTGGTTTATGATTCGCCCATCCGGAGATTTCCAAGTACCCTTGTGAATATTTTTATGATTGAATATGCTGCTAATCATCATATTTCGTAAAGCTCCGTAGTTTATTAGCCTAATCGCTTTATCGTATTAATTTGATGCAGGTTATGCTCTTCTATGGTGGAATAGTAGATAGGCTCCTTACCAATCTTGACATTTAGATCTTCCATGATTATTTTAAAGTCATTTTTGGGCATTCCTCGTAAACTCATTAACTTTGTTCGAAAAACTCATCTTTTGATGATGCTGTTGTTAAAAAATCCCTTTAACACGTATCTTGTAGATTTTCAAACTAATTGCTTTAAAATCTATAATAAACTGTTTGCATTTCTCGTTCACCATAAACCCCGTTCCAAAGTGGTGCCTATTGTGGCCACAGCTGCAGTAGACAGTGTATCAGGTTTTTCGTGATGCCATTTCCTTTTCATATTATTTATTGAATGGCTGCAATATCGGCTCAATAAAAACCCTTAATATTCAAAATATATTTAAATGATAGCTTGCTTATGTCCAAAAAGCTTTCATTTGAATTTACTTAGTTATAGTTATTTAAAGTAGCTAAAGGGAAATTCTTTTTATTTAATTTATTTCAATTATTTAGGTGTTTAGATTATTTTAAATAATAATTTTGTAGGTTTTGGGTATATAAAGTATATGATGCGGAGAATTGGTTGTCGATTATTATGAATGTAGGAGGAGTATGGATGCGGATAAAATTGGAGTTGGAGATGAAATTTGTGAGGCTTCGGGATTTGGATTTATTTAGGTTCATATCTCCGATAATGATCACGTTATTGTATAGAGAGACATTGGTGAAAATGGTATCATAAATTGGAGAATTTGGGTGTATGTAAGGTAAGTTTAGTGTTGCGTATATTCAACGGAATGGGAGGTTTGGTTTTACCGAGCTTTAAGGATGGATGAACAGCAGCTATCGATCTCCTCCGATATTTTTGGTTCTGTAGGGTGGCTGGAATTTAAATTAAGTTACCAAGGGAAAATGGAGAAGTTGTTTTGGATTTAACTAGGAAATTGACATGGATGGGATTATTTTATATATAATTATTAAGGACTAGGGATTTATTGGAAATGGAGTTTATATTGGTGTTTAAGACACCTATGGTTGTATTAGCCATTGTGAATTATTGCGTTTGACTCATTGGATAGGGACTGTGGAGGCGATACTATTGAGGTCCTCTAGGTCAAATATTACTACAAATATTCTGTTTCATAAAAAGGAAAGGTATGTATCTATTTAGAAGGTCTAAATAAACGTATAGAATACAAATGGCAACTTTACAGAGACTTCAGGCAGGCAGACATTTTACTAAAACAAAATTTTAATTGATTCAATAAAAACCTCATATCTGCAAACTCCCATTCAAATATTCTCTCTCAAAATATAGTTTTAGGCTTATGAAATACAAATCACAACTTTACAGGGTTTTCAGACAGGCAGAAGACATTTCATTAAAACAAAAATTTAATAAACTGGATATTCACAAACTTGTATCAGACTATATATCTCATCACTGGATAAAAGCTTGCGGAAACAGCATGGACAAGAAATTAAAAAAAAACTAAGTAAATATAGGAAAATGAGGCAGAAAGACCTCTGGTCGATAGTCCAGACATACTAATAAGTAAATGTATTATATATAAATTTTATTATAATTGTACTATGTAATTGTTTGAATAAAGATGTTTGTTGGAGCCACGCCTACCCGTAACGGGCGTTGGACCCACCCGGGTAATAAACCACGAGTGAGGGGTTATATTTAATTGTAGTAGTTTGTACGAATTATGTAAGTCAAGCAATAGACATCAATGAGTAAACATCTTATTGTGTTATTATTGGAAAAACATCTGGATAAAATCCCAGAAAATCAGAGACCCGGTAACGGAAGTTCTATCTACTGACGACCAGACCAGTGCTGTCATTTTTGTAACACTACGAATAGACGTGTTCAATGACAGATAAATTCCTAATTGGCCTGACTCATTTAAAAATTCACAAATTGCCCAATGCCCCAATGATGATATAAAAGAAGAAGAATACTTCAAAACGTTGATGATGTTGTCAGTACTCCATTCGTGTTTATTCTTAACATGAACATTAAGAATCTTTTGTAAATTTTATTTCGAAAGATTTCGTATTACCTTCCTTTATATACAATTAATTTAATAATTATAATCTAACATAATATAAAAAATAACCAAGTTCCCCTAACCCCCAAATGATGACATACGGGAAGAAGAATATTTCGAAGTGCTCCGTAAGGGCAATAACACTGCCCCTGGTTATGATAACATTCCTTAAATCCCTCTTTAATCATATTCACACTCACACCATAAACATTTTTAATTGCATCTATAGAACAGCTTTCCAAGGAAATAGAAAAATGGTATTATCATCTGCATTCCAAAATCTGGAATGGATAAAACTGAAGTTGACAGCTACCGCCCCATTATGTAACTCCCATTTCTTGGAAAGCTCTTCGAATCGCTCATTAAAATAAAATCATGCATTTCATCAGACTTCATACCCCCATATAAATTCGGCTTCCTCGAAAATCGATCCTCTATCATTCCGCTATCCATTATAACCTCCAACTGCCAGACAATGGGCCTCAAAAAGAACAAATCCGCTATAGTCTTTTTCGACAAAAAGCTTTCGACTCAGTATCGCATCGGGGCCTGCTGTTTAAATGTAATTTGCTCAAGATTCCCTTATACATCATTAATATCCTTACACCTTTCTCTACAACAGATCTCGCCAAATAAAAATCCGACAATCACTTTCTGCTCCTTCTGATTTATTAATAAATTTGGGATCGGCGGTGTTATAGAGGTCGTGTACTAGGAGGTTGTAAAGGATAGATGATTATTAGGTGTTCCCCCCAATAAGGCCTTCCACAAGGTTTCCAATTATCACCTATCCTTTACAACCTCATAGTGCACGAACTCTATAACGATCCCAAATTTATAAATAAATCCGCGTATCCACTTCTATATGCCGACAACGCGGTATTAATAGCACACGCCCCTAACATCCCCAAAGTACTTAGTACTATGCAGGGCTTAATCTTCTTTATACAAACTTGGTTTGCCAAATAGCACATTTCGATAAACCCTAATAAATTCCAACTTTTTATTCAAAATCATCGTCCTAATACGTCTCCCTTTACAATCCTTATAAACAATTACACAATTTGTCTCTCCACTTTCTGTAAATACCTAGGCATTACCTTTGACCTAAAACTTACATTCAAACTCTACTCCATGGTCCTTAAAGTGAAAGCAGAGGGCAGAGCATTTCAGAAGCTTAAGGGGAGATTCTGAACCTGACGCCTGAAGCATGGCTCAACTTTGGGATCTTTTTATCTAAGTCGAGTGAATATTTTGAAATGTGGTTTACAATTTACTACAGATTTTTAGAGAAAAAAAAAGTTGACCCATTTTTTAGGCATCAGATCCAGAACCGCAGGGAATAAACGTGAAAACTGCAGTAAAAAATTATAAAATAATTTGTCGCCCCTTGTTTGATTATGCTGCAATTCTATTCCATAACCCTCATCCCTATATCCTTCGAAATATACAAGTAGCGGAAAGATCAGCCCTCAAAGTGCTAAAAATAAGACACCCCCAAAACCAACTCCATAACCCATCAAACACACTCCTATATGAACAAACAAACACATAGTCCTCTCCCAAAAAATTGCCCTAAATCCAACTACTCGCGACCTTTTACACACTATATGTTTCTCATGCAACCCAAATACAAGAACCATCCCAAAAAATCAATCCAGAACAATATTTCAGTTTATTACATACATTCAAGACATGGAAGACAGTTAAATTGACATTGACGATTTCAAAAGACAGTTTAACAATGACGATCAACGACGAAATAATATGCAAAAAGGACAACGACAAAAATTTAAAAGACAGGCAGGTCGATAGCTTAGCCGATTGACAAGTAACCTTTACATTTTTAAAATATTTTGATTATTCTCATTATTGTCAATTCAAAAAAAAAACTTGTCAATAAAGATATATTTTATTATTATAATAAATAAATATTTTCATAATTTATTCCCAAAAAGTATTATTGACCATAGGTCTTTCTGCTTTTCTTTTTTTCTGTATTTACGGTAATTAGGCCCATTTTGGAGTATAACATGAAACATAAAATATTCCGAATACTTCCAAAGTATTTCGAAAAAAAAAAACAAGAGTTTTTATTTTTTTGCGAAAATATATTAGGAGATACTTGAAAACAATTAACACTTCGTATGCTCTACAGCGTTGCGATATCATAATAAAAATTCGACGTTTCAATTTTCGGTCAACATCATCAATTCTCTTTTTTCTTATGGGCGCTATCTTGGATTTTTACATTTTCAAATATTGATTTTTTTCTCATTACGGTGATGTATCATGTGTTGGGGTGTGGTCTAGCAGTTTGATGGAAATCCAAAAAAATCCTGCATTTGCAAAGAGTGCCCTGGAAATGACAGCTACACTTTTGTTTGACAATTTTTGACATTTCCATTGAATTTCGCTTATCCTGACCTACAGTTCCAAGACTGGTATACATTTATGCCGATTTTAATTGAACAAAAACATAACGCGTTTTTGTTAGAACTTTATTACGCATCGCATCGAAACATACCTTCAGCAGCATTCAGAAAGACAACATCCTGCTCAAATTGTTTTCTGATTCTTCATAGAAATTTAGCTGAGTTTGGTGCATTTTCTAAGCCTATGTGTTCGAAATATTTTATGTTTCAAAACGGCATTATGATATACTCCAGATTGGGTAACTTTTCCCTAATTGAAGCGACCTTGTATATTTTTAAATAACCGAGATTCCCATGTTTGGGCACCCTGTATATATGATGGGGAGTTTGATGTTACCCGATGGAAGTGAATGAACCGTTATAATATACTTTGAATTAATTAAGCATTAAAATTATGATTCGCGGTTGTGCTACGGAGGAATAATCCTACATATAAACTCAATGGTTATACAAATAAATTAGATTTATTTGAACAATTTATTTGTAGTTTGTGATTTTTATAGCTTTTCCTTAGCCGGATCCATTGTATTGATATATTCTATTCACATTCATTAGTATGAAAAAAAAATGTTATTTTTACTCATTTCTGCTTTGGTTAAATTTGTTAGAGCGTAGCAAACTTAAATATTTATTTCATTAAATCATTAATTCATATATACAAAAATGTATATTCGGAATTCCAATTGGAGTGCTGGGGTTTCCCAGGTAACTCTCGTTGGCACTCCGCCTGTGGCCAAAGAATTATGACTTAACATATAGTTACGAGGGGAATCACAATGCGCCCGATGTGTGATCTAAATGGGCGTAGTATAATTATACAGGGTGTTCCATTTAAAATTTTAAAGTTGATGTTATTTCTGCGCAAATTAAGAGTTACAATAAGTCGAACGATATGGAATTATTCACAATTGTATGCCATGTTCCAATTTTCATATTTGCATATAAATTGTCCAAGAGATACTACGTGTCTTCCTTTTCCGTTTGATAAATAGTGGAAACTGCTGTCATATTTATTGAAATGCTAATGCTTTGAAGTGCCGTGCTCAGAAAGGAAGCTCTACAAAAATTAGGGTTCATATATACACACTGATTTGCAGATCCTTACTGGATTACGCCTTCGTTCTGTTCGCAAAAAAATAATAATATAATAATAAATAATAAATGTTTATTACAGTAACACCATTTGTACATAAATAAAGAATTACATAACATACAGCTTAATGATAACTATAATATAAAATCAAATTTACAAAGAAAATAAAACGATACAATATATAATTGAAATAAGCACGATTCATTTGGCTTAAAGAAGAAAGGGACGAGCAATACAGAGTAAGAAATATAACATATTACTACATTTATTTCGATCATTCAGAAATTACTAACGAAATGCCTTCGTATGATTTTGACAACATTGATAAAGATGTAATTCATACCTTACATCATTGTCAAAGTTGTCAAAACCATTTTATTCATCAGAAATATTTAATTAAAAAAAATAACGGGATAGATTAGAACAGAATCAGGAAGATAACAAATTTCATTCAAATTATGTTAGAGAATTCAACAACTAACGTAATTTTTCTCATAAATTTTGAACAAAATCAATAGAACTTACAATAAAATCCCCATTTGTATAATGTTAAAACATAAGTTATTTATATACTGAAATTGTTTTCTATCAATTGTAATTAATATATGTTTCACCAATTGGTTGTTTTGAATATTTACTTTATATTTTTATGTATACTTCAAACATGTTCTCGCGTCAAGTTATAAGCAAAAATATTTTGTTACTTATTTTTTTAATAAAAATTAACCAATAAACCACGCTAGAAAAAAATTGTAACACCTTTTCTGGCTGCCTTGTATATTAGAGAGGAGAGAATTAATATTTATTTACACCACAATTGGTCGTCAAATTTATAATTAAAATAAAATGTAAAATTATATTTATGGAGACTTTCTTCTTCTCTTAAAATGTTTAAAATCAAAAAAAAAGCCCTGTGCAATAATTAAAAGCAAATATCGTCGAAGCAGTAATAAAAAAATAAAAAAAAAGTGATACGAAGTACAAAACAAAACGACAGTTTTTTATTTATTTTAAAAATTAAACAAATATTTTAAAACAAATAAAAAACTGTAATTTTTTATACAAAATAAAAATTTAATTTAATTTATTTTAATTTTATTTTAAAAATTAAATAAATATTTTAAAACAAATAAAAAAACTGTAATTTTTTAGACAAAGTAAAAATTTAATATGTGAACCAAATAAGATGATCTTTATTTATACTATACATAATGTATTTAAAAATGTTTTATCAAGTGTTAAGTGAGAAAGCTATTCAAGAAATACATAACAATTTAGCAATAATAAGAAGCTAGATTACAACGTTATGTGTAGGAATACAAAAAATCAATAAATAACAGTATTAAAAGCACATGATTGGCGAATCACTTAACAATCACAGGATATCATAAGGGGGAGACTAAACCATTCCACTTTTACCAAAAAGTTGATGTGGGTAATCCCCTCACGATACAACCAGCGCGAGATCAACAACACCGACAACATCATTAGTGTTGGAATCTCCACTAATTGGCTTTTGTTTATCTGAATATGTAATGACACATTTGTCAAATTCAAATTGGATCAGCTTGAAAATGGCTGTATATACTTCGTACCCAAATTAAATTTATGTAACAAGATAATAAAAATAATAAAAAAAAAACTACTAAAACTTAAGCTGTCTCAACTTACCTACATTCAGCTTCAAAAGTCTGTTATACTAAACACCACAGCAATAGTTCGTTCACACCTCAATCTCGCTCTATAATCACTGGTCACTTGTTTTTAAACATTTACTGACCGTCAATTAAAGGGACGTGCTGAAGCAAATATTTTATTGATGTGAAACAGCAGGTGTATATTATGTATTGCAATGTCTGGCGGGGTATTTGCCCGAGAAGTAGTTGTTTTAATGTGCATTTGTTTTAAAATTTTTGAAATCATTTTTATTTAATATATTTTATTTGTTTTTATAATTTACAAACTTGGATGTAAATAAAAAGTAAAAGGTGTTTCGTTTATTGAAATTTATAGCAAATTATTTTATTACAAAAAATATGTTAAAATATAATTTTTGATCCCTACTTGAATACGCAGCTATCCTATAATTACCCCTATTAAACAGAGACTTGAAACCCTTTCCTTAAAATTCGCTATAAATCCCTACATAGCTCCAATTATCAATCACCTCTGCATCCCACGTAACCCGAATATTAATCCTAGATATACCCATCCCTTATTAACAATTCATCAATTCATCTCACTAAAGTCTGAGAACTTAGACAATGACGTTAGCAATCATGACGATTAACTAAAACGACAAGAACTGGACAGAGACAGGCAGAAAGACCGACGGTCGATAGCCATTTTCTGTGGTCTAACAATGTGTAAATGATTGTATGTATATGTATTATAAAATTATATAATGTAATACTCAGAAATAAAGATTTTCAATATATATAATTTTTGTAATAATAAACACAATTTCATGAAAAAAAAAACAATATTTTATTATTATTTTATATAAAAGTGATATTTTTTATCGTGGAGCTTCTACTTCATTAAAATATTTAAATATATATTTTGAAAGTAATTAATTTCATATTTAACGCTTTCATTGTTACAATGTCACGTAAGTAATAGAATAAATATCGATTGAAACAACTACTTTCCGACAAATACCCCATTGGACATTGTATTACGGAATGGACATTTTCTGTCACAATCATTTTTATTGTGAATTTATTAATATACATAATATTAAATATATATTAAATTATAATTTAAATGGCCCTTAGTTTTTTAGCCGGCAGTCCTTGTCATTTGTGTCGTAAGTCACTTAATTAATTTATCATGTGTGATGATATGAATTAATAATAATAAACTTTATTACCCAACAGACAAAATAGCCTAATTACAGAGTAATTAACAAAAAAATCAATATGAAACATTAATAATAACAAATATAAAAATATTTAAAACTAAATATAGGATCAAAAAGAGTGCAATATATATAAATACAAAAATGGAAATCAAAAAATGCAATGCAGAGTACAGAAGATTCGCTCAAACACGTACCAGCAACGATTTGAACTCTCTCAAACTGCAACAAAATATATCACAATCAAGAAAGAGAGCTCAAGTATACTGGTATGTGCATTACATATGAAAAATTGTGTGGAATGCCTACTATATAAGCGAGGGATATTAAAGTTGATTCTATAAAGTAAATCCGGACAGTCAATCATATTATGAATAAGTTTAAACAAAAATAGCTGACCCAAACTATCTCTGCGTACTGATAGTGACACAGCTCCAAATTTACATAAAAGCAAATCATTATTAAAACCCTGGGGAGGATAATAACCAAATTGCACAAACCATAGATATTTATAGAATCTACGTTGAATGTTCTCAATAGATCGCTGATGTATGTGATATAAAGGATTCCATATCAAGGATCCGCATTCGAGTATCGAACGTACATATGAATTGAATAAACAAATTAAGGAATAAATATTTTTTAATTCCTTGGTATTTCGCATAACGAATCCAAGAGATTTATTAGCTTTGCAAATGATTGAATTATAATGTTCTCTAAAAGTAAATTTGGAATCGAAAATGTTGCCAAGATCCTTGCATGTTGACAGATTTTCTAATGATTTATTATCTATAGTATACGTGAACGGAATCGAAAGCTTTTTGTGTGAATACGTAACTACTTTACACTTAGTGTAGTTAAATTCAGAGACAGATTGTTAATGGAGCACCATGTGAAGATTCTAACAATTTGCAAATGTAAACAGTCTGTAAGTGAATAATAAATTTAACGTACCCGTTATTCTTATCTTCACAAGCTATGCGAGTTTTATAAAACAAAATATGGGACTATTCCGTATAGAAAATGTTAAGTTTAACGTGTATGTTATTAATTAATTTCACAATCTATGTATCATAAATCTACTAACAAAAGCTGCTTAGATGATGATAAAAAATAACGTAAACGTTAAATTAATATTTCTTTTACAGAATAGCGATGATAATTAAAATAGAATATTCTGAATATATATTTACGATTTCAGTACATTAACAACTAAGAACAAATTATAATAAAAACATGTATATAAAAAATATAAAATTAATAATATAATTTTTATAAATGATACCAATCAAGTATAAATATACTTTTATCATGAAATTATAAAATAACTTATAAGTAAAATTTGACATTTCAGGTATGGAATAGCCCTGTCGTTGTTATAGTATAAAGTAAAAAAGGATTTTCTGTTAACAAATAAAATGAATAACATTGGTGAATTTTGGGCTGTATTATTTTTCATATCTGGTAAATGCGGCGTGTGCTAACCGCACTGCACTTAGAACTCATTAGATTCCTTGTGTCTCCTACCGCTACGGATTGCTCATCCTCGGTACAATGAACTCACTTTGTCTAGGTTGTCAGTAAAGCTGGAGTGGGTCTGGGTACTCGCCCAGTATAGTATCGATTCTCTTGTTCACAAGAGAGTTGTGATTCACTGAGAATATGTTGAGTAGTGTTTCATATCAAACCCTCTGCGGAGATTTAAACCGCGATAACTGTTTACAATGGCAATTTAACCTGGTATTTATACTAATATTTCGTAAATATTCTCTTTTGTTGGCTGTATACACCAACAAAAGGGAATATCTGAATATCAAAATGACTGACTGCAATCACAATGTTTTCAAAATCTCATGAGTATATGACGTGTAATATTTTGCTAATTGTAAAGTGATTTCCACTTTATAAAGCTAACTCTTTCTACTAAGTTGCAACATTAACCTTGTTATTGTTTTTTTTTTAGTATAAAATATTGTAAATTTCTTCATTTTTTCTTATACAAATTTAAATCCTTATTGGAACTCGCTTCCCATTATGTTTTATTTACTTTTTTGTTATCCCGAAAATAATTAGGATGTAAAAAGTGGAAACAATAATGAGGAGGAAGGAGGGAAAATAATACTTGTCATTGAAGGATTGCTTGTATGAAAAATGTTTGTAGAAATAATATTTTAACCAGTTCTGCTTCCTGTATTTAACCATCAAATTTCATTTTGATGTTTTAATTTATTGTGAAGAATAAAAGTTACATGTTTTCTCACAATGGCTTACTTACTTTAAAAGTTAGTATTGCTTTATTTAAAAACTGTGCTCATGATCATCAATTGTGTGAAGATCTCATATTAAAATAAATCTTTTGAGTTTTGCTTCCAGAGAGTAATCGGCATATTTTCAGGAACCTTTTCTTTCATATACTCGTGGAATTTTCTAAAAGAACATAAAATTAGAAAAGGTATACTTTGCACCAAATTCTGGAAATAATATCGGAATACTTTACACCAAACCACTGCTGCAAAGTAGCCCCACGTACAACAGAAATGTGCATATGTACAGGATGTCCCATTTCCGAGGATTTCTTCAAGTACCATTTATATTAAAGATTGGAAAAATCCAATACATGTTTGAATTTTAGTACTAATGTCATGTACCGTATTAAAATTTGTCAATCTTCAATTAGTTATACGCCAAAATCAAATTTTGTCAATTTAGAAATATTAAGATAACATCTTTATTTGAAAAGATATTTACTTGCACTAAAAACACTTTTTTGGTAGAATACGCGGATGTTCTTAGATTTTGTCTTAAGTTTCAAATTTCTGAGATATAATATAAAAGCGTATTTTTTTAAATGCAAATCATAGTAGGCTGCGACTTAAAATATTTTTTTGCTTTTAAAATATATATAATTTATAATAATTTTATTTAATCTCATTTGTTTATTTTAAGTTTTTAGATTTTTTACACTATATATTTTATTTTATCAAGTAAGCCATGTTTAAAAACATATGAAACATTTACGTGTAAACCAACAACAGCAATAAAAACGTAAACAAACTTTTATACTTTGTTAATAAAAAATATAAAATTTATTTATGGTATATTAAGTATTTACTGTTTTTCGTTCATTTATTCATTCATTTGTTTCATTAAATAAACACATATTTATTGTTGATTATAATTAATTTATATTTATGTATGGCCTACGTTATATATCATGCAAAATAATATAAAAATTTAAAACGCTTAAAAACGCGCAATTATTTAAAGCCAACTACGATTTACATTTAAAAAATATAACTATATTAAGACAATAGTATATTGTACAACGAGCATATAATGATGGCTATTAATCACGAGGACGAAGTTTGCGAAACGAGCCGTAGGCGAGTGAAGTAAGTCGTTCAAGTGATTATTCCTTAAATATCAAGTTGCTATCAAACAAAATAACTATATCTTTAAATTACAACACTCTATCAAGGATGGATCGGTTTATAGAATAATCGCTAGATTTATTCCTTGAGAAAGATATGATCTTATGCTTCTTACTATTTAGAGGCAAATTATTTGAACTACACTATCGCCGAATGTTTTATAGTTCTGAGATCATCTACAAATAAAAGTCAATATGATATTTTTAAGGCCGTTAACAAGTTGTTTATTATTCTCTAAATTATCTAATTTTGGATTTTCAACATTATTGTGCAAGCTAATTCATGGGTATTTGGACCGAAAGCACCTTTTGTGGAATATGGTGGATACATTTATAAATGAGGTTGTAAACTGTATTGATGTCGAGTTTACAACCTCATTTATAAATGTATCCACCATATTCCACGAAAAGGTGCTTTCGATCTAAATTAGCTTGCACAAAAATGTTGAAAATCCAAACGTAGATAATTTAGAGAGGAATAAACAACTTGTTAAAGGCCTTAAAATATCAGTAAACGTGACATCAATTTGCATCTAGCGATAGAGATAATTCAATAACAGTTATGTATATGATATTAGATTAGTAAGAGTGGATCGTTTATAGAGCCAAACGATCATTAAATCCATGTTAGTTTTCAACTAGGTGCAAGATGATGAGGCCGCGAAATATGAATTCGAACCACTTTGATAGATGATCATTATAATTGATAAATTATTAATATTTATATTGCTATGTTATAAAAGCTCACATACACACGAACAAATATCTTCGATAATAAATAAAGGTGGTGTGTGAATGCGAAGTAATATTTAATAAGATTTTATAAATATTTATTTATAGAGTTGTTGACATTTCCAATATATTTGTAACTTATGTCATTGAAATTTCATAAATTTTTATTTTATTATAAGCTCTATTCATTTTCTCTAAAATATCTAAAGAATAATACGACTTTTCTGACAAGCGTCTAATGTTTCAACGGCCATATGAAAAATATTTTTTTACTTCAATTTCTCCTAGAAATTAAAAAAATGGACCACTCTACCTGATGATTGTCTCTCCTACTCACATTATATAAGCTTTTGATAATATGTATGTAATCTAAAAAGCTCTCGTTTTCTTTATGAAAATGTAAATTCATTAAGTGCAACTTTACTCAAAGCGTTTTTTATTTTATTTTTTGTCAATGTTTTTGCAATTGTTAATGTTATTGAAAAAATATTTTAAATGAAAGTTGAATACCTTGAAAACCATAATATTTTTTATTGTATGACTTTTTATTGTAACAATATTAGTTTAAAAGTTATCAGTAAAAAAGTCCTATTTATATAATTTTCCTGAAAATTTCACAAAGCATCAACTTCAAAATTACAAAAATATCATGCTAAAACGTTTGTTATATTTCCGTAATGAATCTACGGTGGAAATTCATAAAGTAGACACGAATATAAATTCGACATAAAAGAAAATTGAACATTTGAGAAAATTAAGAAACTCTTATAAGGAAAGAAATTACAAAATTGATTGTATCCTTCATCTAGAAAATGTTGCTTCAATTTTGAAAGACACTAACAATAAATTATTTGGATGAACGCACTGAAGAAAGTGCTATGGTGGACACACCACAATTTATTTATCATAATGTAATTATAATTAAATTAAATAATCATTATCGAATTAATTGATAAATAATTCAAATAAATATTTGACAAATAAATTAAATAAATAATGAAAATAATTAATAGATTATTGTTAGATTTTCACGAATTTAAATAAAAAGTGCGAAGTAAAGTTATTAGTTCTTTGACGAATAATTTGATTTCATGTTTCACGTAACTCAATCAATCAATTAAAATTATTTCCTATTTAGCTACTACGACTTTTTCGGCTTAAATTACGTAAGTACTATAAAAGCAAATATCCATTGAAACAATTACCTTTCTTGCCTATATTAGTTACTGCGACTTTTTGTATTATATAATAGGGCTCATTCTATAAGATAAAAGTTGAGTTTAATGTTTACGTTAACTTTTATCATCACTATCTAAGCAGCTTTTATAATATATATATATATATATTCCTGAATGTGAAATTAATTAATAACGTACACGTTAAATTTAACAATATCCCGTACGTAATAGCCCCAAATATGTTATTGTTATGGAATAAGAAGTGTTCATTATACAATATTGTATAACGCAAAAAGCTGCAGTAGCTACAAAGGAAATTATTAATTATTTCCAAATTGTTTTTATTTAATTTATTTAAATAACCGTGACCAAATAAATAAATATTATTTTATATTATTATTAAATATTTTATTTTAAGACATTTTTGTTAATTTATTACACAGTGTTTATTTATAATATTTTGAATTAACTTAAAAAAATTAATTTAAAAAAAAATCTTATTAGATGTAATATTGTTTATGATCGTTTATATTTTCTTTTCTTTTATGGATACTTCTACTTCGTTATATATTTTTAAATTAAATAATGAAAAACATTTGTAAACTTTGTTTTGTATAACATTTTCATTTGCAACTGTGACTGTTATTTCGGCAAATTGCGCTTGGCATTATCAAACATGAAGTGTTTAACAATTTTGACATTGTAGTAATGAATACAAAAATGGGAATTAAAACCGGGTAGGATATAGGTCAATATTTTGTTAGTCTATCTTCTTCTAGTGATTTTTTTATTATTCTTTACGGAATCTCCGTTTTAAAATATACATTTCGTTTACAAAAGACGAATAAATAAAATCCAAATTCTAATTAGTGCATTGAATCCCAAATGGTTCAATAAAACCTTAATATTAAGGTAATATTTAATTTAATAATTAGTTGATTATGTTTTAACAGAATTCCATTAAATTTGGTATCAATAATTTATCTTGTTTTCAAAGTTTTGAAACTAAAAACGGATTCAATGGTGGTGGGGAGGGGCGACGATTGCCCTCCAAGATATTTTCAAAAGAGATTTTTTAACGGTTAAGGTTGCGGTTTAGTAGAAAGAGATAGCTATATAGCAAAATGGTAATAATCGTTTGAAAAAAGAGCCATTCTTTTGGATTTAACAATATGAATATGTATTTACATTTTTTATCTACCAAGTATAAAGTATCGGTCTAAATAAAAAAATAAATCGCTAATTTTAGTGTATTACGTCAGTTTACTAGTTCAAGTTACAAAAGAACATGGCGAGATATAATGAAATTAACAGGTCATGTCTGCTATGTTATTTAAATGCAGAATTTAGTGAAATCCTTTAAATTTTCATTACACAAGTTTCTATTAGCAAAAATATAATTTGAAAGTTGCTATAAATTTAATTAATTTTATTGTTTCTTTACAATTATTTTTCACGCAAACTAAACATTAAAATAAGTTTTAATTTATTTGATGAAAATCCTGCTTATTTTAAGATTACTTTAATGTATAATACAATATTGTTCATTGATCACAACAACAATCTAACTCTAATTAGTAATTGCTAATATTTATATAGCTAAACCGCACCCTTAAAGAGATAACAGTTGCAAACCTACCAAATCGCGACTTTTTACTGTTTGTGGCAAATTTTGACAATCGAAGCCCCCGCATTTTCCAACAAAAAAAACTCCTTGTGGATTCGCCCCTGAAATATACAGTGTGCCCCATTTAAAATTCGTGTCATTTTTTTTTAAATGAAGAGTAAGGAAAAGAAAGAATTTACCAATTTTAATTATTTAAATGTTCCAAATTTTATGTTTGCACCATTTATGAGATATGAGCTACACAGGGCTCGAGGAAATAGACAGACCTCGAGCCGTGTGTAGCCTAATATTTCTCTCAGAGAAGTATTCCTTTACCCAACATTTGTAAAGCGTGCGTAAAACAGGCTTACGCCGAATACGTTGAAAATCATCCTGTACGAGAAAGTGGAAGCTGCGTTAATTAAGTGTTAACTTATTAATAATTGGTAAAACAAAGTTGAAAAAGATTTTTATTTACAAGTGCTTTTAAGACGTACTACAAAATCATTGCATACACTACAAAAAAGTAAGTGCTAATTATAAATATTAAATTATGATTTTATATCATTTAACCAACGTTTTTTTGGTTGTGGTGTAATTCGTTTACGCACGCCAGGATTATTTATAAAAAAAAACGCTGTGTTTAAATATATTTCTTTTAAGTACTTACGTTATGTAAGTCAAAAGTACAGTAGTTTTAATGTTTATTAAATTATTATTATTATTTTTTTCAAATTTGTTTTTACTTACATTTTATTAATAATTATTGATTGAATTAGAGCAATGTTTTCGAAAATAAAATATTGTATTTTAAATAACAATAAATGTAGTTTATTTTTAAAATACATTTTGTTTCGATATAACTACGTTTTATTAAATTGTTTTATTAAGAAACACTGGTTTGGTTGTGGTATAAGCCAATGTCCGGATCATTTATCAAAAAACGATTTGTTTAAATGTAAATATATTAGTCTAGTACTTGAACTAAGGATCCAACCGTTAAATATTAATGAAAACTCTTTTAATTTTGTGAAAAGACAATCACTGTCAGTTTTATATTGACGCATTAACGACATCAAAACTGAAGTCACGAAATAACTTTCAGTTATTTATATATATATATATATATATATATATATAAATAAATAAATCTTTATTGGCAGATTATTTTTAACAAAGTAATAATAATAAATAAATACAATAAATAACTTAAAAATAAATTCTTCTGCCAATTGGCTATCGACCGTTGGTCTTTCCGCCTGTTATTTTTTTATTTTCTTAAAAGCAGGGCTTTGGAATTGGATTGAGCAATCAATTCCGACTCTAAACTCTACTTCTAACTAATTAGATATTATCTGTTGCTAGCCAATTAGCATTAGATTTTATGCCGACCAAGACTATGTCCGACTCTAGTCAAAATCCAAAAACAATAATATATATATATTATAGATAAATAATATAAGGCTATCTGCAGACACGTGTTTCGGGATTTGATCCCTCGTCAGTACCACGCACCGTCACCTCTGAGATTCTCGATGTAAGGCACAGCTGTACTGACGAGGGATCAAATTCTGAAACACGTGTCTGCAGATAGCCTTATATTACGTAACTTTTATCTTATTTTTAATTTTTTTGTTTTTTTGCAATAAATATTTTCGATTCAAAAATTGTTGCATTATGCAATTGTTATTGTTATGTAACAGCAAATGTCTATTATTAGACATTTGTTAAAGTATTTACGTAACATAAATCATTATGTCACAGTAGCAAAAAGAGAAAATAATTTATTAATTAATTATTTTCAAATTCTTTTCATTTAATTTATTTAAATAGTTGTGACCAAGTGAATAAATCCTTTTTCTATTATTAATTACTTTTAAAGTGTGTTTTATATAATACTTTTATATTTAATTGTGACTGCAGTTTTTGGAAATTCATCTTGCTACGAATACAATTTCGACATTACAGGTGATAATGTTATTGTATTCATCTATATTTACCGCTGTTTTATAATCACTGTCAGTTTGATAATGACGGAATAACGACTAGTTAAATAGACTAGTCACTAAATAAGTTGCAGTTTTACAGAAACACTTCTAGACCCAGTTGCACCAACATCATTAATTAAATTAATCAATTCTAATTACCTAATCATTGAATAAGTATTAATTACGAGTCGAATCTATTTGGGTTTCACCAACAAATTCTTAATTTAGATTAAGCAATATTGTATTAAATCGGATAACATTGCATAATGCAAAGCTATGATTGGTGGATTTCCATGCAGCTGTCATATGATTGTAAATATCTTGTTTTTTTTTTATTTGTCCATATTGTTTTCATATCTGAATTAACGTGGATATTAAAAATCTGTGAATTTTGCGCTGATAGATAAAGAATTACTTCTAGATATAATATATTTTTTTTTATTGTTGGGTTTTCCGAAGAAAAGCGGTGTGTTGATTTTTCTTTTAGGAAAAGCGTTACCTTGTAAGAGTAATTTTTTATTGATAGTCGAGCGACTAAATGGCTGGGGCGAGACATTTACACAGGCGCAAAAACGTCACTTCCCAATTCCGAGATTTCCAGGTACCTGGTCCGACCTCGAAAAAGGGATCGGATGAAAAGTCACTAAATGGGAAATCCCATTGGATTTGCTCTATTCGAGGAACTCCACTTTCGCGCGGGTATAATGAATACCCCCACCGCATATACGCGCTACAGGGGGTTGACCTGCATTCCTCATTCTGGGTAGATGATTATTCCATTGTTCTGTCACGTACGGAACCTAAAACGGTCGGTCGATGTTTTTCCGTCTTATAGATGATGGTTTCGGATTCGAAAATATCATCAAAACCGAGAAGGTATATTATAAAATAAAAAAAAAGTTTAATTCGAATTAACATGGCTAATCACACAAATATCTATAATTAGTTAATTCAAATTAGCGCTAATTTAACCTAGTCTTAAAAAGTGTTTCCGGAAACCTATAATTAGTTAATTCGAATTAGCGCTAATTTAAGTTAGTGCAACTCAAATCCAAATAATTAGAAGTAAGGATTAAGGATTTTGGAGCTCATATGCCGCACCCACTTAGGCCAAACTTTAGGCCCATTGTGGTACCTTCCTCCTAGTGGCTAGACCCACTCTGTGGATCTGGCGATATCCAGTATCTCTTCATAGGTCATTTTCTACTGGAACCCTCAACTAGTTTGGGGACTCTCCCTGCCCATGGGACGTCTTTTCCTTGACAGCGCTGGACATTCATGAAGGATGTATCTTGCCGTCTCCTCTTCTTCATTATACCCTCCGCATAGTTCCTCCTCATATTACCTAGTCTTGAAAAGTGTTTTCGGAAGCCGTAGTGACCAGTAGTCTCAGAAGCTTTCCCGCCTCTTTACAGTTTGGTTTGGGGAGGTGAGTTTTCGTTTGACTGCATGTTGTTAGATTTCTCTATCTTTCCTCATGTTTCTTTAGGTTAAATGATTGCATTAGTTTTTCTAAGGCTCTGGGTGTGAGTTCTCTCTATATTTTGCCTGTTAGTTTTGATGCTTTTGTAGCCCACTACACTTATCGGCAATGATGTTGCATTTATTGTCCCTGTTGTGGCTATTAACCCACATCAGTGCTATCAAGTTGTTTTCCGCTGCCTTATTTAGCCTTTCCACACACTTTTGTGTCAGTGTTGAGATTATATTTAGTTTTTTTAGTGCTGACAGAGCATCTTTGCTGTCGGTGGCTATGTTGATATCGGATGTCATGCTCCTTAATATAGGTTTTTATAATTATATTGGTGCTCTCCATAATTCTACAGATTTCCGTCTGCGTTGCAGTAGCATGTATATCCAGTGGCACCGAGCGGCTGATGACGCACTGAGCACACACACACAGCCAGCTCCACAGCCTGAGGATGTCTTTGGCCTATCAGTGTAGATTGGGTTAGTGTGGAATATGCTTTTGCTCGAGTTTACTGAATACTTCTTTTAAAAGTTGTATATGAGTATGGTTTGGTCTAACTTGACCTCCATCTTGGGGCCCCACGTTAGGATCCGTATGTGTTTCTCCTTTAGGTTCAGTCTTGACCATGTGTTCATTGCTTGGAGCCTTTCAGCCGCCAGCCTAGCTAATTCTTTAATGTGCAAATCAATTGGTGGTAAGCAGAGTAGTGTTTCCATAGTCGCCGTCAACATTGTCTTAAAAGCGTCTGTGGTGTACTCCAACTTCCTTTAACTTCCAAATGAAACACAATATTTTGAGATAGAACTTTATTAATCGCTGTTCAAATTAACACTGTCCTCTGCGCTTATCGCGCTCCGTTTTATCAACTAAAAAACACAGGTACAAAAAAAGGCAATACAAAATCTATTTTAATATTCTAATACAAATACACCTCAGCTTCTAATATGCACATACAGGCCAGCCTCTGAATATGGTTAAGTGTGGCGCTGCCATCCTTTTATTTGTACGAGGTCACCACATTATCGCTCCGTACTCGAGAATTGGCCTTACTATGGCAATGTAAATCCATAGAGCAATTTTGAGGGAGAGCCCCTAGGTTATGCCTATGGCTTTCTTGCATTGTCAAAAAGCTATTTTTGCCATTTCAGTTTTCCGCTTTATGTGGCTAGCCCCATTTAGCTTTGAGTCCATAAGGATACCTCTTTAGCCAGGGTTAGTCTTGTATTGAATAACTTTAGGTAGTGCCATCATGTCAGTTTTATGTTTCTTTTTAAATAATACTACCTCTATTTTAGTAGTGTTAACTGTGAGTGTTTTCATGTTGCATCAACCCTCTATATTAAGTGCTTCCTGCATCCTATTACATGGAAATTTTTTGTGTTTCCCATTGAGTAAAATGGCGATGTCATCTGCTTATTCTACAGTGTAGAATCCTTGATTATTGAGTTTTCTTATCAGTTCGTTCACCAGTAATGACCTCTGGAGAGGTGACAGTACACCTTCCTGTAGGCACTCCCTGGTGACTTGAGCATGAATGTCCGCGTCGGGTAGGGTTAAAATCATCTACCTACTATTTAGTAAATTGCCTATCCATAGCATGCCATCAATTTCAGCTGTCTTTATCTATATTTGTGTAAGATGCCTTATTAAAGGCACCTTCAATATCGATGAATATTCCCAATGTGGACATCTTTTTAGTTAGTGATTATTCTATTTTCGTTACCACCGCATGCAACGCCTATTCTGTTCCTTTCCCTGCTGTGTATGCATGCTAGTGCATAGTGTATAGTCTTTAATATGTCGATCACATAATTTTTCCATCGTTTTCAATAGAATCGATGAAAGACTTATTGGTTTGAATGTATTCGCGTCCATGTAGTCGTTTTTGCAGGATTTTGGGATGAATATAACCCTCGTTTTCCTCCATGATGTTGAGATGTAGCCATGAGTAAGACAACTCTTGTATATAAAATGTACATTATGTATCATTATTTCCCGTGCCCGTTGTAATAAAGCAGGATATATGCCGTCTGGCTTCGGAAGTTTGTACAGGTTGAATGACTGTATAGTAGATTCTATTATTTCTTTCACCGTCACTTCCGTGGCCAGTTATTCGCAAGCCGTTTTTCTTTCTTTAGGGGTTTCCATTATACTTATATGTTGGCATATTGTCATCTAGGATAATACTATCCAGAAAGTGCGTTTTCAACATTATCTCGAGAGTTTCGGTCTCACATGCACTGTACTTGCTGTACTCTTTTCTTATCTTACCCAAGTAATGAGGTTCCTTGAATAGTACCCTCTTTAGTCTGGCTGCCCTACTAGTGGATTCTATGTCTCCACAGTACTGTCTTCATGCCAGTCTTTGTTTTTTCATTACTTCATTTTTGTATTTGTATTGGTGAGTTTTGTAGATGTCCTAATCTTCTTTGATTCTCTTACTCTTTTCTCTGTTGGCTATTTTTGTCATTATTTCTAGATTCTTATTCCACCACAATGTTTGCCTTCCTTTCTTGGACATCTGATTGGGCAGGATAGGCCTTCAGGGTTACCCGTGTTAGTTCTTCTGTAGTCGTGTCAATTTCTTCAGAGTTCCCGAAATGGTATTTGAAATTCAGTGTGTCTAGAGAGTTACTCTATATACATCTCTGTTAATTTTTTAAGATTCCTGTGATTTGATGATGTTGCTTTTATCTAATTCTACATTGAATGTCAGCCATCTATGATCTGACATTGTTTCTTCATTATGTACAGCTCATTTCGATAACGTAATTATTTTTCCATCGTTTTCAAATCCTGTCTTATAGCATTTATAAATGTTGGCTCGTTACCTTTATTTATTATATTTAGTGAAGTTCACAATGTGCACTGACGTCGCGTCCGATTATTAAATCTTTTTTGCCTACCTCACAATACGTTACTAACTTCGACATCTCATGAGTAGGTGAGAAATTTTGTGTGTCATGCGGTAGTTATGCTGATGCTATGTGTAATTCGTTTTGCAATCTGACTACTGTCATGCTTACACAGGTCAGATTCAGTACAAGAGGTATATGCAGATTCTTGGCCTGCTTGTCATATATCACATTACGAGGCAGTCCTCTGAACCCAGCTATTCTGGTTCTGAGCACCCTTGGTTCCTGTATCAGTGCAATGGTGGTTTTATTTTCATGTAAGTATTTGTGGTTACCGTCAATCTGCAATGCTGTGTTTCTGATTCATCTTGTTAGTAAAATATGTTCAGTGTTAGTTATGTTTACGTGGTGTAGAATAAATTGTAAGCTACGCTTACTTTGTTTTGTGTTTCCCCTGATTAGTTGTTTGGTTGGGTTCCTTGGGGGAAACGCTATGTGTTGTGGTGAGCTTTATGTGCTAGAGGTGGAGAGGTTCTCCTTTATCTCCACCGCTATTTCCGCCATCACCACTTTTGGATTTGGGACCATAATCATGTAGTCTTCCGCGCTTGAGTTGCTTATATCTTCTTTATTTTCCTCCGTTGCGTCCGATTAGGCCCTCAGATTTGAGTGTGTTTTGGGGTCTGGGGAGGAGGCATCACTTCCTTTATCTTCTTAACCTCCTCTTCTTCCTTCCGTCCTATTTTAAGAAAGACGGTCGTCAACCCTAGTTACATAATTAGAAGTAAGTTAAATTGAATTGAGATAATTAAGTTTGATGCAACCCAGCAATAAGTTTGTTAAAAGACACTGTCATTTGATATATTTTTTTATCTTATTGTTATTACTGTTTATATATGAAAATTCTTATATTTGTTAACTATATTTTCCTTTGTAATTAGACTGTCTGTTGAAATAAATATAATTATTATTATTAGGCGTTAATGACATCGAAACTATAGCCACTAAATTAACTTCAGTTATACAAAGTTCAGGCGACTGAACGGAAATTATGTTTGGTTATATACCCGATATTAATCATAATAAATTAAAGACGACGCAAAATTTAGGCAAAAGATGGCGCTTGCATCGTCTTTAATTTATTATGATTAATATCGGGTATATAACCACAACACATTTTCCGTTCAGCCGCCTTCATCAAGGCATTGCACATGGAACGCACTAGTCTGATGAGGTTCGAAAAACCGGAATGGCCATCACTAGTTTTATCCATACGCTAGATGAATGGTGGCTGCACATTTTATTAAATTTGAAAGTTAAAAGTGTTGTCATTAATCGAATAACGATGAATAACGAATTCTACCACTTAACAATTAATAAAGTAATTGTAAAATACTTCATATTACTCAATTTAAATTCATAATATCTATCACCTAGCGGCGCCAATTAGTTTTTTTTTTCTTGTCGTTGTTATTATTTCTTTATTTTTGTTCTGCAATCCACTATACATAAATATTATTAATTATATTGTAGATTTGTAAAAAGGTAAATCCGTTAAATAAATAAATATTCTATTTATAAAAAAAATCATTGAATTAATAATATTGGTTGTTTTATTCAGTCTCATTTAAGAGCAGAGTTTTATTTTGTACAGTTTAAATTGACTAAAATAGTTAAATGAATTTATGATTGAATGGTGTGTGATATTTTATTGGGAGCTATTATGAGATTAGTTATAGTCATAGTAGAAGTCATGCCAAAATAAATGTAATTTTAATTATTTTTTAGTTACAATGAAATAGTTATCATCATTTATTAAAAAAAATAAGATTAACGTAATTTAAATGCATTCCAATTCTCCACTATCATTCTTCAATATTTCAAGCGATAATTGAAATGATTAAAAAAAACGACTATTATGTATAATTGATGTTAAAAAGTGATTAAATAAATTATGCTCCTAATTAGGTCAGATAATAGAGATACAATCTAAGATTGAAATTTGTACACGGGAATTTCCTATGATGTATCCTCAAACAGGACATACGGTATATAAAACGGACAAAACGCGTTTTGTTTAGACAAACCTGAATTATCCAAGGATTTTAGACAATAGGCGATTAAAATTGAAATAATCTGTTAGTTCATAATTTGTTTAAATGAAAAGCATTTATTTAAGGGCAATTGATTAAATTATATTTGAACATGTAATATTTTATAAATAAACAACAATGAAATGATCCGTGTGTTCACGCGACCAGGTATTCTTGCTTCCCGGATCAATTTAGATAAAAAGTGAAAGTAAATTAAATAAAAATTATTTGAAAATAATTAATAAATTATTTGCCCGGGAAGTAGTTGTTTTAATGTGCATTTGTTTAACGTACTTACGTAAAGTGAGTCAAAAGTCACAGAGCTAAATGTGGAAATAATTTATTAATTATTTTTACATCATTTTTACTTAATTTATTTAAATAACTGTGACCAAGTGAATGAATGCTCTTTTCTATTTATATTAAAAAGTGAAAAAATTAAAAGGATTAAAATCTGTTAAAAATCTGGAAAAACCTTTAAAATCGAAGTTTAATTAATAAGTATTTAGTAAATTTTGATTATATTTGTTAGTATTCAATAAAAATTTTTCCAGATTTTTAACTGATTTTAATCCTTTTAATTCTTTCACATGTTTAAATTGCATTAGCATTGATTTATAAAAAAATCCTGTTAAATTGCAATCATAAACATTTGTCAAAAGTGAAGTTTATTTTAAATACATTTTTTATATGAAATGCAATCTAATTATGCAGTAATTAGTATATTTAATTATACTTGTAAATAAAACACTTTTTAACTTTGTTTAACGACAGTGGTTAAATAAACTTTCTTATTTCTTAAATACGTCCTATTAGTTTTTTATGATATTAAAATCCTATATTTCGTTTGACTACAATATGTCATGTATTTATTGAAATTAGTAATATTTTTTCATATTTTTATTATCACTATTTATTAAATATTTAAATGATTCAATTTATTATCAGGAGTATAATATTAACTTTATAAATATTTTTTTTTTATTTTCGGTGATTGAAAAATAAAAAAACACCTCAATTTTTCTTTTGAATAAATGTTTGGTATAATCAGAATATTAAATAATATTTAATTATTCGGAGATTATAAAGCATTAATATTTTCTTGAAATTCAATAAAATTCATAGAGCGTATTTTTATACTGCAATAAATCATTTGAAGCCTTGAATATGTTTTGCTGCTTATTATTATTATAGAATAATTCAATTGAATATTGAAAGTTGATGATCTAAATGAAACGAAATATGTTATAGAGAAAATGCATATGTAATTAATTAGATCATAAGAATGTTTTTACTGTATTGAAATATTGCTTTAAATAACGAAGATATAAATAAAAAAGAACATCGCATTTTCTTTTCTTTTTTTCTTTCTTGAAAATAAAGAAACTTAACTTTCTGCCAAATTAAAAGGGTACATTTTAATTTGGCATTTTCTTATAATGGCGAAATCCCCGTGGTGAGACTCGAATTTGAAACTCCCTGTATATACAGTAATCTTTATTAACATTTGTAATATATAATATATAGCATGGATTATCTGTTAAATTTCGTGAATATTTAACTTTTATAATTGAATTATGACTTAAAAAATGTGCTCTTTAACAATCTTTAAACGTCATTGTCATGCATAGATGAATGAAGTGGAATATAGATGATGCCGGTTTTTTTATTATTTTCGTTTGAAGGTGGTGTTAGGGTTGAGAGGAATTCATAATATTTTAAGGAGCTCATAGTCAAAGGAGTCATGAGTCTCTGAAACCTTTTTAAGGCGTTTTTCAATGGGATGTATTTGGGATAATTCATGCAGGAGAGAGTTTTAAATAAGACAATAACCAAAATTTATATGACAAAAAGCTTGTTTATTAAATTAATTATTTTGTGATGTATTCATCCCTTAGCTGAAATATTATTTCATTCTATAATATTTGAAAAACTACCGTAATAAATAAAAAAACGTTATGTATTTCCAGTACCTGCATTTATTTAAAACTGTAAATAATACAATATGATTCTGCGTATTGGGGATTGAGGAAGTAAAGCCTATTGGTTTCATTCTACACACAACTTATTTAAACTATTCTTTACATTAAATATTCTCAAATATTATGAAAATCGTTTCATTATACAATAATTTATCGTTCAACAGCAAACATCCATTGTGTAGTTCAATGTTCGGCGGAGTATTTGCCTAGGAAGTAGTTGTCCATTTTTTATTGCTTACAACATGTAAGAAAAAGTTGTATTAGCTAAATGAAAAATAACTAAATATTTAATAGCTAAATTAAATATCTTTCAATTTTCTTTTTATTTAACTTAAATAACTGTAGCTAAACGAATAAAATACTATTTTATAATAATAATAATCTTCATTAACATATATATACCGAAAAATATTCAAAATAAATAATAAAAATTAGTAGATCAAATGTATAATTTATTTCTATTGATTGGCTGTCGACCAGTAGTCTTTCTGCCTACTCTTTTTTATTATTTTAAAAACAGGATTTATATTCCTGATTTAATAAACTGGATACGAATCCTGTATCTAAAACATTTTTTTCTCATGCGAATTCTTTTTTCGCGGATTCATAATTCGAATATTGTAAAGTGATTCGAATTAGTGGTTCGAATTATTTTTTGAGGATTCGATCCAGGTCAAACATTAAAAGGGTTATACATTTTTTTTACCAAAGACGTGAGTAAGCCACAAAGAAACATAATTTTGCAATGGCATGTAAACATTCATTATTATATTAAAACAAAATTTATTTATTAATTAGCATTTTTATGCATTTTTTTTTTTTCGAAACTCGAAACTTTCGTTTCATTACCTGCTTGTATTTCGGGCCCATAGTTGATGACTCAATTTTTGAAGCTGATATGTTATACAACATAAAAGTCAATGCAAAATATAGCCTTCGTTTGGCACTGTTGGAACAGCCAATTAAATGAAAAAAATGCATCGTTATAAGTTGCCCTTAAGCCTAAAAAATATCTCTTTCAATTAAATTTTTAAACGTCGTTGATTTATGAATCAACGGTACCTAAATACTTAATGTCATGTCTGATATATACTGGCGATTTTTGTTTTATTTAAACAAAACCCAATTTGACTTACTCCGGGTTAGGTTACCAACGGGTTTTTGATGTAATAAATAATTGCATGTGATACAATACATTTGCGATTGAATTAAGTTTAGCAGAAAATGTCAAATTGAAATTATTTAAAATATATCTTTTAAACTGACGGAGAGATAAACGATCGATAGACCTTTTATAGAATAAATTTAGTTAAATATCTTCGAAACTATTTGTGGGATCAATTTAGAACATGTATTTGTAATTAATATCTATTTATGGGAATTTATGAGCTCTATCTGTCAAACTTTTTAAGATACACCGCGAACTTGATTGTTTTAATGACACGGGTATTCAAAATTATGCTCATTTATGTCTATTCGAAAATGTAATTAGTTGTATCAAAATATTGCCCTATGATAGCTAAATGTTTCGAGGATTACAAGTGTGTAAACATCGTGTTTCGTACAAAAGACTAGAATCCGATTTTTGAAAAAAAAAAAAATGGGGGTTCCAATTTGAAATTTTAAAGTTAAACCCCCGCCCACTCACTGAGGGGGCAACAGCTGGCAGAATTTGAACAGGATGATGTTACATAACGAAACATTAACTTTTGTTCTCGTAACGTTGTAATTAGTTAATGTATTTATTTTAATTTGTCAGGTTAACTGGTACACCTGGTATCTATCTGGTTGATAATCAATTCGTACTACGCTGAATCAGACATACGGTCGCGTCAGAGCGTCGAACAAAATATCAATAAACACTGTTTGTATCGATCAAGTAAATGTTAAATTAACTAACAGATTGAGAAAACAAATCTTGTTTTCATTATTTCTTGCTATTTTGTTATTTACAATAACTGGATTTTACTGAAAACAAAATATTAGTGTGCAAATAGCTTTTTTATTTGTGTATTTTTATGACGTTTTATTTTTTTTTGTTAAAAATGCTCTATCAAATTATGATAAAATATATAGGGTATTCCATTTTAAAAAATGTTTGTTTTGTTATTATCTTAATAACATAATCTATTTTTAAAATGGTGTACCATTCTAGTCCCCAAAAAAATATACTAATACTTTGCTAATTTAACCGACTTAGCTCACAAGAGATTTGGTGCGGCCTTAATTCAGAACAACCTGTATATATGCAGGGTGTCCGGTTAATGTGGGGAATAGGCTTAATCTCAAGATCCTGATACCAAAATATGATGATTATACCGAACTTATCTATATTCGAAAGTTGAATGTTAAACCCGAATTCATCTTTAAAATTAAACAAAATAAGTTTTATTTTAATTAATGGTTTTAATATTTAGACATTGGTAGTTCATATTGTATGAAATAAATATGAATAAATTATTAAAAATCAACCAATAAAACACAGATTAGATTGAATAACTTTAAATTCTCGATTAGTTTCGGGTTATTAACCCATTTTCAAGATAATTTAAAATTTGTTTTATTAAAATTTCCATGGATATTTACATGAATAGATATATTGATTATTTAATTTTAATTTAATTGTGGGCCAGGCAAAATAATTTCGGTCCCAGCATTTGCTCACAAGGTGGAAAAAAACCTACTAAAAAAACATCCTTAGGATTATTATGGAATTATTTTGCTAAAATAAAACAAAATAAGTTATTTAATATTTTAAATAAGTTGGATTGCTAAAATGAAATGGAAATTTATAGAAATATATAGATTATATGGTTTAATAATAGAATAAAGTGAAAAATAGTATTTATAATAAATCATAAAGTGAAGAATATAATAGATCTACTTGTTCATTTAGAAGTGATGAATTAATGTCTTTATTGTATAATAAAATAATAATAAAATCAATTAAACAGAAATCAGCTGAAAATTCATTAGTTTTTACAAAAGCTAACAAATCTAACACAACTATGATATTAACAAAAGAATTATATATTCAAAAAGTGAATAATTTCATTAATCAAGAAAATATAAATATTTTAAAAAAAGATCCAACAATTAAATATCAAGGAGAAATTAAACAATTTCTATCACAAAATTCAATTCATAATAAAAATGATAAATTTAATATAATAACAAAAAATCCTATTGCTCCAAAACTTTACGGTTTAATTAAAACTCACAAAACAAACCTACCAATCAGACCTGTTGTTTCGTATATAAATTCACCTTGCAGAAACTTAGCTATCTATACTAGTAAATATTTTAGAAACATAACAAATTCTAAATCAAAATATAGTATTAAAAATAATATAGATTTAACAAATAAATTAAAAGATTATAAAACACCTTTAAATTCAAAAATAGCTCCTTTTGATGTAACGAATATGTTTCCTAGTATTCCTTCAAGTGAATGTGTTAAAATTATTAAAAATATTTTAGATAAAAATAATATTAATCCAATTATTAAAGAAGAATTACTTTCTTCTTTTAAATTATGTATCGATCAAAATTATTTTCAATTCAATAACATTTATTATAAGCAAAATTCTGGATTGGCAATGGGATCTCCTTTAAGTCCATTACTAGCTGATACATGAATATATTAGAAGAAACCATTTTTAAAAATCCACTTACAAAAAAACATATTAAATTTTGGTATAGATATGTTGATGATATGATTGCATGCTTTGATGGATCTGATGAAAACTTAAATTCATTTTTAGAATATATCAATTCTTTAAACCAACACATAAAATTTACTTTAGAAATTGATTTAAATAAAAAGATCAACTTCTTAGAAATATATGATGAACAGTAAATCTTCACCAAAAGTATGATTATTATCAATCAAATGCTTGGCAAGCGATGATTTGTCTACCAATTTTTGGCGAAAAGAAGATGATGCTCCTTGAGTTATGTTTTGCTAGCATTTTTTAAATTTTTAATGAGACATTACCAAGGAAGGTAAGGGGTGATTATATAGTATTTTAGCTGTCAATATATCTTGGGTATATGTATTTACTAGCTATTTTCAATTTTTGTTTATTTATTCATAAATAATAAGGATCATCTTTCTGTAATTTCGTGCCATATATATATACATATATATATATATATATATTATATATATATATATATATATATATATATATATATATATATATATAGCTAAGGTTATTAGTATGAGTATTCTTACTTCGATAATGACAAGTTAAAACTATTAAAGCTGTAGTCACTACAACAATTAAAGTTATACAAAAGAAAGTGAATCAGTGTTTTTATTAAAACTTAAAACAATGTATAAGGACGTAGAAGCCTCTATTACCATTGATTTAAAATAAATTGTAACATTCTTCTAAAAACTTGGCTTCAGATTTAAAAAAAACAACATTTATGTTTACATTTAATAATTGTCATTTCATTTATAATAGTTTTTGAATGGACATTTACCATTCAAAAACTTAATTGAGCGAATTAACCGGGAAAAGTACTATGATGAACTCATCACTATTTGTTGTATATTTATTATTGTAAAAGGTATATTGCATTAAAAAATGTCGAACAGAATATTATTCATAAACAAAAATCGCAAAATAAAAATGTATAAATGAAAACATTTGTCAATCGGTCCATCCTGACCCATCACGTACAGACATGCCAATATATAACCACGAGAGATTAGTTCAGCAACCGATCATCGCGACCCATTCGCAACATTCTTGCAATGCTTATTCTCAATTTATTTTAATAATAATAATAATAATTTTGTTACGAAATCACCTTTTTACAAAAATAATACAAACAAAAAATATTTAAAATTACATTGAGATCATAGAAAATAGTACTTATTCATTCACTTGGTCACAGTTATTTAAATATATTAAATAAAAATGATTTGAAAATAATTAATAAATTACAATAAGTAGTAGTTTTAATGAGCATTTGTTTAACGTACTTACGTAACGTAAGTCAAAAGTCACAGAGCTAAATGTGAAAATAATTTATTAATTATTTTCAAATCATTTTTATTTAATGTATATTGAGATCCATAGAATGTTTTTAAAAGAACTCATGAGTAATACAAGTTTTATTTGACGATTTCTTTAGTATGTGAATATTTATTATCGTAATTTTTATCATGTTTATTTAATACATCTTAAATGTTGATTTTTCTAATTATCTCGAATCTGTACAAGCGTCCATTTCCGAATATCATGGTAATAATTGATAGCTATTCAACAATGTTTGCTCTTGGATGCCGAACGGGCTTAGATACCTCTGAGAAAACCAAATAGTAAATTTTGTTTGTAATGAGCGGAGACTTGTAACATTTACCTTATCATTATATGACAAACTCATTTATAAGTAACTTCTACAAGATATTGTTTATTTTAAAGAAAAAATAATTAAATAAATTTATGAACAAAAAAAATCAATATAACATTTACATTTAGTGTTATATTGATTTTTTTACAATAAATGCTTTTTATTTTCAATTACGTATGGAACTTATATATATTAAAAAGTTAACTGTTAAGCTAGAATTCATCTTTAAAGTTACATAAACTATTTTTTTGTAACAATTAAATGCTTAATTCAATTCCAAAGTAATTTACCATTATTCAATATAATAGTAATCATAGGAATGATCAAAATCGAGATGAGTGCCGAAATGTCAGTTTTGCACTTCCAGATTCCAAAAAAAGTGTTTTAAAAATGTCAGTGCACTCTTTACAGTCCAAACGCTTTAATCAATCAGCTTCATATTGCATATATGATCGCTTAACTATATTTCAAAGAGCCCAGCGACTTTGGGCTAACAATTTCCAACGCTTGATTTTAGTTTACCCTTAACGATTTTTTTTATGTTTTTAAATTTGTTTAATCAAACATTCGATTAAAAACAATTTCAAGTAATAGTTGTAGAGAGTCACAAATTGAATAACTTATCGGTATCCATATTTTATCATAGATGTCAATTTGTTTACTTATAACACTAATTTAATATCAATAAAAAAGAGTATTTATTCACTCAGTCACAGTTATTTAAATTAATTAAAAATTATTTAAAAATAAAAAAATAATAAATTATTTCCACATTTAGCTCTGTGACATTTTGATTTACGTTACTCAAGTATTTTTGACAAACGCACATTAAAACAACTACATATATGTCAAATACCCTGTCAGACATTGGATTACATAATGTACACCTGCTGTTGCATATCAATAACATATTGCATTATGCAACAATTTTTGATCCAAGAAAAATTCAATGTAAAGAACAAAAAATAACATTACTTAATATAATTATTTAATGTGCATTTGTCTAAAGTACTTGCGTAACGTAAGTCAAAATGTCAGAGAACTAAATGTAATTCCACATTTAGCTCTATGACATTTTGACATTTATTAATTACATTCAAATAATTTTTGTTTAATTTGCTAATTTAATACTTTCATCTCTCTTTTTAACATTAAAGCGTATATTTCTCAACCTTACTACATTATATATAATATGAGTAAATTAAAATAGTTTACTAATTGCTAAGGCTTCTACTTTGTTATACATCGTTATTCGATTAATGAAAACACTTTTTAAACTTTGTATAACTGAAATTTATTTAGAGACTATACTTTCTACGTCATTAACGCGTCATCAAACTAACAAATTAATTAAAATAGTGTTGTGCCTATACCACCATTTTTTAATATCAATGAAAATTAAAGAAATTCTATAATACGAGTATACCTGCAGTGAAAATTTACATTTTATAAAAGAAAAATCAAAATTCAATTAACCACAATTCCCATTTAGGGATTTTGAAGTTTTTCGTTCAAGACTCTTTTTGGCCTAAACGACGTAGGAAGTGAATGCTTTAAATCATATTTTAATTTTCTATTATTGAAATATTAATTTTACTCTCGAATACACATTTACATAGATGGGTATTTAAAACCCCATTTTAGGTTTTTGTTGAAAACTCACTAAAAATATATAACTAATCTTGAATTATTTAACGATAAAGATTTACTTATCGCTAACATACTGTATATAAAATAAATATAATATATCTGGTATGATTGTATTTATTTTATATACAGTATACTAGTGATAAAGAGTTACAGCTAAATAATTTAAGATGTACTCATTGCACGAAACAAAGTTTAAATAACATGTTCGTAATTGTATAGGCACTATTCAACCAATTTACTTCAACTTCCCCAAACCATCCTCACCGGTGTGGTGAGAGGCGACCCCAACAAATTGTTGGATTCAATTTGAATTTTCACAGGATTGGCCAAAGCTGGTTAGTTTGGGAATGTTTGTTTTAATTGGGTTGAATAAATCCCATACAACGTTTTTTTTTACTTTTTCTAGCCATTCCACTGAAAATAACTTTAGTAGAATGGTTAGAAAATAAATCATTAAAGAAGTAACATTGTTTTAATTTACATTTGTTTTGAAGTACTTACCTAACGTGAGTATGTCACAGTAGCTAAAGAGGAAATAATTTATTAATTATTTTAAAATTATTTTTATTTAATTTATTTAAATATCTGTGACCAAATGAATGAACACTCTTTTCTATCGGCAGAAAGAGGCATTCTATTATTCGGTTCTATACACCAAGCAATCAATTTTAGAATTCTTGTGAAAGTTGAATGGAACAGAACAAAATAGATTAAAACAAATAAAAAGATTTGCAGGATACAAAAACATTGAGGAATGCTACTTAAAATGTGAAGCTATTAAATAAATAAAAAATACTAGAATGAAAATATTTTCAAGATAAAATTATATTTAGGAATGTAACTTATAATGCTAAGCTATTAAATTAAATTGGCTGCACGGAACCACGACAGATCGTGATTTTATGCAGTCGCTGATGATGAAGTGTACGTATTGGTCCACCCTTGCGATGTTATTTATGTAGCATTGTTCGGGTTCAACAAGAAATGCAATTTACAATTTGACGAGTACGTGCCGATCCTTCGTTCCGGCGATTTGGGGTTTCTTTTCTTTTTGAAATCCTATTCTGGTTTGTTTTAGTAGTGGCATATTTTGTATTCGTACCTCGAAAATATTTAGTACTTATTATAATTTATTCATTAATATTGAATTTATATAATAATTGAAAAGAGTATGGTCACATTTATTTAAATTGAATCGTATAAAATGAATTTTAAAATATTAGCTGCCGTGACTTTCTGACTTAAGTTATTGAAGTACTTTATAAAACCAATATATAGGCCCGAGAAGTAGCTGGTTTAACGTATATTTGTTTCATAAAAAAAGTCAAAAAGTCATGGGAAGAAAAGAGAAAATGATTGATTAATAATTACTTACTTTCAAATTCAATTTATTTTAAATACCTGTGAAAAGTGAAGAAATCATTTTTTACTATTGTTAGTTAATTAATTAGTTATTTTCTCTATAGCTACTGCAACTTTTTAACATTACGTAAGTGCTTTCAAACAAATATCTACTGAAACGACTACAAATACCCCATTAAATTACAACAATTTTTTATTCGAGAATATTTAATGCAAAGAACAAACAACGTTACATAATATAAGACCATCTGCAGACACGTGTTTCGGGATTCATTCCATGTCAGTACAACTCTGTTTATATATTTTTTATTTGTTAAATTAAATGAATTAAACATACAGTCCCTGCAGCGATCTCAGGTGTAAATGATCGAGCTAGGCGACGGTCGCTAGAGTACTTGCCCGAGAAGTAAATGTTACAATGAATATTTGTTTTAAAGTATTTTCTTAATGTAAACCAACAAGTTATAGTAGCTAAAAAGAAAATAATTAAGTAATTATTTGCAAATTCTTTTCATTTGATTTAATTGTATTTATAAAATTTTGACTTTATAAAAACTATATGTTGTTTGAAACAAAAATAAATTTTAGTGGCTATTGGAATGTTTCATGAACAAATTTCATTAATTTCCATATAAATTGATGAAATAAAAAATATATTTTTGTTATACACAACATAATTTTTTTTATATTTGTATTCGTAAAAAAACGCAAGGAAGCAATAGAATATCTGAGTCTATACTAAGAAAATCGATCTGAATCTATATATTGTTAAATATAAAATAATATACAGAGTGAGATAAAAGTCTGAATCACTTTAAAGATTTTGAAAAATATTAGACCGACGCAAATCCTATTGGTGGGGTAAAATTATAGATTTTAATTTCCCATCTTTTAAAATTGTTTAGAACAATTCATAGCTATCTTAAATAACACCACCTACTTAACGGAAATTTTGAAATTCCAATTTGATCTCTCCAATAGTTTTCATCTTAGACTAATATCTTTCAAGAAGACGAGCCAGTAATAGTTGGCCAATTCACTGACATTCAAGCGCTTCTAAGAAACACACACACAGTTTAACTACAAACATGTGTGGGAATGCGCCCTCAATGAAATAGGAGATAACAAAACTATGACTTTGGAATGGCTTCCAGGCAACGTCGTTATAGTATATTTTATTACTAATAAGATAAGGTAATAAAATATATATTAGGATGGACGGAAAAGTAATTTCTTTTTTTTACATTAAATTCAAGGAACAACATTTTCATCGATATTTTAATTTAATCAATAACATAATCACCCTCATTTTCTACAACCTTTTTGCTATCTAGTGTGCAAGTTTTTAATCTCGGATCGATAAAAATCACCAGGTTTATCATAAAAATATCTGTAGATGGCATTTTCAAATTCTTCAGAATTTGCTATAGCGATCGAAACAAGTGGAATTCAAATGGCGCAATATCAGGAGAGTATAGTGGGTGCGACAATACTTCCCATCCTACTTCATTAAATTTTTCTAGGGTTGATCTTGCACAGTGCGGTCTTGCATTGCCGTGTTGCAAAATTACACCTTTTCTGTTAACAAAAGCTGGGTACTTTTCAATTAAAGATTGATGTACTCTATCTAATTTTTCACAATAAAGGTCTGCATTAACTGTTTGGCCAGGTTTTAGCACTTCAAATTGAACAACCCCATGAGTATTCAACCAAACACATAAAAGCGCCTTTTTGGGATGTAAACCTGGTTTTGCTGAAGCTCGTGGCGCGTCATTTGGGGAGAGCCACTGCCTTTTGCGTTTTGGGTTATCGTAAAGGACCCATTTTTCATCCCCGGTAATCAGTATATCAAAAAACGTTTCTGTGTTATAGCGCTGAAGCAATAAGTTGCAAATATTGGAATGATTAGATTTGTTTTCCCCGGATAGATTGCGCCAGACCCAAACGCCTGCTCTACTTACTTTCCCAATCTGCTTCAAATGTTCCTGAATGGTTAAGGTTATTAGAAAATGCTTCAATGGCCTGACATGGATTTGTTTCCACTTTCGCCCTTAAAATGTTATTATCCTGAATTGTTGATCATCCTAATCAATGTGAGGGTAGTAAACCACATTTTATATTTACAAACATCTAAAGCATTCTGATAAACATCGCAAATGCTTTTGTTAGCAACCGTTGCATTACTACCCTTATGAAATTCAAAAAGCATATAATGCCGGATATGTATCTCTTCTAGATTTGTCTGACCATTTCACCAAATATTGTAAAAACCTTTACAAATTTTATAACTTCTTAGAAAAGAAGTCACTGTAACCTTAAAATGTCTTTGACAATATTTTGAATTGCCCAATGATCTGCTAGGCGACCACAAAGATCAACATGCGCAAAAACGACATTACTTTCTGGTCCCCCTATTACTTTATCATCGTTGAGTTCCAGGATACAAGGTTTAAACAGGCCTACGAATTAGTCAAACAAGGCTCGTCAATGGCGTTCTCTAGTCTGGAACCCTCCTGCGAAATAGCTAAAATCGAAGTACGGAAGTACATGAGAAGGTGGACAGAGATACAAGCCAGTAAATAAAGAAACTCATCGCCATCGCACCTTCTAAAACAAGTCATGGTCAGAGCAATAGTTGATCTACTAATAAGACTCAATAAACACAAGAATAACTTGGGTGAAGCAGAAGAAACCGAATGCAATTTTTACCAAATCTACACTGAATAAAATGCAGAATATTATACCTAAGATTCACTCTCAGGGATAAAGATGCTAAGCTGCAGGCCAGGCCAATTAATATCTATCTACCTATCTAATATCTTTCGAAATATTTCACATTTTCCAGACCTTTCTTTTACCCCATATGTTACATGCTTTATATCTAATTACATGTGGATGCAAATATCAATTTGTATAATTATTAAATATATTAGGCTATGTAGGCTTTCACGACCAGTGTAATTAGAATTATTGATTTTCGAGCTATTAGGCCGATCAGTTGCCGAGGCGACATTGAAGAGTTCGCGTCCTTCTTCCACGGAGCCACTGAAGATACCGACCGTAGTTGTCAGCGAAATGTCTGGATTAAACTCCATCAGATCATGGCCTAATAGTCCGAAAATCAATAATTTAATTAACTTTATTAGGTTTTATCGATTATATAATTTTATACTTCAATAGGTTTAATATGTTTTTGAATTGTCTTAGACAATACATATAATATATATATTCATTTATATCTCATGTTTTACCCTTTCGGTGTTGAGAATATATATAATAAATAAAGCTTATTTACTATAACTTATTCTAAATGATTTACCGATAATAGCACTTCGAGATTTGTTTGATTAATAATAAAAAAAATACCCATGTCACCTGAATCCATCCGCTGATGGTTTCCCAAATGAAGAATATCCATTAATCCCAATAAATTCAATCCATAACCATAAATATTACCACAATACACCCATCCCATCCCTGCAAATATCTTGGCATCACTTTCGATCCTAAACTATCCCACACCCAAATAATTAAAACAAATTCTGAAATACCTTACCGATTTCAGATCACTCAGGTATGATAAGAAAGGCATAGCAACTAAAAGACTATGCAGCAATCATTTTCCAAAAACTCCGACCAGGAACACTACATAACATATCCGTAGCAGTACAATCAGCGCTCCATATAATTATAAAATTCCAACATTCTAATGAAACGCTACATATTTCTTTCAATATCTTCCTTTGCGAAAAAATATTGATATTTAATGAAATGTTTAGCCACCATTCATCTAGCGTATGAATAACCAGTGGTGGCCATTTCGGTTTTTCGAACTTCATCATCGAAATGGCCATCACTCGTTATCCATACGCTAGATGAATGGTGGCTGAACATTTCATTAAATATGAATTTCGTTTTCCTTGTTTTCATAAACAGGACAAGTTCGCCTTGCTTTAGTGGACGAAACAATGATTCTCGGTCGTCTACCTTGTAGAGCCAAATCGTTGACGATGCCACTTGAAATTAGGCAAAGGTGGCGCTTGCGTCATCTTTAATTTATTATCATCCATATAGAACAACGCCTCAATCAATTATCTGAAAAAATCCTGGGGATCCTCTCTATCAGTTCATCACATTTTTCATGAATCATCCACCTGACTAACCGGCAGATAAAATAACAAGGACTTCTGGTTGAAAGACCTAAGGTCTTTAATATAAAAGATAAAATACAATTTATTATATCTAATGTATGTAATAGTAATTTCACAATAAAGATGTTTATGCATGTAATGAAATTAAAAAAATGAAAATAATTAATTAATATCAATTATACGTATTATTATAGATGTTAATTATTTTCTCTTTGATCTCTGCAGCAATGTAAGTACTAAAAAAAATATCCATTGAAACAACTACATTTCAGACAAATACACGCCGGACACTTAGTTATACAATGGATATTTGTTTTTAGTACTTACATTAGGTAAGTTATGGTTGCTGTGTCCAAAGAGAAAATAATTATTATTTTTATTAATTAATTAGAAAATTGTTTTCGTCTTTAATGATTTAAATAACTGCGATTATACTATTTCCTATTATTATCAATAAATGAATTGATTTAGTGAGTTAGTCCTCGTATTTATTTATAATAATGTTATATTCTTATTAATGAAATTTGCAAATCACCATAAATTCATACAGGGCAGAAAGACCTATGGTCGATAGCCCATAACAGACTACTAACGCAATTGTACATATTGTTATAATAAATTTAGTAAAATTTTGTTGTCATATTGTCTGAATAAAGATGTTTGAAAATATATAATAATGATACTAAAATATAGTATAATGTTACGTTTATAGTGTTTTTTTACATTAGCTACATAATCTAAAATGTAAAATATCAGAAAACAGTAAAAAAAAACTTATAATTGTACATATAACAATATATAACAGGACGCAACAAATAAGTAACGTATATAATATTAACGATATAACTAACTTTTTTACATTTATTTTTTTATTAAATAAAGTATTACATAAATGTTCGTAATTTTCGTATAAAGATTATATCAAATGATAATTATTATCCTATTAGAGGGATTTTGATTTTGTATCCTTATTACACTTTACAATGTCAACAACAGTAAGAGTGCGGGGCGTCAAATAAACCGCGCACGTGAGACGGTGCACGACTCATTTAACAAATGACAGCGCATATAAAAAAACGCGGATTGGAGAGACGGATTAAACGTCATTCAATTTCCAATCCCCGATGAAAAAATGTATCCGGGCACAAATCGATTATTAACGATTAAACCAATAAATTATAGTTAATCACTAACTTATTCGATTTCAATTAATGTATTTTTTAGTAATTTCATAATTATAGGAATATAGATTAGAAATTAAAGCCGAATACAAAATTCCTCTAACTAAAAGTTAATTACATTTTTAGAAGTTTTAATTGAATTATTCCCTGAATGGTTTTAATATGCTTATTCAAACCAATACCAATGTATCTTATACAAAAGTATGAACGTAATTGTACTACGGTGGTTTCATTACAATTTTAACCCTTAGAAGTACAATTTTCCAAATTAAATAAAAAATTATCAATTTATTTACAGTAGTAGCCTGATAATTGAAAACATATTTTAACAATATATTTATATATATTGTATATTCATTTATGGATACATTCTTTTTATATAAATAGAATAAACAATTTATATAAATATAAAGTAAGTAGAGAAAAATACAGGGTGAGTCATTGAAATGCTCGTCTTCGATATCTTCCTTGTCGTTACAAATTTAGTATTAATTTATTAATAAAATTTGCTTGAATACTGAAGACGCATAATGTAAAAATATTTTCCTATATACAGGATGTTCCATTTTTCTGGAATTGATATCAACTTTGTTATTTTAAATGGAACATTCTATATATTATTTGTTTTCCCAATTGTTATTTAAATTATATTTACAACAATTTAACATAGTTAGCAAATTTGATTAGTTACTATAAAAATATATATATTCTAAACATTTTGACAGTTGAAGTTTAGCTTCACATAATCAATAAGTTGTAACAAACGCATATGTATAATACAAACTACTAAAAAAATTCGAACACAGTCATAAACAACAAATAAGAGATCTATAAAAAAATTAATAGTTGAATGGAAAAATATATTATAATAAGTTAAAAGTAGTATTCAATACTGGAACGAATACATAAAATAACATCGATATGAATTTGAATATGGAAATCAAATTAATAATAATACCAACCCAAATCCCACCCATATCCTATTTTTACTTTCCCCGGACCCCTGTCCAAGGGAAAGTATTTTGATCGTGAAAATTTTCGAACCGCCAATTTTTATTTCTGATTTCCTGTACTACAGATACAGGTTTGTCTCGTTGAGTTTGTTACCCAAATGGTTGAATTCGCTGACTACTTCGTAACGTGAATTACTTATTTCTAGGCTGGCTTTGTGCGTCCTCATGCCCATTATCTTTGTTTTCTCCACGTTAACTTTTAGTCCAATTCTTTCTGCTCCTTTTTTCAATTCCTCAAATACGTCTTTTATCGCTTTTATTGTACCTCTCACTATATCACAATCATCGGCATAGGCTACTATATGACAGTTTTTGTTAAGTACTGTTCCATTACGATCAACTTGCATTGTTCTTATGGTCTTCTCCGACGCAATGTTGAATAGAATGGGTGTCGAGCCGTCCGACTATCAGAAGATAGTCTGCCTTGTATGTTTACACTACTAAATCAATAAAAGCTAAGAAAATTGCAAAATATAAGAAAATTATAATTTGTAGTTTTGAGTTCTTGGGAACGAATCAGTGAGATTTAAAATAATTAATCGAAGATAATTCCTCTTCTTAAATGGAATCATACAACACATAAACAGTTAAAAATAGTTTATTTATATTCTTGAAATTTGTTATTTTAATATCGGTGACATATTTAATATAAAAACAGGCGGATTGCATCACAATATTCTTTCGTGCTAAATGTCAAAAATCTTAGTTTTTGAAATAGCTGCCATTTCACACCGGTGTGAAATCCCACCGGTTTTGATAATAGACCCCAGAAATGGATTAACCATAATCGGAAAAACTATTATGTCCTATAGGACCCTACCAAAATGTCAGTTTAAATTTACTATTTTGTTAATTGTTAAAAATATCTACTTTCATACTTCACATATTTTGTAATAATATACTACAATCGTGAGATTGGCTTCAATTTGTAAAATTTATTATATATTTTTAACATATTAGAAGGAATAATTAGAATGTATTATAATTGATATATTTGTTATTATTATTAAAATTTATTCTAATCATTATATAAAAATGTTTCACCGCGTGATAAGTGATAAATTAATTCAAAATATTAGAAGGAGTCTCAAATTTCAATGGCCTTGGGGCCTTCCCAATTTTGTAATCTGGCTGTGTCCATTTCATGTGAATGGCATCATTCGACTAAATATAATCGACATTTTCGATTATGAAAGCAATTCAAGTATTGGTGCAATCCTTTTCCGCAACCAACGCTATTGAACCCTAAGTAACATAGCGGTAGCTGAGCGATCAGCCCTTCGTATCCTCACATAAATTCGCCAGCCAAACAATTCCTTACATAACCCATCTAAAACACTCTTATTTGATATAAAATAAACCTTTATTAGCATAAATCCATAACGTAACAACCAACTTCTAAAAAGACAATACAAAAGATATTTATTCATTATAACATATATTTACACTCCATTATCCCTCTTCTTCTTTTCCTACACCGGCCTCTTCAATATCTCTACGCCAGCCTCATTCACTCTCATCCAATCCACAAAACTCCTGCTCCCTTCCACCCATTCTTTATATACTCATTTATTTGATATAATTGGCATAATTCCAACATCCTAAAGACTAACCCAATTATCCCAAAAGTTTGCCACTAATCCCACAAACTAATGCAAATTAAACCTACTTTGCCTAAATAAATATCCCTTCAAAATGCCACTATCCTGAATCCACTATTCATACTCATCTCTCATCAACGACTAAAAGCGGGCATTACATATGAGACATTGAATTTTGGCGGAAAGACCGACCGATGATCGATAGTCATTTTGCTATTTAAAATAAAAAAAAAGTACACTACATATTTTAATTTCTTATTTTAATTAATTAATTAATTAATTTATTACCCAACAGATACAGTACATCCAATAAAAGGGTAACATCAGTTTAACAATAATACAACATTGGTATATATTAGATAAACAATATATATAAATACCTCAATAAATATGATTGTATATAAGTATTCGAATAGAATAATGATGATTCAAATGAGCATTCATACACTATTCGAATCATCTTTCATATTATGACAATTTGAATGAGCATTAGAAACAACAAACCGTATTGGACACTGCACTAACTTATATTTTCTAATTTTTCATATTTCTTAAGAAGAACATGTAACAAGAAAATTAATTGGGATTTATTTATGTCAAAAAATAAGAAGCAAATATATTATTATTATGTAATTTAATATTTAACTAGCGAAATAATATAACTTGTTAATAAAATTAGATATTGAAAATTATTAAAAAAAACTGAAAGCATAAATTTAGCGTTAGTGTCATGACGATTCCGGTTAGCAATCGAATTCGCGATGGAAGTATTGAAGCCAAAATATTCAATTTGCTCGATTATGAACTTCGTTTGAACAATTTTCTTGAGAACTCCAAACACAGTCCACGTAGCGTACGTGTTAAATTTAAATTCTCTATTCCGCTAGATATTTTAGTATAAATTAGATTCTTTCGATTTGAGTAATATTTCCACCAAATTCTCGAGGTAAATTTATTTTACTACTCTAATACTTAATGATACTGTCGGTGAACTGCTCAACTTGGTTTTCGAGTATTACACGCGACAAAATACTCGAGCAATTTTAGGTGTAATGTCTCGGGCAGTATCTCAAGCAATTGTTCGATTATAAATACAATTTGTGTCGAAATATCCGATTTTTCATATCGCTCAACCGTGCTGGTATTAAAATCATTCAAATGTAAATAATTACCCATATTTATATAATTTGTAAATGATTTAAATTTATTATTTACATTCGTATTATCATGACCGGGCAAAATCGATTATTTCGACTCGAATTATATTTATTTATAATCGAACAATTACTCGAGAGAATACTCGAAATATTGCAGCTGATATTGTTTGAGCATTTTGAGAGTGTAAAATTCTAGAACTTATCGAATAGTTTGCCGACAGTACTTATTAAAATAATCGCTTTTTCCTATAACTAAACACAAGTCATAACGTATGTCATTAAATGAAAGACTCTTATATAATAGACACTTATATATGCAATAGCGTTTTCTAAATGAAATTATTAAAATTTGTTGAGTAATTTATAAAGTAACATAAATAAAAAATAAGGGTGGAACTTTCATTAAGGAAAGAATATTAAATAGTTATTAATGAAAATGGTAATAACTAGGGTGTTTATTACTATTACTATTACAGAAAGGTGTGGAGCTGAAAGAAAGAAATGTATGAATGGGGGAAGATGTGGTAGGTTTGTACTATGCAATGGTAGGAAGAGTAATGGGAAAGTATGTGCAAAGAATAGGCAGGGGGAAAACATAAGAATATTTGAGTGGATGAGAGAATGCACTAGGATCTGAAAGAGAAATATGATGGTTTTTAATGTAAAAAAGTATAAAAAATTAAATACTAATAAATTTTCATACTTATTGAAAACAAGCATTATTTATAATAAAATTTATTAAATATGTATATATATAATACAATTTCACATGAAATTGCAAGGTTTGTTTTGGTGTTTTGAGGGGCTTCGATATATTTGAGACTAATAACACAGGCCATCGATGAAAACATTTTTTCAAAAACTGTAGCTAATTTCTGTGTAATTTAGTGTGCCAATTCCGAAAAAATATATCAATAAAAACCCAACAGCCCAAAAATTACTAAACCTACTTTGTAGCAAACGAAACCCAAACATTCCTCCTAAATTTCAACATCCTAAATCCACAATATATTCATACATCTCATCACTCATCAACGACTGACAGACTGACATAACAAGGACTTCCGGCTGAAAGACCAATGGTCGATAGCCATTTAGTTCATATTAAATCAAATATTGTATTATAGCTAATTGTATCAAAGCCTCAATAAAGATGTTATATATATATCAATAAAATTGATAGATGATAAAATTTCTCAAATTTCGATAGCTAATTCCAGAACATAATAATAATAATTTATGAATAACGACAAAATCATATAATGTAAATAATTCTGTTACTTGTATGGAATAGAGATATATATTATTATTATTAAAAATAAATTTTACATGTGGTATATAATAAATATTTGTAACCATTTAAATATTTATGTTGGCAGTAACAAACGAGATAATTTGTATTGGCGGCATAAATATTAACATGTTAGATATTAATATTAATTCTTTTAATCTTAATTGTTTGCGTTCAAACTTATCTTTAAAACAAATTGTAAATAGTTGATATAAAATTAAACAAGAAAATTTACTGCCAATGATCAATAAAATTTATTAATCCCTTTTTTCAACTGCAAAAATTACTTACACTATAAGTTTTAAACAAACATTCTTACATAATGGATATTTGCTTGTTGTATACCAGTAAAGTAATCTGTGAGTACTACTGCGCATTGCAACGGTTTGAGTTGAAAATATTTAATGAAAGGTACGCAATAAATTTACTTCATTAATTTTATTTTAAATAACTGCAAAAGTGTGAATCATCTCTGTTGTATTTTATTTAAATTGTCAATACCCCAACACGAGTTATAAGAACGTCATCAACTGTAATAAATTTAATAATTACCAATACTAAGCAAAATCATGTAGTCTTGACTAGAAGTTATAGCAATTATGACTTGATACCATGTGAAATTTAAATCAATAAACCTGTAATTAAGTTATCTTGCTCATATGCAGACCCCCAACACTGTCACTGGGATTTTATTTATACTCTTCAGAATATTAACAATAAAGTCCAATATTTCGCAGATACATTATTAGACGTGTTTAATTTGAATTCACCTATTAAAACTTCGCGTTTAACAAGAAGTCAGGCACCCTGGATTGCTCAAAATATTAAAAAGATGATTTTTCTTCGAAATAAAACTCTTAAAAGATTCAAATCATCTAGTAATCCAAAGTACTGGCCACGTAACTTTACAATTTCATCTGTTAACAAAGAGAAAAAATGTATTTTCAACACTTTTTACATTCCCCGGACCCCAGTCCAAGGGAAAGTATTGTAATCGTAAAAAAATTCGAATCGCCAATTTCATCGATTTTTGAAAAATTTCTGTGCGTGTGTTTGACTGATAGAGCGAAAGTGACTAAACGGATTGAAACGAAACGTTGTATATAAGCATTTTTGTGAGAGTTGTGAGATCAGTTAGAATGAAAACTCATCTTAGCGATTAATATTTTTTTATTTAGATAGAAAAATGTTTCAACTAAAAGTTGTATATCTTAAAAAACTAAATACTTTTTGTTATTTATCTTTTTATCCTAGGACCTTTAATTTTCATGTTATACGCAAAATTGTTTCGTCTCCCTGATAAATTTCCTTAAAAATAAATAATTATGTTTATGTCAAATAAAACGTCATATTTCAGTAACTGAATAAATCTTTTGTGAACTACTAGAAAAATGTTCTAAAAATTATATTAGTTGCGCAACTAAGATCCCGCTGTTTTTAAGAAGTGGCTTCAGTAATAAGTGCTGTCGATTGTGACATAAACGTCATGAACCAAGCTTAGACATACGGTAAGCAAACAGCTTTGAACCATTAGTGATTTTGTTGTTGTATCATATACTTCTGGTTGTGTGAAAATGTCTGATTTTGTGGCAAATAATCGTCATTTGTGGGAAGTGTTGCTTTTATTCGAAGCGCATCGAGAACTCCAAAAAGCTTACAGGGATGCTATTTTAAGTGAAACAACCTGCCGTGATTGGTTCCGTCATTTCAAAGACGATGATTTCGCTGTTGACGACAATTCGTGTGAAGGAAGGCCGAAAACATTCGAAGTCGCTGAAATGGAGGAATTACTCGATGAGGATTCGTGCCAAATGCAAAAAGAACTTGCTTTATCATTAGGATTTACCCGCCAAGCCATTTCTATGCGATTGGGTGCGAAAAAGTGATTCTAGAACATGACAACGCTCGGCCTCACGTTACCAAGCCTGTTAAAACCTACTTAGAAACGCTCAAAGTCCTACCCTACCCGTCATATTCCCCAGATATTGCGCCGATCGATTATTAATTGTTTCGTTCGATGGCAGATGGTCTGGTTAATCAACAATTCCGCTCATATTAAGACATATCAAAATGGCTTGATTTGTGGATAGCCTTAAAAGAGGAACACAAGATAGGATACAGTTGTCGTTAGCGATGAATCATTCATTTTTAACCTTTTTTTTTTCCAAAATAAAGTTGCAGTTTCATAAAAAAAAAACAGCAAGAATTTAGTTGCGCATCTAATATATAGCGTGGGAAAATTTGTAAAGTCATTGTTAGGTAGGAAATAACAAAATGATTTGTAACATTCTTCTAAATATTTTGCTTTACTTTAAAAGGCAACAATTCATATTTTCATTTAATAACTTTTTATTTACTATTAAATGTTCATGAAAAACTCATTTGACCGAATTTCCCGGGGAAAGTACTATGATGGACACATCACTATGTTTATTAAGTAATAATCCAAATATGTAATAATTAAAACGAACCAATATAATTAATACTAAGAATTCCGTATGTGTCTTTTTTGTTTGAAATAGACATTTTATTACATTTAGTGAGAGATTTCGGTTTGACTAAAGAAAAAGTAGAATTGCTTCATTCTAGACAAAAAGAAAATGATTTAATGGAATCTAGAGTATTTATTTACCATTATAGAACATAAGATGAACATTGAATTTTGTTCAAACACAAATATCTAGCGTTTGGATAGCATCAGATGTTCCAGGTGCAATAGTCTATGAAGTCTATAGATCGGTTATTGTACTGTGTTTATAAACATTCATTCGATACACATACTTGAGAATTACCTGAAAGCAAATTATTCTAATTAGATAAAAGGTGGCGTTTTACGCTATTTATAAAATATATGAACAGTTTAAATATTTTAATCAGGAATAATAAATTAATTTGGCGCTGAAAATTAAAAGGAAGATTGGAGAATTTTTGTACACTCGACAAAAACTTGTTTCACTATTTGTAAATAAGACAACGGTTTATCATCTGCCTGATGACTCTACAGTATTGGCGAAACAATTGTAATTTTTATGAATTAAAAAAAAAAACGTTATTTTATTTACAAATAGTGTATTATGGAGTTTCATCAACCAATGATTATTTAAAAACTTGTTTAAAATTGTGTATTATTACAAAATGGAAATAATCATTATTTATTGCTTGTTATTCATTTGGTCTGTGAGAAAGAAACTTACGAAAGCCTTTATATTATTTTAGAGAATATGAACTATATATCTCATAATTGGAGATTTAAAATTTCTCAAACAGTATAATCAAATATTTCATAACAGGTACACTTCTAAGGTTTAGAAAACTAAAAAACAGAATTTATAACAAAAATAGTATGTAATTATTGGAGGGTCTGTGGATGGTCTTATAAATGTAATGGTGAATTATTTATATCTGTTTGACCATTAAGTAGGACGGCTTTTAATTTAAGTTTATTGATTTCAAGTTGTTTTAAATTGAGTTTTAAATCTTTACTAGAAACGTGAACTATTTTAAATTTATCATTAAAACTGTGATTATTTCATGTAAATGTTCATCATAAGTAAAATGTTTTTTCTCAAGAAAACATTTTCATGTTGACGTATTCTAGAAGAAAAACTGTGCCCCGTCTGTCCTACATAATACATTTCACAATCATTACAGGGTATAGCATACACTCCTGACTTGTTATTGGCTAGGATTTTATCTTTTGCATTGTTGATAAATTTATTAATTAAGTAATTGGTTTAGAACGCTGTTTTAATATTCAAGGATGAGATTTACTTGGACATTTAATTAGAGGGTTTGCCGAAACAAGTGAATGATGAAAATATTTGATAATCTGAATTAATAGACTTAATGTTTGGATAAATTGTATAAAAGGAAATATTTAATTGACAATAGTTTTGATGTCTAAAAGATTTAATATTTCGGATTGTATAACGAGATTATTCCCCCTCGACTTCAAACGTTTTTAAATTATCGCTACAACCTCCTGCGAAGGGATGCTCGGGAAGAGGTTGGGACATTTTCTTAATTAGATCTCATTAATTTTTAATTGCAAAGGTCGGATTAAAATCTGAATTTGTTATTAAGATATTTACAAGAAAATTTGAGAGTTTTTTGTAAGGTGTCGATATGTATGATACAACTGGTCTGATAGGGAATTCGGGCTTATGACATTTAGAAGTCCCTATAATTTAGGGGGTTAATATTAATTAATATTAAATGTGTTTTTGAAGGTCTGAAATTGAGGCATTATAGTTATTTAATGTATTTTTTAATTATTTCTGAAATTTATTTGTAGGATCTAATTTCAATACTGTAAATTTATTGTCCTATATAATTTGAAGCATTTTTTGTTGTAATCTGTTTTTGGGATGGCTACAATTATTTGCCTTTGTCTTCTTTCATAAAGATATTGATTATGGAATTTGTTTTATTTTTTCTGAATTGATTTAATTGTGTAGGTTTATGGGTTATGATAATGCTTTAATGATTTTTTTATGAGCTAGTATTTTCTGTATTAAGGAATATTTATTAATAATGTCGTTGTTTTATTTATATAGCCACTATTTATAAACATTTTTCTTTTAGCGATTGCTTTATATTATATTTGAATCCATTTTTGAATAAATTAATATCATCTTATAAGAAAACCAATTGTGAAAAATAAATAAATCTATTATGAGATACAGGTGACATAATTGTTCAATATTTAATTCAATGTCTGGCGGGGTACAGGCCCGAGAAGTAGTTGTTTTAATGTACATTTGTTTTAAAGTACTTACGTTACTTAATTCACAAAATCACAGTAGCTAAAAAGGAATAATTCATTTATTATTTTTAATTTTTTATTTAATTTAATTATAATAAAATTGAAGTTAGAGAAAATATTGCAAACCAATCGTTTTAATTATTATTTCTAAGCTTACGTATTCTAAATTAGAATATCCGATTAACTTTTAGTCTCTTTTAACTCTTTTTGGACTCCTGTCCAAAAGAAAGTATTGTGATCGTAAAAATTTTCGAATCACTAATTTCAACGTATATTGCCGTCTTGAGAACCCCCTTGTCTATTATCAATTTCTGAAAATGTCTGTGTGTATGTCAGTGTATTTTCGCAATTGCGCTAATAACGACTTAATTGATTAAATTAAACGTTGTATCTAAATTCTTATAAGAGTGAGATCCGAAAAGTTTTTGGTTAGAATCAAATTTCATTACGTGCAACTTTACTCTTACCGTTTTTTTTTATTTTTCGCAACTGTTAGGCAAATATTAATCGCATCGAAGAATATTTCAAATAAAAGTTGTATATATAAAAGAAATAAGTATTTTATTTATTTACTTTAACCATTATTGTTATAACGGGAAGAATTTTGTCTGCCTCATAAATGTCCTCAGAAATAAACAATTATTTTTATATTAAATAAAATGTCAAAATGTTGTCATATTTCAGAATGTTAAGGCAATTAAATGTAGGTAGTAGGTGAAATTTGTAAAACCATTGCAAGTAAGAAATAACAAAAGAGATTGTAACTCTGTTCTAAATGCTTGGCTTTAATTTAAAGAGATTATAATTTACTTTTTCATATATATATATATATATATCTTTATTCAGACTATATAGATAATTTTAACAATATAACAATATAAATAATAACAATACATATAGTTGTTAGTCTGTCTGGGCTATCGACCAGAGGTCTTTCTGCCCTGTCGTGAATTTATGATGAAGTTAAAGAAAAATCTATGCTAGCTAGCTGAACTGTCCTGATGATTTGCGCAAATGAATTGATGAATGGTGATTGTAGGATGTTTGTATTCTTACTTTTTCATTTAACATTTTTTTTTATTTACTAATAAATGTTCATTCAAAAACTTATTTAAAACAATTTAACAAAGAAAGTACCATTATGGACACATCGCCATTTGTCTTCCTTCCTTTCCTATTTGTTGAAAATGTATTACTCTCCAGCTCATAATAACATCTATTTTGAAAAAGATGTATGCATTTATTTTAAGTCTATACAAACATCTTTATTCAGCCAGCAGAATTACAATTATTTACAAATATTTATATTTACAATACATATTGATGGGTTGGTAGTCTGTCATAGGCTATCGACCGAAGATCTTTCAGCCCTGTCATGAATTTATGGTGATTTGCAAATAAGAATTTTGCTACTTTAAGTCTATTTTACTATTTTTTTTATAAATAGCCTATATAAAGACTTTTTTTTCGTAATCAATATAGCAATGGTTAAATTGCTTTTTGAAAAATGGTCAATTGACTAATAAAAATTGTATAACTAATTTAAAGTAGATTTTTTTCTTAGATAACTCTCATAACTTATCACTAGGTCAATAACAATTAGTGAAGTAAGCTTTTTTTACTTCTTCAAAATAGTTTTCAAATATGTACATTGCGTTCGTCGCCTTTTCAAAGACTTGCCCGACTTATGTAGTTTGATTATGAGATGAACGATGTATGGTATTTACATTATATTCCTATTTATTTATTTATATTGTAAATAAGTTAGTGCCCTCCCTGCAGTACAATGATAAGATAATACATTACCTGTACATATTATATGAGTCACCCGAGTCAGAGTTAGGTCTCATAATAAACCTATGAATTCATTAACCCAATAAAAGGTTAGTTCGCTAAAACAATATAGCGGGAATGAATTCGCGTCATCGTATGCAAACGCTATGGAATTAATTTATTCGTATCGCTCGAATAAAGTGAGTAGTAACTCGACAGCACGCTAAAGGCTGGGGGATTTCTTCAAATGATTCATCAGATATATTACAAACATGCGTTCAATGTTTCCACTTTGCCAATTTCCTTTGGCCTGCAACCTTGCTTACCAATAGAATGCGGATTTGTTTTTTTCTCTCAGTACCGAAACTGTATCATCATTAAATTGTGCAAGGATTTGAATCGAGACCATGAAATTATTCAAGTTCCCCACATTGTTTGTTTCCCAACGCCGGCCCGTGGATCCCGCTTTCACCCATTTGTTTATAATTCGACAATTATATAACGCATTTACTTATTTAATTACTTTAATTAGCATCAGTGGATAAATGCTATTTATTGCTTAGCCGGATTGAGAATGCTCGGTTCATAATGGCCCCCAAGCGAAATCACAATACCCAATACCTGGTCAGGCCGTGTACCTTTTAAATTACGCTTGATACACGCCCGTTGCGCTGGATGATTACACTTGTTAATAATTGATGTTGGACATAAATCCTGGAATCGGAGACAAAAAAAAATCCGGACACTTTCTACTCAGACAATAACCTCGAACATGTCCATACAAGGATATGCGTAAGATAATTCTCTGTCAAATTTGGGGAAGTTGTTAAAAATTGTTTGCAATTTAAGAATTATATACAGATAAGAGCTATTACATTTTAAAATGGGATTGGTTTTTTATTTGGTTTTGCACGAATGTACAAACAAGTAATTATAAAAGTGGCGTAATAAAACGAGATATATATTCAATTAGTTTCTCACTTAATACTTGGTAAAACATTTTTAAGTAAAATTCAATTTAAAAAAATATTAATAAACATATACATAAATGTTTAGTATATTAGCATTTCAATATGTTTGTTTTTTAATTTTATCTGTATAACTATATACCGAGAAAAAAATGTTTTTTTTTATATATTTCCACTAAACAAAACGTTTTCAAATAACATCATCATTTAACATTTAATATTCCTGTAAATATTTGTGAACGTTTTGTTCAATAGGTATATAAGCATATTTTTCTATGTATACATTATTATTCAGGTGGAAATATTGAAATTAATATTAGATATTTAACTTAAAATTATTTATTTGTAATAAAGATATTTGTATATATATTTACATATTAATTGTATAATAGGTAATTAATATACAATTCAGTCTTTGTTTAGTTCTTATCGGTTTTTTACTTTCCCCGGAATCCTGTCCAAGGGAAAGTATTGTGATCGTAAAAATGTTCGATTCGACAAATTCAACGTACATGCACGTTTTGAGGTCACCTGAGTTCATTCCATTGAGTTTTGTCTGTGTGTGTTTCCGCGATGGCGCATAAACGGCTAAATGGATTGAACCCAAATGTTATATCCAAGCTTTTTATAACAGTGGAAAGCTTTTGGTCACAATCAAAACTCATTAAGTGCAACTTTACTCTTTGCGATTATTTTTTAATTCGAATAGAAAAATGTTTCTTATAAAAATTGTAGACCTTCAAAAACATTTTTTTTCAGTTTTCATTTTATAAGCGGAAGAATTTGATCTACCTGATAAATTCCCTTAGAAATTAAGAATTATTTTTATAATCTTCTTTATGTTGGCTGTGGAGACTTTAATTATTTGTATGTCAAATAAAACGTCAAAATGCCGACATATTTCATACATCTTTCGCAAACGCCTCCAGAATATTTAAGAAATGAAAAATGCTTTGGAGAAATTTTGCGATCCATTGTATGTTAAAAAATAACAAACTAAATTGTAATATTCTTCCAAATACTCAGCTTTAACTTTAAAATACAATAATCCATTTTTGAATTTTGTTTATAATAATCAATTTTTTTGTTGTTTTTACACAAAATTTTTCTCGGATCAAAATTTGTTGCATTATGCAATATTTTATTGATATGCAACAGCGGGTGTACATTATGTAATTCAATGTCCGGCGTGGGCATTTGCCCGGGAAGTAGTTTTAATGTGCATTTGTTTAACGTACTTACGTAACGTAAGTCAAAAGTCACAGAGCTAAATATGGAAATAATTTAGTATTTGACCGAATTCGCCAGGGAACGTATCATGACGGACATATTTTAAAAGTCGTGATCACTTCAACGTCCTTGTTTAAGTCAGGCTGCATAGATTTGTATTAATAATTGTATGAAATAGGAAAAAAATGTCTTTAAAATTCCAATATGGGCTTAGCATTTGTATATTGTATACTTTTTCCTCATTTATCACTAGGTAAAACATATTTAATAACCGTTTGTTATAATGAAATCACTTGGTTTTGTTTTACTAAAATGTTTGTTACATTTTCGACTAGTTTCGACTAGTCCTTCATTCTTGAAGATAGCATCTAGCCGAAACTAGTCGAAAATATAACAAACATTTTAGTAAAACAAAACCAAATGATTTCATTGTAACAAATGTTTATTATTTGTAATTGTGAATAGGCGCGAATCTAAATTAAGTTGGACAAAATATTTTTTTAGGACATAAAAACAATATTTTTAAATTTTGAATTAAAATTAATTGAAATTTAAATAGTTGTTTTTTTTTTTTTATGTTAACATATTTTCATAACACGATTGTGTTTAATTTTCAGCACGCAAATTGAGATTATTTAAAATTTTACAACTCGAACTAGATGAGTTGATGCTTCTTTTCATTTGCATTTAGTTTGATTTATCATTTTAAAACTTTAGCTTTCGGCACTTAGCGATTAGGTAGGCTTTCCAGCGGTGACAAAAATCAGCACATACGAGGCTTTTATTTATTTCACTTGTTATTTTATTTCGGTCTTAGACCAAAATTAGCCGGAAAAATAAAATATATCAAGTGAAATATCAAGTGAAACAAATCATTTACATCGAAGAATTTTTAGTGTACTTCAATGATGTATCGGGTGTGTCAAAATCAAAATCAAATTTAATAGTACATGTAATATTAATTTATAAAAAAAAATCGATATCGAAATGATCCTTTAGGTGTAATTCTTTTAAAGCCAAAGAAGAACATGGCAACGCTGTTACCTATTAAATACAATAATAATAAAATTTCATCTTACCATAACAGCAGGATGGTAATACAAAAATCATAATTAATTAAAAAGAGCAAACATAGCTTTTATCAAAAATAAACTAAATAAACAATTATTAAATAATTTAAATATTAACAAATTCAATACTCATATCAAATTACAACATATGAACAAACGTTTGACCATTGCAAAGAATGCAAGCTTTCATCTTGCGTCTTTTCATATTGTCTGGAATTCTATGCAAGATTTCCACAATAATAGCACTCGATACAATAAAAAACATTCCTCCAAAATTTATGCTTGTCCGGCGTAGTTTGGTAAACTTTATTTTTATGTATCCCGAGAAAAAATCCATTGGATTGAAGTCTGGAGATCTGGTAGACCATGGGGTTGGTCCAGCTAAATCTGTGTTGATAACCCGTTGAAAAGGTACGATGCGGATTATTTATCGAATAAAAGTGGCGATTACGCCTATTCAAACTACCATTATCTGTAAAGAGAAATAAGTTCGTTCATAGAATATCTTTTAATAATTCTTCAGGTTAGTCACCTTGAAAATGCCATTCTTGATCCACAATTTTGTGGCAACAAAGCTTAAACCTTTGTAAAATGGTATGGATCTAATTCTTCATCTCGAGACTCTATTATCGTTTTACGTCAATTTGACGTACGCTTATCTAAGGGTTATCCATCGCAGCATCAATGCTGCTACCATTCTCCTGGTTCTCGTCCTTCCAGGATGTACACCTTTTAAGCTTGGATGAGGAGATTGGTTGTCTCTCAGCCTTTAGTCTAACTTTCTAAATGCATTAATACTGAGATGTCTTCGATTAGAGTACCGCGTAGCATAGAGTCTTGCAGCTAACGCAGTACTTTATTCAGCTGTCCCGTAAATGAGACACATATTGTAATATTCATTCATAGACAAACTCACGTTTAGGCATTAAAAGTTATCAACATTAAAAATATATTATCTAGTTACTCATGGCAACGAATCACAGGTTGCCAGATTGTACATTTTATATCTCTTCATTAGAATTAACATGATAAAATTATAAGATGTATTAAAAAATCCACAACATCAGTTGCTAGCCATTTTGTCAGATAAAACTATTTTTTAGAAATTTTGATAGGACTGTTTAGTTTTAAAAGGTTATTTCTTTTGAATTCAACGGCTTCCTATTGGTTAATAAAAAGTCAAAATAAAAAACAAATGTTCTTCATTCTGTTTGATAGTTTAAATTTTACACCTTTAAGCATATCCGTTAATTTTGTCACACCCGATATATAAAATTAAATTAAATAAAATAAAACAAAGATGATTCACACATTTTCAGTTATTTAAATAACAATGAACTTAAACAAGGAACATTTCTGGCAATGATCAATAAAATTCGATCAATCCTTTTTCCAACTCCAAAAATTACTTACACTGTAAGTTTTTGATAAATATCTATTTAAACAACTACTTCCCGAGCATAAACCCCACCAGACATTGAATTACATAATGTACACCTGTTGCTGTTGCATATCAATAACATATTGCAGGTGTACATTATGTAAATCAATGTTTAGCGGGGTATTTGCCCGAGAAGTAGTAGTTTTAATGTTTATTTGTTTAAAGTACTTACACAACGTAAATCAAAATGTCACAGAACTAAATTTGGAAATAATTTATTAATTATTTTCAAATCATTTAATTAAATAACTGTGACAAAGTGAATAAATACTCTTTTCTATTAAATATTCCAAATTCCATATTGATCCGTTAAGTAGTTATTAAGATATTAAATTTCCATGCTGTTTGCTGGGTGAATACTTTCAGTCCTAACATTTGGAATTTGCATGAGAAAACGAATTTTTGCAGATTGCTGCTCCCCGTTTCAATTTGTAATTTTGAGGCACAAATTAATATGTATACATTGAGATTATATTTATTTTGTTATTGCCCCTTGATTTTATTATCGAGAAGTGCGAGATATACATAGCATTTTTTGTAAATTAATGAATGATATGAAAATAAAATAAAAACAATATATTTTATAAAGAAAACAAAATTACCTTTTTATACCACTTGGATTTTTTATTAATCGTGACTAGTTTCGATTACACGGTAATCATTTTCAAATTTTGTTTTCTTTATATTCTATATTGAAAATGTACCACCAAGTTAACGCGGACAAAATTAAAGGACAATATATTTTATTTACGCGCTTATAAAAGTAAGTAAAACAACATGGATATGATCGTCATATTTATTGAATGTAACTATAATTTTATTGAGTTAATTCATAATTATGAAACTCATTGCGTAAAGTTATTAATAAAAAGAAATAAAATATCTCTTAGAATTGTTTCACGTGTTAATTAAAAAAGATAATTTGTGAAAAGATTCCAAAAAACGTTTCCTTTGAATAACTTTACATATTAATTTCTACATCTTGAAATTTATTTCAATATTATGAATATTTACTAAGATGTAGCAACAGATATTTTTAAAAATAAAACTCGAAAACTATGCTAGATGTGACAAAAAATATATTGGAGAAAGTAATCGGTATATAATTATCGACGTTGTCCGACGTTCCTTGACTTCAACATTTTTTTTTCTTTTTTTTTTGATTAAATGCTTTTTATTATAGATTTATTTTAAATGAAATGAAAATAATAAATTATAATGCCTTAATATTAACAAAAAGATATGCCTACAATTAATTTCAAAATGTTACTTCAATCGACTTTTTTTTTAATGGAATTTTATGTAGCGGAAAATCCTGAGGAATTTCATAATTACTTTCCTTTGAACATTCAGAGAAAATCAACCGCAAATCTGGTTTTAAAATTTCACGCTGATTTATCGATTGTAAATCTATAAATGGATACTCCAGAGCACTGGGGGGAAGTACTGCTCCAATGATTTAAGCACTATTTTTCTAAAATAACTCGAATATCGAAATAGCTATTATAAAACATGCGTTCGGAAATGATCAAATAGTAATTGTGGTTTACGTCTATTATGTATAATACCTAAATGAAACATTTGGTCTGATTCACTTAGATATTTTCTCTCCAACTAGTTTCAACCAATGGTTGAAACTAGTTTCCTCTTTCAGGGAGGAATGTATATACAATATTAGACTTAAATATGCTACAAAACGCTATGAGGGAGAAAGTAATTAAACTTATTTTCATTATTAAATAATTAAAATAAATTAAATAAGAATCTGAAAATAATTAATTATTAATCAATCAGTTTTTATTTTGCTACTGTGACTTTTTGACCAAGTGAATAAATCATTTTTCTATTATTATTTATTTATCTATCGGTACTAAAAATCTTTATTATCATATGTTTGTACAATAGTTTAAAATAATACATTAAGTACTACATTTTTATTTTGATAAATGGCTATCGGCTAGTAGCCTTTCTACCAAGGTTAATGATTTTTACGGATGTTATGGACGTATTGTAAAGTGATAGTGATATGTAGATGAGAAATAAATATGTGTTTGAGGTGACGGTTAGTTCTAGTTACAGTGGGTGATCAGTTGAAACAGAGTTTGTAGGGGATTTATGAATTTGGTATTATTGGAGTCATTTCGAAGAATGCAGAATTAGAAGAGAATTTTGAAGTAGACTTCATTTTGGGAGTTTATCTACCATTTTATTGATATATTTCGCGTACTACATATCGGTGTTATAATGTACCCTTAATACATTTTATAATAATATTATTTACTATTATTGATGTTATTTTTAAAAGGAACATTAGCTGCTGATGGCTATTGCTCCTTAGCCAATGAGGTAAGTATTTTGTGCCTGGTAAGTGAATTATGTATCTATCCTTTTCATATCTGATCTATTACTTTTTTTCTTCAAGTACTTTATTATGTTTTTGTATTTTTTGCCGTTTTTTTAGTAATTCTTCTCCACTCTCTAGGAGTCGGTATATTACAGCGATGGGTCATAGTATTGGGCACTGGCTTAAAAGGTGATCAGTCAGTATTCCGGTTAAAAGATGACCATATGTTAAACGAGTGTGAAAGATGATTAATCTGGCAAGTAGGTTTTTTGTGTTTTGTCATTTCTGTTGGAATTTGTATTGCAGCCAGAGATACACAGATGTGAGAATGCCATGTGTCTTTTCCTTGCCATTTATCTAGCCATGCTTTGCATGTATTTTTATCGACTGAAATCATTTTAAATTAAATATTATTTGAATTGTTTTGTTTATTTCATGTAGCCGTTTCTCTATTGCAGAGTAGTCAAGATCTTCCACTAATTGTTGCTTAATAGGGTGTTTATTTCTTGCTATTATCTTGGTTGCATATCTTGCGTAGATTCTCTTTTCTCCAAGATCGGATTTCAGAACCCCAACTTCTCTACATATCATAATAAATAGAAGACGACGCAATCCGAGAATTAAATTGGGTAAATTTATTTCCCTATGTATGCTTTATATATCGTGGGGACAAGCTAGTTTATATGCTTTGAGAACCAATGAGTCTATCTTTTTTAGGTTTGATTTGGTAGTTGTGCTATATCCTTCAATTCCAATTCTAATTTTACATAATTAGTACTTTTACGATTTTAATTAGCATTTCTTGTTGACAATGTTTTAGCACTGTTAAGAAGTTGATAAGTGACTTTATTTTTTACTCAAGTATGTATCTATGATTTTTCCAGGTTAGCTGAGAATCTAATGTCAGTCCAAAGAATTTTATCGAATCAACGAAATCGGTTTGATGATTCTATATTTCGATAACAAAAGGTCCACGTTGCTTTCTTAGGCGGCAGAAGTGCATCGCTTTCGATTTTTCATTTAAAATTTTCAGACCTCTTGCATCAGCGTTTAGTGCTAGACCCCGTTTATTGTTCATATGTATTAGTCACTTTATCACCTATCCGAATACGAAACAAGCGGTTTGTCAAGAAATCATTGATGATGTATCTCTGAATTCCCATAGTTTTAGTTTGTTTAAGATTTCCTCTCGCCAGTTTGTATCGAAGGCCTTTTCAAGGTCCAAGAACACAGCGATCATATGTTCTTGATTTAGGAAGCCACGTTCTATTTGATCTTCAAGTAGGAGTAGTTGATCGACTGTTCTGTATCCTTTTTTAAAACCAGCCTGGTATGGGCTGATTAAGTTATTAATTCTAATTCTTGTACTAATCGCTTTTTGATTATACTTTCATAGACTTTTCCTACTTGAATAGGATCCCTAATGCTAATGTCATTTAGTTTTAATATTGGTAGCATTGACGAAGAATGTTTGCCTACCAATGATTTTATAGATTTCCATATCTTGTTACGGGTGTTTGTTCATTTAAGGATTGCACGTATTTTTCCACAAAAAAATAAATTGTTAAAATATCTAAGTAC